>CM050169.1:112304827-112710205 GCA_027410445.1 Discoglossus pictus
TGAGGGGTGTTAGGGATAAGTGTGATCAGTGTTAGGGTTAGGTGTTAGGTTGATGGGTGTTATGGATAAGTGTGATGGGTGTTAGGTCTGAGGGATAAGTGTGAGAATGTTAGGGTTAGGTGATGAGGTTGATGGGTGTTTATGGATAAGGTTGTGAGGGGTGTTAGGGTTAGGGTAATGGGGTGTAGGGATAAGTGTGGGATTGTTAGGGATAAGTGTGAGCGTTGTTAGGGTAAGGTGTTAGGGTGAGGGGTGTTCGGGATAAGTGTGAGGGGTGTTAGGGTAAGGGTGAGGGGTGTTAGGGATAAGTGTGAGGGGTGTTAGGGTTAGGTGTTGGGGTGAGGGGTTTTAGGGTCAGGGTGAGGGGTGTTAGGGATAAGTGTGAGGGGTGTCAGGGTTAGGTGTTAGGGTATGGGATGTTAGGGATAAGTTTGAGGGGTGTTAGGGTTAGGGTGAGGGGTGTTAGGGATAAGTGTGAGGGCTGTTAGGGTTAGTGTGTTAGGTTGATGGGTGTTAAGGATAAGTGTGAGGGCTGTTAGGGTTAGGTGTTAGGGTGTTAGGGATAAGTGTGAGGGTGTTAGGGATAAGTGTGAGGGGTGTTAGGGTTAGGTTGAGGGGTGTTAGGGTGTTAGGGATAAGTGTGAGGGGTGTTAGGGATAAGTGTTAGGGATGTTAGGGATAAGTGTGAGGGGTGTTAGGGTTAGGGTGAGTGGTGTTAGGGATAGTGTGAGGGGTGTTAGGGATAAGTGTGAGGGGTGTAAGAATGTTAGGGTTAGGTGTTTGGTTGATGGGTGTTATGGATAAGTGTGAGGGGTGTGTTAGGGTTAGGGTAAGGGGTGTTAGGGATAAGTGTGAGGGGTGTTAGGGTTAGGGGAGGGGTGTTAGGGTAAGTGTGAGCAGTGTTAGGGTTAGGTGTTAGGGTGAGGGGTGTTAGGGATAAGTGTGAGGGGTGTTAGGTTAGGGTGAGGGGTGTTAGGGATAAGTGTGAGGGGTGTTAGGGTTAGGGTGAGGGGTGTTAGGATAAGTGTGAGGGGTGTTAGGGTTAGGTGTTAGGGTGAGGGGTGTTAGGGATAAGTGTGAGGGGTGTTAGGGTTAGGGTAAGGGGTGTTAGGGATAAGTGTGAGGGGTGTTAGGGTTAGGGTGAGGGTGTTAGGGATAAGTGTGAGCAGTGTTAGGGTTAGGTGTTAGGGTGAGGGGTGTTAGGGATAAGTGTGAGGGGTGTTAGGGTTAGGGTGAGGGGTGTTAGGGATAAGTGTGAGGGGTGTTAGGGTTAGGTGTTAGGGTGAGGGGTGTTAGGGATAAGTGTGAGGGGTGTTAGGGTTAGGTGTTAGGGGTGTTAGGGATAAGTGTGAGGGGTGTTAGGGTTAGGGTGAGGGGTGTTAGGGATAAGTGTGAGGGGTGTTAGGTCTTAGGGATAAGTGTGAGAATGTTAGGGTTAGGTGTTAGGTTGATGGGTGTTATGTATAAGTGTGAGGGGTGTTAGGGTTAGGGTAAGGGGTGTTAGGGATAAGTGTGAGGGGTATTAGGGATAAGTGTGAGGGGTGTTAGGGTTAGGTGTTAGGGTGAGGGGTGTTAGGGATAAGTGTGAGGGCTGTTAGGGTTAGGTGTTAGGTTGATGGGTGTTAAGGATAAGTGTGAGGGCTGTTAGGGTTAGGTGTTAGGGGTGTTAGGGATAAGTGTGAGGGGTGTTAGGGATAAGTGTGAGGGGTGTTAGGGTTAGGTTGAGGGGTGTTAGGGGTGTTAGGGATAAGTGTGAGGGGTGTTAGGGATAAGTGTTAGGGATGTTAGGGATAAGTGTGAGGGGTGTTAGGGTTAGGGTGAGGGGTGTTAGGGATAAGTGTGAGGGGTGTTAGGGATAAGTGTGAGGGGTGTGAGAATGTTAGGGTTAGGTGTTTGGTTGATGGGTGTTATGGATAAGTGTGAGGGGTGTTAGGGTTAGGGTAAGGGGTGTTAGGGATAAGTGTGAGGGGTGTTAGGGTTAGGGTGAGGGGTGTTAGGGATAAGTGTGAGCAGTGTGTTAGGGTTAGGTGTTAGGGTGAGGGGTGTTAGGGATAAGTGTGAGGGGTGTTAGGGTTAGGGTGAGGGGTTGTTAGGGATAAGTGTGAGGGGTGTTAGGGTTAGGGTGAGGGGTGTTAGGGATAAGTGTGAGGGGTGTTAGGGTTAGGTGTTAGGGTGAGGGGTGTTAGGGATAAGTGTGAGGGGTGTTAGGGTTAGGGTAAGGGGTGTTAGGGATAAGTGTGAGGGGTGTTAGGGTTAGGGTGAGGGGTGTTAGGGATAAGTGTGAGCAGTGTTAGGGTTAGGTGTTGGGTGAGGGGTGTTAGGGATAAGTGTGAGGGGTGTTAGGGTTAGGGTGAGGGGTGTTAGGGATAAGTGTGAGGGGTGTTAGGGTTAGGTGTTAGGGTGAGGGGTGTTAGGGATAAGTGTGCGGGGTGTTAGGGTTAGGTGTTAGGGGTGTTAGGGATAAGTGTGAGGGGTGTTAGGGTTAGGGTGAGGGGTGTTAGGGATAAGTGTGAGGGGTGTTAGGTCTTAGGGATAAGTGTGAGAATGTTAGGGTTAGGTGTTAGGTTGATGGGTGTTATGTATAAGTGTGAGGGGTGTTAGGGTTAGGGTAAGGGGTGTTAGGGATAAGTGTGAGGGGTATTAGGGATAAGTGTGAGCGGTGTTAGGGTTAGGTGTTAGGGTGAGGGGTGTTAGGGATAAGTGTGAGGGGTGTTAGGGTTAGGTGTTAGGGGTGTTAGGGATAATTGTGAGGGGTGTTAGGGATAAGTGTGGGGGTGTTAGGGATAAGTGTGAGGGGTGTTAGGGATAAGTGTGAGGGGTGTTAGGGATAAGTGTGTGGGGTGTTAGGGATAAGTGTGAGGGGTGTTAGGGTTAGGGTGAGGGGTGTTAGGGCTAGGGTGAGGGGTGTTAGGGATAAGTGTGAGGGCTGTTAGTGTTAGGTTGATGGGTGTTATGGATAAGTGTGAGGGTGTTAGGGTTAGGGTAAGGGGTGTTAGGGATAAGTGTGTGGGGTGTTAGGGTTAGGGTGAGGGGTGTTAGGGATAAGTGTGAGAATGTTAGGGTTAGGTGTTAGGTAATGGGTGTTTTAGATAAGTGTGAGGGGTGTTATCGTTAGGGTAAGGGGTGTTAGGGATAAGTGTGAGGGGTGTTAGGGTAAGGATGAGGGGTGTTAGGGATAAGTGTGAGGGGTGTTAGGGTTAGGGTGAGGTGTGTTAGGGAAAAGTGTGAGGGCTGTTAGGGTTAGGTGTTAGGGGTGTTAGGCAGAAGTGTGAGGAGTGTTAGGGTTAGGGTTAGGGGGGTGTTAGGGATAAGTGTGAGGGGTGTTAGGGATAAGTGTGAGCGGTGTAGGGTTAGGTGTTAGTGTGAGGGGTGTTCGGGATAGTGTGAGGGGTGTTAGGGTAAGGGTGAGGGGTGTTAGGGATAAGTGTGAGGGGTGTTAGGGTTAGGTGTTAGGGGGTGTTAGGATAAGTGTGAGGGGTGTTAGGGTTAGGATGAGGGGTGTTAGGGATAAGTGTGAGGGGTGTTAGGTCTTAGGGATAAGTGTGAGAATGTTAGGGTTAGGTGTTGAGTTGATGGGTGTTATGGATAAGTGTGAGGGGTGTTAGGGTTAGGGGTAAGGGGTGTTAGGGATAAGTGTGAGGGGTGTTAGGTTAGGGTGAGGGGTGTTAGGAAAAAGTGTGAGCGGTGTCAGGGTTAGGTGTTAGGGTGAGGGGTGTTAGGGATAAGTGTGAGGGGTGTTAGGGTTAGGGTGAGGGGTGTTAGGGATAAGTGTGAGGGGTGTTAGGGTTAGGTGTTAGGGGTGTTAGGGATAAGTGTGAGGGGTGTTAGGGTTAGGGTGAGGGGTGTTAGGGATAAGTGTGAGGGGTGTTAGGGTTAGGGTGAGAGGTGTTAAGGATAAGTGTAAGGGGTGTTATTGTGAGGCATGTTAGGAATAAGTGTGAGGGGTGTTAGGTTTGGGTGCTAAGGTGAGGGGAGGATGATGATAAGGGGGGGAAGAGACACAGGGGTGTCCGTGCAGCAGAGATCAAAAGAGTCCTTCATGACTGTATTGCACACTGTGTACAGTAGCCTAGCTATGGTTTTCCCTATTGATGCAGTATCACCTACACTCAGCCTCCTCTCAGTAAGACTGCATGTTAGTTATGATTCCAAAATGGCTGCTGTCCATGAGGTAGAAGGCTCTGGAAGGGAGTGTATGCTGCTGATTGGCTGGAATGTGTTTGCTGACTGTGACATGCAGGGTCAAAGTTTGCTCAATGATAAAGTATAGGGGGCGGGTCGAATATCGCATATGTTCGCAGTTCGCCTATATGTTCGCCGGGAACAGTCGGCCGGCGAACTATTCGCGACATCTCTAGTCTTTACCCAAGACACAAGTAAATTACTAATCTACTCTCTTATAATGCCACATATAGACTATTGCAACTCTATCCTAACCGTCCTTCCATTAAACTGCCTATCCCCTGTTTCATCCATCCTGAATGTTTCAGCCAGACTAATTCATCTCACCGAACGCCCATCATCTGCTCACATTCATTGACTCTCAATTTCCTCAAGAAAAATGTTCAAATTTTTAGCCTCACATACAAAGGCATCAACAATATCTCACCTCCCTACATCTCAACTCTTGACTCCAGATACACTCTAAACCACATCTCCACTCTTCCCAATAATTGTGTCTCTGATCCTCTACCATTAGTTTTTCCATTGCTTGTCTGCAGGGCTTCTCAAGATCAGCTACAATGCTATGAAATTCTCTGTAAGACTTTTCTCTAGTTTTCAAATATTCAGACTTTCTCTGAAAACCCACTAGTTGAGAGAAGCCTACCATCTACCATTTTAACTAAATCATCCACAACTTTATACTAGACTGGTTACCACTCTGATTTGCATACCTTTCCCTCATCATTAATCTGTATCTAGCAGTCTCCTAACCTCATGTTCCTGTCCTCTATCACCTCTCAGATTGCAAGCTGTCCCAAGAGCATGGTACGTATCTCCTCAGTTATCATTGTGTACGCACAAATGTTCTGTCTTGTTGTATCTCCCATCTAATGTATGTAAATGTCTATCCATTTGATTGTACTTCTAGTGCTACTGTATCTGCTGGTGCTCTAAAAATAAATGATAATAATATGATATACATGCACACCAAATAATAGAGAAAAATAGAAAAATATGTCAGAAACGAGAAAAGAAAAAGAGAACAGGGAATGAGTCCAATTTGTTTTGTTTGTAGCTGGACCACTGGTGTAGGAACTGGAGGACCAGTAAGGTATCATATTTATATTTCTCGACTTAACAACATGTAAAATGTTCTAATAACATCTAAAATACTTAAATATAGACTTCTATAATCTGTAAGTATTGTATACCATTTTGATATAATGATGGCATATTTTGTTTTTGTTGTTAACTGGATTAAAAACCTCTAAAGAACTAGAAGAGCACTGCATTCATATAAGATATCTATTCAGTTCTGTTTGAAAACATTTTTTAAAATTATACCTGAAAGTAGAGCTCAACAGAAGAGTAAGCCCCCTCAAGCTACAGCCATACTAGATATCTAGGATGGAATCTCCACTGACACCAAACAAAATGTTCTCTAAAATGATTTATGTTCCTGTATTGAACAGCTGATAATGTTTTTAGTTAGTTACATAGCTCACAAGAATCTGACGTTGTTACTTTATGTTTATCTCACAAGGATGGGCATGCAAACTGTGCTGAACATGCTCCAATTTACTCCTACATTGCTTTCATGTTCCACATAATATTTACCTGATGTTTATAATCAAAGCTCTGCATGCTCTTTCCAGGTGAGTGTTTAGCAAGAAAAAAATGCATATTGTGCAGAGCATGAGCCATGGCATATACTGCATTGTACACAAGGTATGAGTTGTCTTTGGTCATCAAAGAAATCCGTTCATTTCCAGTGCAGTTGCGTAAAGGTCTTTTGTATATGGTTTTATAAAATTGATTCTTTATAGGGTTTGTGGATAAACATTCAAAATGTAATATCCAGAGGTCTTCTAATAATGGATCTCCAGGACGCTTTGAAGGACAGGCATTTCTTAGTAGAGGATTAATCCCTGGGATTTCCATTTTGGGTACTTCTAAAGCTAAACTGTTATTAAATAATCTCACGAAAGAAATTTGAATGAGATTTTCATTAAATGACCACAAGGGAAGAAAAATTAGAGTCTTATCAGACAGCAGTTCAGAAATACTGTTCAAAGCAAAAATATAGTTAGGTGTAAGAGTTCCACAAAGAACAATAATTGAAGAATTTGATAGTTGTAGTGTTAGCTTGAGCTGTTTATAATTTATATTGTTATTAGATCATTTATTTATCTTAATAATATACTCAATGAAGATGCCATGTTTGGTGATTTGTTTAATCAGCTCCTGAGTTTCTTTCTCTCCACTGTCCTCCTCAGAAGAAATTATTCCAATCCAAGTCCATTGAAAATACTCCAAGAGTTTTGAAATAGCATAATAATGAACAGTGTCATCTTGAAGCATCCGAAAAAATGATGGATAAAGAGACCTGTCACTTAAGACAGGGTCTGTTGCACCGTAACTGATCTAAGTGATTGATATAAAGGCAGCATTCATTTTCAATAAAAGAAAAGCCAAATTAATACATGTGAAACATTCCTAGCAGTTAATGTTGAAAAAAATGCCTTTCAGATCTCTTTTGATACTTGTAATATATGGATCAATTGTTCAATGACCCAGAGGTATGTAAAAAAAGCAACCCATTGAAACTTTGCCAATTGTAAATGGGAAAAAAAGTATGCCTGAACCCAAATTCAAGCAATTCAATTACTCCCTGGATCAGCATCCCTCCTTCCAAACTCTTTATCTCTTTTTAAAGCTATCTATCAAATCCACTGTCACCACCTAATTTTGTAGGGATTTTCACAGTATAACCACATTTACTGTGAAGAACCCTTTTTTTTCTTTACATGGAATATTTTTCCTCCTAACCTCGAGAGACGTCCTCTTCTCAGTTGAAAACCTCTTGGCACAAAATGTTCACTTTACACCGCCTTATATTGACCCTAGCTATATAAGATAATCAGTACCCCTCTTAGGCACCTTTTTTAGAGAAAATAAGTTTAATTTGGTTATTCTTTTTCAATGCTTAGTGCTTCTATCCCCGTATTAGTTTAGTTACCATTCTTTGTACCTTTTCAAACTATCTAGTGTCCTTTTTATAAAATGCTGCCCAAAACTGTTCTCCATATTCCAAATCGCAATACTTTCTGTTCCTACTTCTAAATCATTAATCGATATGTTACAAATTATAATACCTAATACTGAACCCTGGGAAACCCCACATACCAATCTGAGTATGTTTTATTCACAAATACTCTTTGTTTCCTGTCTTTTAGATAGTTTTCAAGATATCAACTACAAAAAAAATATTTTTTAATGTTTAATTTTTGGGTTATTTTAAACTCGGGAAACAGTGAGTTAATACATATCAGGCCACCCACATGAACTAGAACAGTATTGGCATTCATTTTTTTAATTTTGTATTTGGGGTTTTGTGAGTCTGATCGCATATCGGACCCTCAAACACTCATTGATTGACATGTAACCTCCATGTTTTACTGACCTAATGATCACGGTCTCATTTTCTATTGGCTGTTCCTAAATGGGTAGTTACGGCCTTCCTAATTGATCATGTTCCTGCCCTGAGCTGCTACATACGAGTGCTTGGTTAATGGTTTCGGCTTTTGGCCCCTAACTTGTTCAATTGAATAGCACCGGAATTGTATCAGAGTTTAAGCCCTCAGCAAGCTAGCAGACATACAGCCTGTATACCGTGAGATGTGGGCTTCAAATTTAATCGGGCTCATGGAGTTCATTTAGTTAAAGTTTTCCTATTCTCCACACTATTACTTTTTTCTAGATGCAGATATTACTGAGGGAAATATATTGCTAAAGGGTTGGAGAGTGATTGCAAATTAGTCCCTTGTGATATTCTACTATCACACAGTTTTTAAACAGCAGTGCCATTCAAATTCATAATAGTGCCATAAATATGAGTGGTCTTAGAATTTAAGTTATACCCAATATCTGTTAGTAAATCCTTGCTTGACAATATTGCTTTTTATGCCAGCATTCACAGAACATTGTGTTGGCCATATATACTGTAAGTTTGCCGTGGAGACATAGTGAAGGTGTATAGAGCCATACAGAGGGGCTTCATGGCAGTGAATGCCCACTGCCAGTATCAGTGGTGTTGGTAACATATGTACTCTCACATTATAGGGGCAGTTTACATTTTCTGCCTGGGGGCTCCAGAGTTGTAAATCAGGTCTACTCCTCCCCCTTTCTTTCTCCCCACCCTTTATCACTCATCTTCCCCTCTCTCACTTTTCGCCCTCTCTCCATCACCTTTACAATATTATATTAGCTGAGTGATACTTTAAAGTCCTGTTATGTGAATTTGTGCAGCCCCAATGGTGGGGAATATCACATGATGTTTGCCTTCCTCTGGATCAATTAATAATTTAGAAGCAGGGACCACCGGAGGTGGAGGGGTGATCAAAGGAATGCATCGGTCTTGGCTACAAATATGTGATTCACCCCAAGGACCCAGACAGTATAGGAGACGGCAGGAGGTAGTGGCCCTGCAGGTTCTAGGGCATCAGCAACAAATGGACTGGTCAAGCCAGGGAGGCTGGGGGACCCAACACCAGCCCCATACCCAAGCACGAGAGGGGGTCTTAGAGCACTGGCTGGCTGACCAGACCGGGTGGCAGCTGCTGGCGGTGCAGCGGCATGTGAATGTCTGGAGCACAGCTGGAAGGAGCACAGGTGGTACAGACCCTGTGGAGAGACAGAGATTCCAAGGAGAGAACCAATACGTGCAGCCGATGATAGACATGGTACTGGACAGCAGTATAAACCCCAGGGAGGCGGAAAAAGACTCTTACTATAAACCACCATCTTGGAGGCCCAGTTTATGCTACCATGTGGTGGGGCATTCATTGCATATAATGGACTAACCACCTATCACTGCCCAGGACTATATGAGCTAGACACTGCAGGTTCGCTGCCCAGGCATAGTTACTGGACATATCACCCCTCCTTCATCCCCTAGAGCTGCTAGGGCTTACAAAGTCCCTGCATGTATGCTATTAACAGAGGTTTCCCGCCAAAATCATGGCGGCCATTTTAAGCTTCTTCACGATGATAAAGATCACGCTATAGGGCTAATACAGATTAACCCCATACTGGAGCCTACATGATCAGAAGAAATCAGAACAGTGGTTAAAGAGCACCAGGATTCAGGGGTACTTTTCCCTGAAAGACAAGACAAGATAAAATCATTAATACCTTCCCAAGCTTTAACAATCTTGGAAGCCAAGTTTCAAGTATCAAACCTTTTCAAAGCTTACTTACACTACACCAATAAAATGTATTACCAATCAAATGCAATATTAAATTAAAAGAGCAATACCACTGTTGTTAAGCACAGGGGACAAGTGAGTGGTTTGCAAGGGAGACCATTTAAGTACATCATCTTGGAGGAAAAACTATGCATTAATGCCATCTAGTGGACAACCTTTGTAACTCAATATAGCTCTTTTTTCTTTTTTCAACAGTCCACATTGCTTGGGATGCAGTCTTCTGCAACAATAGGCCACCTTCCCAGGCTAAATCCCATTATATGACTGCATATATAATATAGGCAGAGTGGTAATACAAGACTTTGTTGGTCAGTATTTATCATAGTGGAGGTATATGAACTCATGTGCACCTCCTGCAAGCTTCACTTCTGATGTCACAACTCGGAGGTGGCAGTATATCTGTGCAAATTATGTCCACTGATATGTAACCCCCACAGGCCACTGGGCTTTACCTGCGGACCCTTCTAATGCTGTGAGTAGATAGGCTTTGGCTAGGGGGAACCCCTCGCCTTTGGACAGTTTTACAATATTATAACAACATTTTTGAGACCTCAAATCTTTATTTCACATATCTAACATTGCCTGTTTTATGAGCTGGATTAAGTAATGGTTAAATCAAAGATAAATGTATCCTCCAGGAATATCCCGGAGCACTTTCAGGCACAACAAGTCCAAGCATCACCGCATACTTCAATAAAGGGCTCATCGGAAGGCTCAGATATAGAGAAGGATACTTCACCTTCTAACCAACATGCTAAATTGTCAGACATATATTTGACGGATTTTAATTACCTGCTTCATTCTCACTTTGACAAGGCGGTAAAATAAATCAGGCAGGAGTTATCGGATCTTGGGCACCGTACCCATTTACTGGAAACGCTATAATGTATGTAACATAGTTAGAGGAGCAGGTGTTATGGAAATATGGGCAGAGAAAACTCCAGGTTCAGCTATTGGAGAAGTTATATATGGGCCTCTCAGTGGAGGGTAAACAGTGGGTCGGGCTTTTAGGTGTGCACTATTTGTGGGGTATTGTTCACTGATTTCCTGAAATTATATAAAAGCAATTGTTTACCGGGTAACTCTTCCTCACCAGAGGGGACGTGTAGGAAAATGGAATTTCTAATTTTCCTCCCCTGGCACAAAAGTGCCTTAAGTACATGTTTGAGGAAGGGTCAGTGTTTATATCTTATGGTTATTTTTGTTATGTCTTTTTTTCCTCCTTACTTTGGTTCCAGATTCCAAGCTACATGATGAGATCCCTCCGCCACCTTCAGGGCCAGTTCCACTTGCGGTCAGGTCTCCAGTACATATGGCAGCATGGGGCTATACCGATATCAATTGGGATTGGCAGAGATTCTCCATACCTACAGAAGTAACATAACAGACACCTCTTTTGTTTTTGTTTCACAAAATGTTTGGGGTTTTAACTCCAAATTTAAGAGAAACAAGGCATTGTTGTCTTATAAACCCTTACATCCTGATGTGATTTTCTTACAAGAAACACATTTAGCACATAATAGACTTCCCAAATTCTTACATAAAACGTATCCCATTTTTGCAGCTACAACCCAAACTACCAAGAAGGCGGGAGTGGCTATTTTATCACACAAAAAAATTCCACTTAACATTGAGCACAAGAAAGTAAACTTGTGGTTTTGATGGATACACTTATGGGTACGAGACTGTCTCTGATATAATTTTACTCCCAAACTACTGCCGCGCATAAATCATTTATTGATCTACTTGAATACCTAAAGTCAGCGGACCAAGGAAGGATTGTGCTAGGGGGAGATCTTAACCTGGTTTTGGATCCTAATTTAGACAGATCTGGTCATGATGGGAGTTGGCAAATACTCAAATAAATTGAAGCAGGTTAACTATTTACTCAATGACCTGCTCTTGTTAGATGCATGGAGACTGCTACATCAGGGTGAGAGGGGAAATACCTTTAATTCCTCAGTACATGGGACGAGGCAGATATCCATCCATGCTCGTGGTCCGACCATTCCCAGTTTAGTGTCTCAGTAGATCTAGGCCAGAAATGTAAACCTCCACATACTTGGAGACTCCATGAAAACCCAAATGTTGCAGAACAAACAGCAAATGATCTTGAGCTATTTTTCTCGACCAATATTAATCAAGAATCAGACATGGGATGGACCTGGGTGGCTCACAAGGCCATTATTAGGGGCTCTCATATAAAAATCGCTTGTAGACACAAAAGACAATCAAGAATGATTGAGTAGTCCCTGAGGAAGGACTTGATAGATTTAGAAAGACTAAATCAATGAAGCCCCTTCAGGCCCCTACTTAAAAAAAAATAGATAAAATTAGATAAGAGCTGGATTTATTACTGTCTAATCATACTGAAAAAGCGATTAGATGGACAAGTCACAGGTTTTATGCCAAGGCTAATAAACCGGATAGCTTACTAGCCAGGAAACTCAGAAACAAAATTTCTCAGTCAAGAACCTTTTGAATCAGCACTTCTGCGGGCGATATTATGGCTAACCCTAATAATATACAAAAAAACATGGACTTTTTCTAGAAGATATATTCTTCATGTCCGCACCAGCATCAGCAGGAGCAACAGAGATTTGCCTTTCTTGGCTCATGTGATTTGCCCAGTTTGTCACCGGAGAAAGGGGATCTCCTTAACTCTAAGGTTACAGAAACAGAGGTTAGGAAGACTATTAATAGTTTGAAGGGTGGGAAGGCCCCGTGCCCGGATGGATTCATCAACTTATATTTTAAGAAATATATTGACATTCTTGTCCCCCGTTTAACACATATTTTTTCTCAAATTTTACCAAATGCCCCAAGAATGAAATCAGGAGGATATGATGTTTTTCCCCAAAGAAGGTTGGGATCCCCTAGAAGTTAAAAATGATCGTCCAATATCACTCCTAAATGGAGATATCAAAATTTTAGCAAAGCTGATGGCCAATAGAATCTCCCAACTCCTTCCCAGACTTATTCATAAAGACCAAGTGGGCTTTGTCCCTCGCAGACAAATGAGAGATAACAATAGGCGCACTTTGAATTTGATATCATGGGCATCCCAAAACCATATTCCCAACCTGCTTATTGGAAAATAAATGTTCCCAACACGGAAGCATTAGATATTGCACTATCTCAACCAAAGATTCAATATCTTTAACAAAACTTGTCACATATTAAACATAAACTAAATCACATATTAGGTATATTAAGTATTTAGGGGTTAATATAACCAGCAAATTGGCAGATCTATATAAAGCTAATTACATATATCTGTACAAAGATATGATGCTGGATTTGCAGAGATGTTTTAAATACGAGAATTTCATGGTTAGGTAGGATAAATGCGGTTAAAATGAATATTCTCCCCCGACTTTTATACCTATTTCGCACGCTTCCGATTTCAATTGTTTATAGGGATCTTGAGACGTTTCAAAATCAAATTTTTTAATTTATATGGAACTACAAATCCCAGAGGATTTCAAAATCAAATATGTATAAACATAGAACACAAGGGGGGCTCTCGTGCCCCAACTTAAATTGTTTTAGAAAGCGGCACAGCTTTTTGTTTATTTCCCTAGCACATTCCATTCAACAACATATGTAAATATGTCTCTATATTCATTATCTAGCTTCCCAAGCCAAGTAGTATCCTTGGGTAAAATAAGGAACCCATTTCTCAAGCATTCTTTGGTTATGGGTGATGCAAAATTATCACTTGGCCCCAAAACTATCTAGCATTTTCCCTATTATACCCAACCCACTACTATCTATTCAACTAACTACAACTTTAAAGCACTGGTGGAGTTCCCGGAACCTACTGAAATTTGGTGCTTGGTATCATAATGGAGCAGTGGTTACTTCTGAATATTTTATAGACAATTATAACTTGCCCTTGGCAGAGCATTATACCTACTACAGACTCAGGGAATTTGTGTGCTCGACTTTAAATTCTGTAGGAACCCTGAAAATGAACTGGCTCGCTAGACTTTGCAGGGATCTTCCACTGTCGAGCAATGGTATAAGCTTATTATATGATACCTTAAAAAAAAAACAAATATATGCAATTATGGGAAGAGGATCTGGGATACACTCTAGACCAAAAATGTTGGGAGCATTGTTGGCGCAGTCTTTCAAGAGGATCTCTAAATTATAGCATATTGGAGACTTCGATAAAGGTCCTGCATATAATTTATCACAGACCAGTAAAACTCTTTAAATGGGGATTAGCCCAGGACTCTAAGTGCTTTAGAGTTTGCGGGGAGTCAAGCACATTTTTGCATATCTGGTGGGTGTGTCGTAGGGTGCAAGGTCTATGGACAGAGGTATTTGAATTGGCTTCAAAAATCTTTAAAACTAAAATACACAGGTCCATTGAGGTCTTTCAAGCTCAATTTTAACGTCCCATCAAAATCAACTGTTACAGTTTCTGATGCTGGCCACGAAAAGCCACATTGCTCGACAGTGGAAATCCTCGATTTTGAGCCTGCAGGCAGTTAAGAACACATTCAATATTATTTAGATTAATGAGCGCATAACCCATTTACTGGAGGACATGGTTACAAAGTTTGTGGAAATCTGGGCTCCATGGCTAATGGAACCCGATAGTGTTTCGCTGGAGTCAAATGCGAGCTGTTGATTAGTGGGTAGTTCCCTAATGAATATATAAAGAACAAACAAAAGAAAATAAAAATAACCCTAGAGATCTTATCATTTTTAGGGGGGTGGACGGCCCTGGAGGCGGTGGACGGAGGTAAATTACTTTTGTTATTATGTAATCAGACTGGAAAATCTGCGGATGTATTGTTTTATGGTTTAATCCCCCCCAATTGGGGATTTAAATGTATTGCTGTTACATGATTTGAAAGAATATAAAATATTTTAAAAAAAAGAAAGGCTTGGGTAAATGACTCATCTGGGAAAGAGTCATGGGTTCACAAGGATAAAGGTCTAGCGGTTTGATATTCCAGGATTTTGAGCCCAGATAGTAGTCACAATGTATCAGGTATTACTATATCTGTGAATGATGTATATGCCTGTTATGAAAGCTTACAAACTGTGATGTGATTTACCAATGCCTGATAAAAATTATTTGTTAAAAAAAAAATAAGGCAAACACTTTTCTTATGTACCCAAACACGATGTAAAGTGTGGTCATTAATGTACCATACATTTAACCTTTATAATTTAAACTTTTATATACAATGTTTCTTTATTGCAGGGTTCAATTTTCTCTTCTGTATTGATTCTGCCCTCTCCTTTCTCAGAAGGGTGTGTCCTTATAAACTAATTAACTTTTCAAGAAAACAGTTGAAATCACTGGTGGTTGTAACTGTCACATTTCCGTTATGCACCTCTGCAGCGTGAGCCACTTCCAGTCCCTGTGATGTGGAGGGTCCTTGAGGTGCAATGCAGACCCCACTTCCTGGTGCTTTGCTTCATAAGTTATAACTCCACCCATTGTCAGCAACATGACATGAGCTCAGCCAGTCATTTACAGGGCCTAAATATTCCAATGTCCAATAGTCCAATGTTGGGCATAGTGCCTTTGGCGTATATACTGATTAATCCTTAAGGACTTCCATGGCTCAGCTGGACTACTGGTTCCTATGCATTACTAATCACAGACCCTGGTGTGTTTTTCACATTTACACTCTTGTCTAGCTGGTATTTCTGTCTAAGTGAAGTATTGTTTTTAACGCCTCTTGTTCTGTCAAGTTTACATTACCTTTACTTCTAGTAAGCTCCAATTTCTGAGATTTTCCCCCAAGACTAAGGAAAGCAAAAGGCTGTGATTGGTCATGAAGCATCTGTGGTTGCAGTAACTGTCCTTAAGCTTGGTCCAAGATTTTTTGGCCATTAGCCAAATCTAAAGTTGTTCCTGTAGTTTTCAGTCTGGTGCTTACTGCTGTGTCCCACCTCCTTCCTGTCTTCCATGTGTTACTTTTCAAACCATGGACACAAAACCATTTTTCCATTCCTACCTTTACTCCTCTTCCCCGAGTAGTGGAGTATGAGGTAGAGAGGATCCTTGATTCTAGGTTCTTCAGGTCAAGCCTCCAATACCTCATGGATTGGAGAGGGTTTAGTCCAGAACACCACATATAAGTGTGCGCCTCCAAAGAACTGGTCATACTGCTCCATTAAATGCACCACTGGGGTGGAGGGGTGTTCAGTCCTTGTTTGGTTGTGTCAGGAGGGGTACATGGTCTTGTCATTTGCTGGCTCAGGCAAAGAGGAAACTTGGGGCTGAGCTTGTGGATCCTGGGCCTAGCATAACAAACATATAGAATAGGTCTCAGGATAGGTCTAAGCCAGATGTGCCTTCACCTGTGCTGAGTGAACCACTTTTGGATACTTTCATGGGCTCAGCCAATCAGCTACTCCCAGTGCCTATGTTTTCTGACAGTCCATTATACAGTGACTTTTTTAGGAAATATCAATATTAGATCAGTTAATATTCAAGCTAAAAAAAAAACAAATCCAACCGAGGCGCCAAACTCAAACTAAAAGGATCAAAGAGGAGAAACTCTAATTTATGAATTATTCTATGGGATACCACTTAAGGAACAAGGAGGGAATAAAACATATTAAGTATCAGATTTCTTCCATAGTTGGTATACAATATTATTAGAATGTGGTGCAAACTACAAAAATAATAATTCACATATATAGTTGTGAGCATGCGAGCCAGCCAGAGCCATTGCTCGCGCTTGCGGGCTTGAAGGCGCTCCATGCCAGCAACTGAGGCCCTTGCTTCCGCAAATGCGGGACCTCGCGAAGCGAGGGGCCGCATTTGCGGTGGTGGAGCATCCCAACGTCTCCGCAAATGCGGGTCCTCGCAAAGCACTTAGGGAATGAGGCAATGAGCGCCGCAGGCGTTCATTGCTGGCGAGCCTCGCGTAGCGAGGCGAGCCGTTAAACCCACCTCGGAACCAACCTTAACGTAACAAACACCCACACGCACTAAGAATCCGACTAGAACGGCCGAACCTCGCGCAACTAAAAACAGTGAAAACACACCAAATACTCACACAAAGTACATAAAAAGCTTACCCATAGCAAGGGGGGGGCACCCAGGACCTCTAAAAGTGAAGTTACACCTCCATTTAAGTCCAAATTCTTGAGTTCAGACACACGAAGATCCCCTAAGCGAGAGAAAAAATGGCCCCTGCAAAAATGAAAACGAGGCTCAAAGACCTAGCCACCTAGAACTTACCCAAGAAGGGATCCGAGATAAGCTCGGAAACCCGCATTAACCCCAGGGGATACGAGATAAGCTCGGAGCCCTTCATTAACCCCACATTAACCATCGCAGTGGGGGTCCCAATTGCACGAGATCTGGGACCCCCGCTGCAATCAAATTCCTGTGTTACAGGTCCTTAAAGAGCCGTAAAGGTCCTTAAAGGACCCGTTGTAAAAGAAAAAATATATACGCTGTCACCCTGTCAATCATGGGGGTCAATACAGACCGCCATAAAACCCTCATTAACCCTGTCACTCATGGGGGTCAATATAGACCCCCATAAGCCCTTCATTAACCCTGTCACTCATGGGGGTCAATACAGACCCCCATAAACCCATCATTAACCCTGTCATTCATGGGGGTCAATAGAGACCCCATAAGCCCTTCATTAAGTCTGTCACTCACGGGGGTCAATAAAGACCCCCATAAGCCCTTCACTAACCCTGTCACTCATGGGGGTCAACACAGACCCCCAAAAGCCTCTATTTAACCCCATCAGTCTTGTATATTAACACCATTATTGGCCTGTTACAACACTACATTAACCACATAAGTGCCATGATGGTCCTCAAGGACCATCATGACACTAAGTATAAACACTATACTGCACTATACCACCCCCAATAAAACATTAAATATCAACTAAACACCCTCTACACTAACCTATTAACATCTACACTACCTACCCCCATTAACCCCCACCACTCTAATTACAGAAAATAAAAAAGCCTAAAGTCACACACAAAAAATCTACATTACATGAAATAAAAAACCTAACTCACAAAAAATAAAAAAAGGAACATTACAGAAAATAAAAAAAAACATTACAACCCCTCACTACAGAAAGAAAGAAAAAAATACACACCTGAAAAGGAAATACATATAATACAAATACATACAATACAAATACATACAATTACAATACAATACACCCCTATCTAATATACATCACACAATCTATCTAAATAAATAGCATATTCTAATATACATGCTATTTATATAATAATACATCCCCAATCTATCTAAATAAATACCACAATCTATCTACAATACATCCTATGCTATCTATATAAAACGCATACCCCTAGCTAACATACAATAAATGCTATCTATATATTAACTAATCTAAGTCTAAGCTAAAATAAAATAATTAAGACCACTTACCTTTGCAGATGTCCATTGGGATCAGCCACCTACGGAAAAAAATAAAAATAATTAGTGCACCACGTTTACAGTTCTAAAATAAACATTCTATACATTCTAAATATTCTACTCACCTTTCCGGCATGTCCCGTCCTTATTCTTTTAATCCTTCTCCGGCGCGGCACCTGTTAAAAAAACACAACATTAATACACATACATCAAAATAAAATAAACATAATCTACATTCTACTTACCTTCCCGTGATGTCTCCGGCCTCCTCCGGATCCTCTTCTGCCATGCCCTGTATAAAAAATATATATATATATATATATATATATATATATATATATATATATATATATATACTTACATCCGCACTCCTGGACATCCCCGACGCTAATGAGCCTCCAGGAGACTTTTTCTGAAGAAAATAAGGAATGGCGCCTTCTGATTGGTTGAAAACGCTGTCTATCAAATTCACCCAATCAGGAGGCGCCAATGTGTGAACCAATCACAAAGGGATACACCGTAAAATCTCACTCTGATTGGTTTAAATAAAGATTGACAGGAGCATTATCCAATCACAAGGCGCAGATGCCTTCAGCCAATCACAATGGAATACACCCCCACAGGGTGATTGGTTGGAGCCTCTGCGCATTCTGATTGGTTGCACTGACAATAGCTAATCACAATGGAATACACCCTCACGTACGGATTGGTGAAGGATTTGCGCATTGTCATTGGCTACTGTTAATATCAATCAATATTACAGCCAATAGGAAGGCGCAGATATCTTCACCAATCAGTATGTGGGGATATATTCCATTGTGATTGGCTGATGGCAATAAAGCCTTAGGATTGGTTCAAATAAAGATTGACAGGTGTGTTATCCAATCAGTGTTGTATTTTGGGGTGTATACTTTTTTCATTGGTTCACAAATGGGGTCTTCTCATTGGCTTAATTTGATAGACAGCCTTTTCAGCCAATCAGAAGCCGCAATTGCCAATTTTATTCTGGAACACTCCATAGGAAGGTCATTAACGTCAGAGACATCCGCCAGGGTGGATGTGTGTCCCTTTTTTTTTTTCATGTTCGGATGCTTCCAGAGAAGACGAGGAGGCCGGAGACATCGCGGAAAGGTAAGTATAATGTAGATTGTGTTTATTTAACTTTGGTTTATGTTTACTAATGTAATGTTTTTTTTTACAGGAGTAGTGCCGGACAAGACGCAAAGATGGACGATGGAACATGGAGGACGTGACATGCTGGGACGTGACATGCTGGGAAGGTGAGTATAATGTTTAGAATGTTTAGTTATTTTATGTAAACGTGTTGTATTCATTTTTTTTATCTTTTTTACCGTAGGTTGCTGATCTGAAGAAACATCTCAAAGGTAAGTGGTCTTAATTATTTTATTGTAGCTTACAATTAGGGTAGATATATATATATATATATATATATATATATATATATATATATATAGCATGTATTGTATATTAGATAGATAGATAGATAGATAGATAGGGGGATGTATTATTAGATAGTATTGTATATTAGATAGTGGGATGTATATTACATTATATAGTGGCATGTATATTAGGTAGTGGCATGTATATTAGATAGGGGTGTATTGTATTTAATTGAATTGTATTGTATTGTATTTTATTTAATTGTGTTATATTGTATTATAGGTATGTATTATATGTATTTCATTTTCAGGTGTGTAATTAAAAAAAAAAATTGTAGTGAGGGGGGGGTTGTAATGTATTTTGTTATTTTCTGTAATGTTCCTTTTTTTATTTTTTGTGACAGGTTTTTTTTTGTTCTGTAATGTACATTTTTTTTTTTTTGGTGATTTTAGTTTTTCTTATTTTATGTAATGTAGATTTCGGCTTTTTGAGGAATTTATTTACTTGAGGCACACAGTACACTCACATTGTGTGACAAACAGCATTTCAACACTTTTTCTTTCTTTTATTGACCATCATTTTTTGATGGGCAAGTCGCTAGTAATAAATAAACTCAATGTGCCACAATGATACTGATAGTATACGTATCAAAATAATGATAACAGAATAATAGTATTACTAAAATGATATAGGAATTATTGAAGATGTGGTGTGAAAATTGAACAATACTTATACAGTCCCGATTAGGTCCACACAAAAATTGTCCAGATCTTTTCTCCTCCAAATGTCTAGTGTTGCCGCTTTTCAAACAGTCAAATGGTGTAAGACTCTCTTGTTTCTCGGAAGTAGAATAAGTACAGCTCCTCATATGAACTCAGGCTACATCAGAGTTCTTGGGACTATAAGATAAAAAAACACAAAAAGAGAGCGCGTACACTTCTTCCTAGTGCAGTTTATTACAAAATAGGACCAAAAATAAATAGATCAATAAAATGGACTCTCGCATTTTTCAACCTCTACAACAAGAGGTATAGACAGACACGGCACAATGTATACATTCCTCAATAGTTCTTCTCCAACATTTTCATATGTATGCTCCTTCAATTCCAGGTCCAGATGGAAAAATATGCATGTAACATAATACATTGTACCGTGTCTGTCTGTAGAGGTTTTAAAATGTGAGAGTCCATGTTATTGATCTATTTATTTTTGGTCCTATTTTGTAAGAAGTGTGACTGTTTGGCCCTTAGATGATATGACAAGCAAGTGGAGTATGGCGTTCTTGACAGGAGTGACGGAGTTAAAACTTCTGAAGAACTCCTAATTAGTGCAACTTCCCTTTAAAAGCCTGGAAAGCAGACATGGAAGGGGGGTGTGTCTGGCTAGGCTCTGGGCAGGTTGTGTGCTGCCGTCAGAGCAAGTCACAGAGTGGAGCTGGAAGGTGATCCTGTGTGGAACTGCAGTTGGAAGCTTTGGAAGCAAAACTGTAAGAGATCACCTGATTTACTGTGGCTGGGAGTACAGCAAGAAGTGTGGGCTGTTTTCAGTCGCAGGACGTTGTGAGCTGGAAGAGTGAATACAGCCTCAGGACACCAAGTAAGTGAAGGGATTAGTGAGGATCCCCAGGCAGAGTTGCCTTAAAGGCCTAAGCACGTGTGTAGCTGACAGAGGCCGCTGAATGAAAGTACCCAGACGTATTATGCCCCAGGGAAGAAGCAGAGTTTAGAAGACGGAAGTTAATACAAGTTAGTGTTGTGTTATGCAAGGGTCCCTGGGGTGAAGCATACGGGAGAGACGAACGGGGCCTATGCTTCATCTGAGGCTAATTATGTAAACGTGGAAAAGACTACCGATAAACCAGAGAGGAGCCGTGTCCCAGAGAGGAGCCGTGTCCCAGAGAGGAGCCGTGTCCCAGAGAGGAGCCGTGTCCCAGAGAGGAGCCGTGTCCCAGAGAGGAGCCGTGTCCCAGAGAGGAGCCGTGTCCCAGAGAGGAGCCGTGACCCAGAGAGGAGCCGTGACCCAGAGAGGAGCCGTGACCCAGAGAGGAGCCGTGACCCAGAGAGGAGCCGTGACCCAGAGAGGAGCCGTGACCCAGAGAGGAGCCGTGACCCAGAGAGGAGCCGTGACCCAGAGAGGAGCCGTGACCCAGAGAGGAGCCGTGACCCAGAGAGGAGCCGTGTCCCAGAGGTTGCTGAAGGTGGCAACATAAGCCATAATTAGAGACTATTTGTGTCCTGGCCACAAGGTGGCAAGCTATCAATAATCAGAGACTGTTTGGATCCTGGCCAAAAGGTGGAAATTCCTAATATATAAGAAACTGTCTAACTCCTGGCCACTAGGTGGCGCTATTTTCTTGGAATTACTCATTTCTGAATACAAGTGAGTTGGAGCTCCGTCCTGAAGACATTGTGGAGTAGAGTTTTTGCGCGGTTGCGGATAAGCTGCGCAGGCATAGTCAGGGCGTTCCTGCGTTACAGTTAGTACGTAAATGCAGATGTTTATTTTCATTTTTTAGGCAGCGTTACTGCTACCCTTTGTTTTTGGTTCCTAATAAACCAGTTTGCTGTACTACATGAACGTATCCGTTTCTATCTCAAGAAACCACAGCTATACCCGGCCATCCTGGTCACAGAAGCTGCACTAGTAGTGTTTTTTTATGTTTTTAGGAAATATTTCTTTTTGTCCCATACTCCAATCTAGATGTAAAGTTCAAGCCCAGCCATTGACTGCAGCATGATTTCTGAGACATGGTTCCTGATAGGCTAGGATGCTACACTGCACAACAGGCTGTGTCTGCATAGGCTGCAGAGGGCAAAGCCATATACTGTAGGTACTATTTGCATGCTTTTAGGTAGTAAAAACAGAGCACTTTGAGTCTTAGTAGTAAAACAAAGTATGTATAACTGATACATAATTAATCAATAAATAATGATATGGGTATATTATATACCTAGTAAAATCCAGAAACCTTCCATATGCCTTGAATTTTAATTTCATGAGCTGAAGTTTCAAGGTTAGTGGAAGTTTGAACAGTTAAAATATCCATACTAATTGGCAGAGGTGAGAACCAGCTAATAGCTCTCTACTCAGTCGGCTGTTACTTGATATTCTGTGTGGACAACAGTTACATGTGTGTTACAAGATGTGTCGTCCTTCTATCACTGTGAAAAATGATAAAATGTTGGAGTTACCAGGAACAAGTTCTTCTCATTAGTAGCATTATACAATTTTCAAGATCCCTTTTTTGGTATCTAGGTGACGGTATCTACATCCTGCTAAAGATAGGAAGACCAAAATAATAAAAATGTACAAAATAATTGTCACTTACCTGTGTATATCCATAAACTCCCAACACTTGAGCAATTTGCAAAGTTGTGTCATTAGATAAATCCCCAACAATTCCTGCCAGCTTCCCATATCCAGTGCATGCGTAGTTAGGGACAGCCTGTTTTTGCCCAGATAATATCTGTTATACACTCTTCATGGCCTTTTTGGGGCTTCCACAAGAACCATAGATATGATACCCCAGAGTGATGTAAGGCAAAATACCAGGGTCCTTGTTTACCTCTTCAATGGCAAAGAGAAAACTCAGGAGCTTCTTATAATACATAGGGAATGGGCTGTAAAAAAAGACTTAGAGTATTAAAACATTATTATTGTTAACACTTTCAACAATTCAGCCTGCAGTATAATTGTATTTTCATTAACTACAAATATAACAGTTGCATATTTAGACTGCATGCTTTCTTAGGTCTATCAGTCAGCATCATACCCTCTGCCAAAAAGAAAAAAATACACGCATAAATATATATGTACATTCAGTATGTGCATAATGTGTATATATATATATTGACATATGGTTTAACTAAATATAGTGCATGTATGTTTGTGGTGAGAATATTTTGGATTATTTTAGCACTGTACTAGTGAAAAGTCAAACCTAGATGGTTTCACATCTCTGCTGTTTTTAATATTGGTGGCTAATTATATATTTTGTAGACAAGACCGTATGAGCTGCAAGAGATTGACATCAGATAGTGGACAAAAATTTGGTTAAACCAGCTCTCCGTGGCAGACAAAGCCATTTCCAGACAAAGAGCCATAGACTACCTGTATTGGACTGGTTGTCAGCAGTGGAAGAAGTGGGAGACCAGTTTCAGTAAATGTCCCAGGAAACTGAACTAATGGATGGCTGTACATACAGGGTTTGTTGCAGAAATACAAGGTAACAAAAAGTTCCAGACAGAGAACAGACAGGTAACATTGGAAGCTGCCAGACAAGTAGGTATATCTGGAAGATGCCAGCCAGGTAGTTATGAAAGGTTCCAGATAGGCAGGTGGCTAAAGAAGGTGCCAGACAGCTGGTAGTCGAAGACAGGAAGGTAGCTCGCTCTGGAATGTGCCAGACAGCAGATAGCTTTGGAAGGTGCCAAACAGGCAGGTAGCTCTGGAAGGTGCCAGACAGCATGTAACAGGAGGCCCAGGACATCGGACTGTAGGTTACAAGGACCACAGGAGCTGGCAGCTTGTGTGGACAAGCTGCAGAGGCAGCATGTACATACCA
Source organism: Discoglossus pictus (assembly GCA_027410445.1). Classification (NCBI taxonomy): domain Eukaryota; kingdom Metazoa; phylum Chordata; class Amphibia; order Anura; family Alytidae; genus Discoglossus; species Discoglossus pictus. The sequence goes on from CM050169.1 coordinate 112,328,625, forward strand.
CTGGAAGTGAGAGCATTATTCAAAGTTATACTCTGCCAGGTTGTGCCAACTGGAGACGTCCCTGACACCACCTTATTTATTACTAGTGGTGCTTAAATTATAACTAGAGAATTGCCTGTCAAAAAATGACGGCAATAAAACTGTAAGCCAGCCAATGCTGTTTGCCACACAATGTGAGGCTTTTGCTTCTCTGAGCACCTACAGCACTCACTGTGTGGCTCGCAATGAGCGCCTTCAGTGCTCATTGCAGGGTTCATTAACTTGCAAATTTTATGCTTGGGAATGCCATGTGTCTCTTTCTAGCATCTCCCTCGGTCCCTTCCCTGTGTGTTTCTCTTCTGTGTGTCTCGTGAATTTTTGTGTGGTGCGCAATGACTAACGTTTGTTTTATTTTCAAAGTCCTGCATACCTGGTGTTTGTGTAAGTGTTACTGTCGTTGCTGTCATGTATTTTCTAAGTCCTGCATGCCTGGCTTTGCTCAGCCTCGTTTTCATCCAATTTCAGAATTATTTACGTTTTTCCTCCGCCATTTTTTTCTCGCTTAGTCGATTTTCAAGTGACGAAACACAGCAAATAAGTCTCAAAATAATTTGAAAACCCCACTCCCATTCTTCCTGGCTCTCCCCTTGTGCTTTCTGTGAGTGTGTTTTTATGTTTTTTTTTATTAAGTTTTCTTGTTTTTCGTGTTTTTCGATTTCTGCGGTTCGGCCGTTAAATTCGTATTTTTCAGAGGTATTGTTAGTGGAAGTGTTAGTGTCTTTGCCATTGTGTATTTTCTAAGTCCCCCGTGCTTGGCTTGCTCAGCTTTGTTTTCATCCAGTTTCAGTTTTTCGTCCGCTATTTTATTTTTCGCATAGACGATTTTCGAGTGACGAAACACGTCAAATAAGGCACAAAATCGCTTGCAACCTCACTCCCAGGCTTCCTGGCTCTTCCCCTGTGCTGTGTATGAATGTTTTTTTATTTTATTTTTTATTATTTTTTTATTATTTTTCTTGTTTTTCCTGTTTTTTGATTTCGCGGCTCGGCCATTCAATTCGTATTTTTCCAATGTCACACTTTTTTCCCGAGGTCATATTTATGACAAGGCCGCTGGCTACAATGAGCACCTTTGGCGCTCATTGGCCCCTAAGTGCTGCGCGGCTGCTTAAGTGCTCATTTCAACCTAAGTCCTGCATGCTTTTCGAGGCAAGCAGGGCAATGAGCGCCTATGCCTCAACTACTCGCCTCGCTTTGCGAGGTTTGGAAGCTTGACGACAATTCGCAGTTTGACAATTATAATATGGGATGAGACCAGGTATCCCTGACAGATGTCCTCTTTGATTATCAGCTATGGAAATGTTACATTAATATTGTAAATAATATACAGTACATATTCCTCCCTTCTTATACATAAATGGAGCCTATCTAGGACAGGCATCTAGCTCAGTGTGAAATAGCTTATCTGGTTTCTGCAGTATAATTAATTCAGTGATATTTCTTACTAGGGTATTGTTGGTCACACTATATAAGAGGATCTGGAATTAAGAGTCATTATATTTATTATATCTGTGTTTTGATTGAGGGTGTATATATAGAATCTATTAAAACAATAGATTAAGACAGCAAGTACCAAGGTACTTTATGATCAGAACAGCAACTATAATTAAACATAGATATGATACAATTTATTTTATATGTTTAATTGTTTCAAATTTTAACACTGTTTTTTGAATTAGTTAATAAGTTATATTTTATTTAAAATTCTGTCTGGTGATGACTCATTTTAAATAGGGACTATTAGTTTCATAAGTATGTTATTTTTGTACCTATACAAGTCCCACTTCTAAGACGTTATTCCTGCCCTGCAAAGACCCAACAGAACGACACACCAGTCCCACTTCAAAGCAGACCTTATTCCTTCCCTGCACAGACCCAACATAATTACACACAAGTCCCACTTCAAAGCAGACCTTATTCCTGGCCTGCACAGACCCAACACAATTACACATCAGTCCCACTTCAAAGCAGACCTTATTCCTTCCCTGCACAGACCCAACAGAACTACACACCAGTCTCACTTCAAAGCAGACCTTATTCCTGTCCTGCACCGACCCAGCAGAACTACACACCTGTCCCACTTCTAAGACCTTATTCCTGCGCTGCACAGACCCAACAGAACTATACACCAGTCCCCCTTCTAAGCAGACCTTATTCTTCCTGCACAGACCCAACAGAATTACACATCAGTCCTACTTCTAAGCAGACCTAATTCCTTCCCTGCACGGACCCAACAGAACTATACACCAGTCCCACTTCTAAGACCTTATTCCTGCCCTGCATAAACCCAAAAGAATTACACACCAGTCTCACTTCTAAGAACTTATTCCTGTCCTGCATCGACCTAGCAGAACTACACACCAGTCCCACTTCTAAGACCTTATTCCTGCCCTGCACAGACCCAACAGAACTACACACCAGTCCCACTTCTAAGACCTTATTCCTGCCCTGCACAGACCCAACATAACTACACACCAGTCCCACTTCTAAGACCTTATTCCTGCCCTGCACAGACCCAACAGAACTACACACCAGTTCCACTTCAAAGCAGACCTTATTCCTTTCCTGAACAGACCCTACAGAACTACACATCAGTCCCACTTCAAAGCAGTCCTTATTCCTACCCTGCACAGACCCAACTGAACTACACTCCAGTCTCACTTCTAAGACCTTATTCCTGTCCTGCACTGGCCCAGCAGAACTACACACCAGTCCCACTTCTAAGACCTTATTCCTGCGCTGCACAGACCCAACAGAACTATACACCACTCACACTTCTAAGCAGACCTATTCCTGCCCTGCACAGACCCAAAAGAACTACCCACCACTTCCACTTCTAATACCTTATCCCTGCCCTGCACAGACCCAACAGAACTACACACCAGTCCCACTTCTATGACCTTATTCCTTCCCTGAACAGACCCAACAGAACTACACACTAGTCCCACTTCTAAAAGCCTTATTCCTGCCCTGAACAGACCCAACAGAACTACACACCACTCACACTTCTAAGCAGACCTTATTCCTGCCCTGCACAGACCCAAAAGAACTACCCACTGTCACAACCTACAATGATGATGGAGTATAGAGAATCCTAGTCCTCTTATCTCCTGTAGGTTTTAGACCTAAGATTTGGGTGACTCAGTCCAATGGACATTCTTTGTAGATGCAAGAACATATGTCCCAGCCTAAGGTAGTGTGCGCTGGAAAACCTGGAAGGGAGTCAGAACGATCTCCTCTACCAGCATATGCCCCTGGGTCAATAATACACCTGCACACAAAGTCTTGATGAAAATTATGAACCACTTTATTTGGAAAACAACATCTTTTAAACAGGCATACAACATTACCAGGAGGGGCTACCTTTAGTCAGCCCCTAACTGACTCTGGACAATCAGGCAGGGTCCCTACGTGGGAACCATGAGACTCCTCCCATGGGCCAACCCCAGGCATGGCTACCATGCTCATTCTGACCCAGGCTCTCCCAGTGGAAACTTCCTGTTTGAGCTCCTAGGCCCCCCATTGTTATCTAGGTGCCTGGCTGTCTGCCCTGACGCCATTGTCTTGGGAAGCTATCACTTCAAGTGTTTACCTTAAGTGATAGCTGAAAGGCAGATTGTTAATCCACTCAGGTTACTATCTGTAGGCTGTAATATTGCTACCCAAGTACAGATAACAGCCACTCTCCTCTCATACACATCTACAAATACAACACCCAATGTTTCACCCATATACAACCAACATATCCCACTAGCTCTCTCACATGACACCCATTACAATGAGCCTAAACATGGAAGGGATGGTAATATGCTAAGGGTTAAACTTATAATACTTTATCCCCTAGACCACAAAATAACAATATAACCTTATAACAGTATAACAGGGGGTCTGTGATCCCAAACCCCACTAAGTACAGATGTAGGTATCCTGTACGCCAGTGGTCTTCTACATGGCCATGTGGAGAGTAGAGTCCGATCATAAAATGGCTCCTAGAGGTGACCACTGCCAGTCCCAATATGGCTCCCATTGTGACCACTGGTGCCAGTCACAGGATGGCTGTGCCAGTCACAAAATGGCCACCGGCACAGTTCACGCCAAACCCAATATGGCCACTGGCTGATTCATGACACCCATCACTCCCACTTTTAAGACATTATCCCTGTCCTGCACAGACCCAACAGAACTACACACCAGTCCCACTTCAAAGGCCTTATTCCTTCCCTGCACAGACCCAACAGAACTACACACCAGTCCCACTTCTTAGCAGACCTTATTCCTGCCCTGCACAGACCCAACAGAACTACACACCAGTTCCTCTTCTATGACCTTATTCCTTCCCTGAACAGACCCAACAGAACTACACACCAGTCCCACTTCTAAGCAGACCTTATTCCTGCCCTGTACAAACTCAACAGAACTGCAAACAAATGCCACTTCTAAGACCTTATTCCTGCCCTGCAGACCCAATAGAACTACACACAAGTTCCTCTTCTAAGCGGACCTTATTCCTGCCCTGTACAAACCAAACAGTACTACACACAAGTCCCACTTCTAAGACCTTATTCCTACCCTACACAAACCCAACAGAACTACACACCAGTCCCACTTCTATGACCATATTCCTGCCCTGCACAGACCCAACAGAACTACACATCAGCCCCATTTGTAAGCAAACATTATTCCTGCCTTGCACAGACCCAACAGAACTTCACACCAGTCTCACTTCTAAGAAGACCTTATTCCTTCAATGCACAGACCCAACAGAACTACACACCAGTTCAACTTCTAAGCAGTTCTTATTCCTGCCCTGCACAGACCCAACAGAACTACACACCTGTCTCACTACTAAGACCTTATTTCTGCCCTGCACCGACCCAGCAGAAATACACACCAGTCCCACTTCAAAACAGACCTTATTACTGCCCAGCACAGACCCAACAGTACTACACATTAGTCAAACTTCAAAGCAAACCCGATTCCTTCCCTGCACAGACCCAACAGAACTACACACCAGTCCCACTTCTATGACCTTATTCCTTCCCTGAACAGACCCAACAGAACTACACACCAGTCCCATTTCTAAGCAGACCCTATTCCTGCCCTGTACAAACCCAACAGAACTACACACCAGTCCCACTTCTATGACCTTATTCCTTCCCTGAACAGACCCAACAGAACTAAACACCAGTCACACTTCAAAACAGACCTTATTCCTTCCCTGCACAGACCCAACAGAACTACACACCGGCCCCACTTATAAGCAGACCTTATTCCTGCCCTGCACAGACACAACAGAACTGCACACCAGTCCCACTTCTAAGACCCTATTCCTGCCCTGCACAGACCCAACAGAACTACACACCAGTCCTACTTCTAAGACATTATTCATGCCCTGTACAAACCCAACAGAACTACACACCAACCTCACTTCAAAGCAGACCTTATTCCTTCCCTGCACAGACCCAACAGAAGTACACATCAGTTCCACTTCTAAGACCTTATTCCTGCCCTGAACAGACACAACAGAACTACACACCAGTCCAACTTTTAAGCCTACCTTATTAGTGCCCTGCACAGACCCAATAGAACTACCCACCACTCCCACTTCTAAGACCTTATCCCTGCCCTGCACAGACCCAACAGAACTACACACCGACCCCACTTATAAGCAGACATTATTCCTGCCCTGCACAGACCCAACAGAACTACACACCAGTCCGACTTCTAAGGAGACGTTATTCCTTCACTGCACAGATCCAACAGAACTACACACCAGTCCTACTTCTAAGCAGACCTTATTCCTGCCCTGCACCGACCCAGAAGAACTACACACCAGTCCCACTTCTAAGACATTATTCTTGCCCTGTACAAACCCAACAGAACTACACACCAACCTCACTTCTAAGCAAACGTTATTCCTGCCCTATACAGACGCAACAGAACTACACACAAGTCCCACATCTAAGCAGACCTTATTCCTGCCCTGCACAGACCCAACAGAAATAAACACAAGTCCAACTTCTAAGACCCTATTCCTGCCCTGCACAACTAAGCAAACCTTATTCCTGTCCTGCACAGACCCAACAGAACTACACATCAGTCCCACTTCTAAGACCCTATTCCTGCCCTGCACCGACCCAGTAGAACTACACAACAGTCCAACTTCTATGACCTTATTCCTGCCCTGCACAACTAAGCAGACCTTATTCCTGCCGTGCACAGACCCAACAGAACTACACACCAGTCTCACTTATAAGCACACTTTTTTCCTGCCCTGCACAGACCCAACAGAACTACACATCAGTCCTACGTCGAAGACCTTATTCCTGCCCTGTACAAACTCAACAGAACTACACACCAGTCCTACTTCTAAGCAGACCTTATTCCTGCCCTGCACAGACCCAACAGAACTACACACCAGTACCTCTTTTAAGCAGACTTTATTCTTTTCCTGCACAGACCCAATAGAACTATAAACCAGTCCCACTTCTAAGACCTTATTCCTGTCCTGCACCGACCCAGCAGTACTCCACACTAGTGCCACTTCTAAGACCTTATTCCTGCCTTGCACAAACCCAACAGAACTCTACAGTCTAACTTCTAAGACCTTATTCCTGCCTTGCACAAACCCAACAGAACTACACACCAGTCCCACTTATAAGCAGACCTTATTCCTGACCTGCACAGACACAACAGAACTCTACACAGTCTAACTTCTAAGACCTTATTCCTGCCTTGCACAAACCCAACAGAACTACACACCAGTCCCACTTATAAGCAGACCTTATTCCTACCCTGCACAGACCCAACAGAACTACACACCAGTCTCACTTCTAAGACCTTATTCCTGTCCTGCACCGACCCAGCAGAACTACACACTAGTCCCACTACTAAGACCTTAGTCCTTTCTCTTCACATACCCAACAGAACTACAAACCAGTCCCACTTCTAAGACCTTATTCCTGCACTGCATAGAACTAAAATAACTACCCAACAGTCCCATTTCTTAGACCTTATTCCTGCCCTGCACAGACCCAACAGAAATACACACCAGTCCTACTTCTAAGACCTTATTCTTGCTCTGCACAGACCCAACAGAACCACACACCTGTCTCACTTCTAAGACCTTATTCCTGTCCTGCACCGACCCAGCAGTACTCCACACTAGTGCCACTTCTAAGCAGACCTTATTCCTGAACTGCACAAACCCAACAGAACTACACACCAGTCCCACTTTTAAGCAGACCTTATTCCTGCCCTGCACAACTAAGCAGACCTTATTCCTGCCCTGCACAGACCCAACAGAACTACACATCAGTCCCACTTCTAAGACCCTATTCCTGCCCTGCACCGACCCAGTAGAACTACACAACAGTCCCACTTCTAAGACTTTATTCCTGCCCTGCACAGACCCAACAGAACTAAACACAAGTCCAACTTCTATGACCTTATTCCTGCCCTGCACAACTAAGCAGACCTTATTCCTGTCCTGCACCGACCCAGAAGAACTACACACCAGTCCCACTTCTAAGACATTATTCTTGCCCTGTACAAACCCAACAGAACTACACACCAACCTCACTTCTAAGCAAACGTTATTCCTGCCCTATACAGACGCAACAGAACTACACACAAGTCCCACATCTAAGCAGACCTTATTCCTGCCCTGCACAGACCCAACAGAAATAAACACAAGTCCAACTTCTAAGACCCTATTCCTGCCCTGCACAACTAAGCAAACCTTATTCCTGTCCTGCACAGACCCAACAGAACTACACATCAGTCCCACTTCTAAGACCCTATTCCTGCCCTGCACCGACCCAGTAGAACTACACAACAGTCCAACTTCTATGACCTTATTCCTGCCCTGCACAACTAAGCAGACCTTATTCCTGCCGTGCACAGACCCAACAGAACTACACACCAGTCTCACTTATAAGCACACTTTTTTCCTGCCCTGCACAGACCCAACAGAACTACACATCAGTCCTACGTCGAAGACCTTATTCCTGCCCTGTACAAACTCAACAGAACTACACACCAGTCCTACTTCTAAGCAGACCTTATTCCTGCCCTGCACAGACCCAACAGAACTACACACCAGTACCTCTTTTAAGCAGACTTTATTCTTTTCCTGCACAGACCCAATAGAACTATAAACCAGTCCCACTTCTAAGACCTTATTCCTGCACAAACCCAACAGAACTCTACAGTCTAACTTCTAAGACCTTATTCCTGCCTTGCACAAACCCAACAGAACTACACACCAGCCCCACTTATAAGCAGACCTTATTCCTGACCTGCACAGACACAACAGAACTCTACACAGTCTAACTTCTAAGACCTTATTCCTGCCTTGCACAAACCCAACAGAACTACACACCAGTCCCACTTATAAGCAGACCTTATTCCTACCCTGCACAGACCCAACAGAACTACACACCAGTCTCACTTCTAAGACCTTATTCCTGTCCTGCACCGACCCAGCAGAACTACACACTAGTCCCACTACTAAGACCTTAGTCCTTTCTCTTCACATACCCAACAGAACTACAAACCAGTCCCACTTCTAATACCTTATTCCTGCACTGCATAGAACTAAAATAACTACCCAACAGTCCCATTTCTTAGACCTTATTCCTGCCCTGCACAGACCCAACAGAAATACACACCAGTCCTACTTCTAAGACCTTATTCTTGCTCTGCACAGACCCAACAGAACCACACACCTGTCTCACTTCTAAGACCTTATTCCTGTCCTGCACCGACCCAGCAGTACTCCACACTAGTGCCACTTCTAAGCAGACCTTATTCCTGAACTGCACAAACCCAAAAGAACTACACACCAGTCCCACTTTTAAGCAGACCTTATTCCTGCCCTGCACAACTAAGCAGACCTTATTCCTGCCCTGCACAGACCCAACAGAACTACACATCAGTCCCACTTCTAAGACCCTATTCCTGCCCTGCACTGACCCAGTAGAACTACACAACAGTCCCACTTCTAAGACTTTATTCCTGCCCTGCACAGACCCAACAGAACTAAACACAAGTCCAACTTCTATGACCTTATTCCTGCCCTGCACAACTAAGCAGACCTTATTCCTGTCCTGCACAGACCCAACAGAACTACACACCAGTCCCACTTCTAAGCAGACCTTATTCCTGCCCTGCACAACTAAGCAGACCTTATTCCTGCCCTGCACAGACCCAACAGAACTACACACCAGTCCCACTTCTAAGCAGACCTTATTCCTGCCCTGCACAACTAAGTAGACCTTATTCCTGCCCTGCACAGACGCAACAGAACTACACACCGGCCCCACTTATAAGCAAACCTTATTCCTGCCCTGCACTGACCCAACAGAACTACACACCAGTCTCACTTCTAAGACCTTATTCCTGTCCTGCACCGACCCAGCAGAACTACACACTAGTCCCACTACTAAGACCTTAGTCCTTTCTCTTCACATACCCAACAGAACTACAAACCAGTCCCACTTCTAAGACCTTATTCCTGCACTGCATAGAACTAAAATAACTACCCAACAGTCCCATTTCTTAGACCTTATTCCTGCCCTGCACAGACCCAACAGAAATACACACCAGTCCTACTTCTAAGACCTTATTCTTGCTCTGCACAGACCCAACAGAACCACACACCTGTCTCACTTCTAAGACCTTATTCCTGTCCTGCACCGACCCAGCAGTACTCCACACTAGTGCCACTTCTAAGCAGACCTTATTCCTGAACTGCACAAACCCAAAAGAACTACACACCAGTCCCACTTTTAAGCAGACCTTATTCCTGCCCTGCACAACTAAGCAGACCTTATTCCTGCCCTGCACAGACCCAACAGAACTACACATCAGTCCCACTTCTAAGACCCTATTCCTGCCCTGCACTGACCCAGTAGAACTACACAACAGTCCCACTTCTAAGACTTTATTCCTGCCCTGCACAGACCCAACAGAACTAAACACAAGTCCAACTTCTATGACCTTATTCCTGCCCTGCACAACTAAGCAGACCTTATTCCTGTCCTGCACAGACCCAACAGAACTACACACCAGTCCCACTTCTAAGCAGACCTTATTCCTGCCCTGCACAACTAAGCAGACCTTATTCCTGCCCTGCACAGACCCAACAGAACTACACACCAGTCCCACTTCTAAGCAGACCTTATTCCTGCCCTGCACAACTAAGTAGACCTTATTCCTGCCCTGCACAGACGCAACAGAACTACACACCGGCCCCACTTATAAGCAAACCTTATTCCTGCCCTGCACAGCACAGACCAAACATAACTACACACAGTCTCACTTCTAAGACCTTATTCCTGCCCCGCACAAACCAAACAGAACTACACACCAGTCCCACTTTTAAGCAGACCTTATTCCTGACCTGCACAGACACAACAGAACCACACACCAGTCCCACTTATAAGCAGACCTTATTCCTGCTCTGCACAGAACTAAAATAACTACCCAACAGTCCCATTTCTTAGACCTTATTCCTTCCCTGAACAGACCCAACAGAAATACACACCAGTCCTACTTCTAAGACCTTATTCCTGCCCTGCACAGACCCAACAGTACTACACACCAGTCCCACTTCTAAGCAGACCTTATTCCTGAACTGCACAAACCCAACAGAACTACACACCAGTCCCACTTCTAAGACCTTATTCCTTCCCTTCACAGACACAACAGAACCACACACCGGACCCACTTATAAGCAGACCTTATTCCTGCCCTGCACAGACCCAACAGAACTCTACACAGTCTAACTTCTAAGACCATATTCCTGCCTCGCACAAACCCAACAGAACTACACACCAGTCCCACTTCTATGACCTTATTCCTGCCCTGCACAGCTAAGCAGACCTTATTCCTGCCCTGCACAGACCCAACAGAACTAAACACAAGTCCAACTTCTATGACCTTATTCCTGCCCTGCACAACTAAGCAGACCTTATTCCTGCCCTGCACAGACCCAACAGAACTACACACCGGCCCCACTTATAAGCAGACCTTATTCCTGACCTGCACAGACACAACAGAACCACACACCAGTCCCACTTCTAAGACCCTATTCCAGCCCTGCACCCACCCAGCAGAACTACACAACAGTCCGACTTCTATGACCTTATTCATGCCTTGCACATACCCAACAGAACTACACACCATTCTCACATCTAAGCAGACCTTATTCCTTCCCTGCACAGACCCAACAGAACTACACACCAGTTCCTCTTCTATGACCTTATTCGTTCCCTGAACAGACCCAACAGAACTACACACCAGTCCCACTTCTAAGCAGACCTTATTCCTGCCCTGTACAAACTCAACAGAACTGCAAACAAATGCCACTTCTAAGACCTTATTCCTGCCCTGCACAGACCCAATAGAACTACACACAAGTTTCTCTTCTAAGCGGACCTTATTCCTGCCCTGTACAAACCAAACAGTACTACACACAAGTCCCACTTCTAAGACCTTATTCCTACCCTACACAAACCCAACAGAACTACACACCAGTCCCACTTCTAAGAACTTATTCCTGCCCTGTACAAACCCAACAAAACTACACACCAGTCCCACTTCTAAGCAGACCTTATTCCTGCCATGCACAGACCCAACAGAACTACACACCAGTCCCACTTCTAAGCAGACCTTATTCCTGCCCTGCACAGACTCAACAGAACTACACACCAGTCCCACTTCTAAGTAGACCTTATTCCTGCCCTGTAAAAACCCAACAGACACCAGTCCCACTTCTAAAACCTTATTCCTTCCGTGTACCGACCCAGCAGAACTACACACCAGTCCCATTTGAAAGCAGACCGTGTTCCTGCCCTGCACAGACCCAACAGAACTACACACCAGTCTCACTTCTAAGACCTTATTCCTGTCCTGCACTGACCCAGCAGAACTACACACTAGTCCCACTTCTAAGACCTTATTCCTGCCCTTCACAGACCCAACAGAACTACAAACCAGTCCCACTTCTAAGAAGACCTTATTTCTGCCCTGTACCGACCCAGCAGAACTACACACCAGTCCCACTTCTAAGCAGACCTTATTCCTGCCCTGTAAAAACCCAACAGACACCAGTCCCACTTCTAAAACCTTATTCCTTCCGTGTACCGACCCAGCAGAACTACACACCAGTCCCACTTCTAAGTAGACCGTATTCCTGACCAAAGTTCTGGCTATCCAAAGTATAAGATCTAATTTCTTGGTAGAGTTCCAAGAAATTAAATAATATAAAAAACAATATATATACAGCACTAAAAAAGTATCTCAAAATATATTTAGTGTATAAATGTCTTTCTTAAAAAAGTATATATACTTATATTAAATGCACTAAAATGCATTCATGTCCATGGAATGTCCACTCCAATTTCAATCCTAGGCTGCTTCTTCTTCAAAATTGACATTCACATAGACAACTCTTGGTAAAAAACGAGAAGAAAGGGTGGGGGTAGAGAAGTGACAAAGATACTATATGGTGTAGTATGTTAATAAGAGTTTATTTAAAATGTAAAACAACATAAATTTCACTCACATTTGGTACAAAAAATACCCAAGTCGAAAACAGATGTCTTTCATACCCGTATCTTCAATATTGGCCCGTTGTCTTCATCAATGGAATACTATGTTTTTAGTAGCACTCCCAATGTAGATTCCTTTCGGTATATTACATAATCTGGAAAGTTCCAAAGATTTTCTAAAAACAACAGCACATGAGATTGAAAATTTCCTTGACCGATTCAATTTGCCCAAAATCTCTAATATAGAATTGAACCATCTTAATAGAGAAATTTCAACTGAGGAAGTCAAACAAGCTATATCTGAATTACAACTCCATACAGCCCCAGGCCCTAAAGGGTACATAAATCAGTATTATAAACTTTTGTTCCTATACTAAAAGACAAAACATTTTACTGAAATTTAAACAAATGGCATGGCTCCTATTGAAAATCTGAAAGCCTCCATAACTTTGATTCCTAAACTAGATAAAGACCAAATTGATTGCAAGAATTATTGCCCTATCTCGTTGATCAATACTGATATCAAGATTTATATATATATTTCAGGGATTGGACAAAGACAACATAAATTTACTGTAAGCAACGGAACCAGACAGGGATGTTCCCTGTCACCCTTGAAATTTAACTTGATGATTGAACCTTTAATGCAAATTATAATAATTTCTGAGAATATTAGAGGAATTAATATTAAAAAAGCTACGTACAAGTTAATGACCTTTGCGGGTGATGTTCTTTTAACCCTGAACGATCCAGAAAACTCATTAGAAAACATACAAGACATTTTAACCAGCTACAGCAGAGTCTTGTATCACAAAGTAAATATGTAAGTTATGAAATTGAACATAACAAAAGCTGAACGTAGAGTACTTGAAAGTAAATAGCACAAATAAAGTTAAACATTTGGGAATCACCTTTCCAAGGATTTGAAACACATTAGAAATTAAATTATAACAAACTAGTAGCTAAGAAATAAGGAAATCTTGGAAATCTATATTTCATCCATGGTCTGGTAGAAAAGCCGCCGTTAAAATGTCTATTCTCATACCCATAGAAATCCCTGGCTACCTAATTAGGCAACTCCATTCAGTAACTAAAAAATACAAAAATATTAAGGCTAGAATTAATAGGGAAATAACATCTAGACATTTTAAGAGAGACAGGCTATCTCTCATTAAGGGTTATCAAGAAGCTATAATGCTTGCACATGTGGCAAAATGGTTTATAGGTAAGGATACAGCTAGATGGTAACAAATAGAGGAGGACTCCTTGACAACAAGATTGTTGAAAGATCTTATATGGCAAAATTCTAAATCTACTGAAAATAAGATATCATCCTCTCTGATTGTTACAAAAGGCATTAATTTTTTGAATAAATTAAACAATAAATGGGCGTTGTTTTCAACCACTAGTCTTTTGAGTTCTATACAATTGTTGGATGATTGTGTTAAATACCCATATAAAATCAATTGGAGTAATTGGGGAATTACAATAATAAAAGATCTATATAAGAACACATTTTTTTATTCACTTAAAGAATTAAGCGCAAAATATGGTCGGCTGCATGGGTGGAGCTACGGCCAGTGCAGCCGGTGCTATGCACCAGGGCCCTTCATCTCCTAAGGGCCCCAGTGCAGGCTGTATTGTAGTATAAATTAAATTTATTTTTAAAAAAGTCTGTAGTGTAGACCCTTATCCGAATCCCCCTCCCCCTCGACATATCCAAGGACCCATTCGCATCCCCCTCCCCCCTTGACATATCCAGGGACCACTAGGTCCCCAGACCTCCTCTTCCATCCTGAGGGTGTCCTGCCTGCAGCCTCTATTCCACAGTGCAAACAGGACCCCTGGGGGAGGAGTCAGGCTTCAAAGGAGGCTCAGCTGCAGGTGTGTGGGAGTAGAGCATGCAAGACACAGGTAAGTGATAGATAGGAGAGAGGGGGGAGAGAGAGAAGGAGAGGGGGGAGAGAGAGAAGGAGAGGGGGGAGAGAGAGAAGGAGAGGGGGGGAGAGAGAGAAGGAGAGGGGGGAGAGAGAGAAGGAGAGGGGGGGAGAGAGAGAAGGAGAGGAGGGAGAGAGAGAAGCAGAGGTGGGAAGAGAGAAGCAGAGGTGGGAAGAGAGAAGCAGAGGTGGGAAGAGAGAAGCAGAGGTGGGAAGAGAGAAGGAGGGGGTAAAGAGAGAAGGAGGGGGTAAAGAGAAAAGGAGGGGGGTAAAGAGAGAAGGAGAGGGGTAAAGAGAGAAGGAGGGGGTAAAGAGAGAAGGAGGGGGGTAAAGAGAGAAGGAGGGGGGTAAAGAGAGAAGGAGGGGGGTAAAGAGAGAAGGAGGGGGGTAAAGAGAGAAGGAGGGGGAAAGAGAGAAGGAGGGGGAAAGAGAAGCAGAGGGGGGAAGAGAGAAGGAGATAGGGGAGAAAGAGAAAAGGAGAGGGAGGGAGAAGGAAAGGGTGGACAGAGTAGAGAGGTGGAGAGAGAAGGAGGGGGAAGGGAGAGAGAAGGAGGGGGAAGGGAGAGAGAAGAAGAGGGGAGGGAGAGAGAAGAAGAGGAGAGGGAGAGAGAAGAAGAGGGGAGGGAGAGAGAAGAAGAGGGGAGGGAGAGAGAAGAAGGGGGAGGGAGAGAGAAGAAGAGGGGAGGGAGAGAGAAGAAGAGGGGAGGGAGAGAGAAGAAGAGGGGAGGGAGAGAGAAGAAGAGGGGAGGAGAGATAAGAAGAGGGGAGGGAGAGATAAGAAGAGGGGAGGGAGAGATAAGGAAAGGGGAGGGAGAGAGAAGGAAAGGGGAGGGAGAGAGAAGGAAAGGGGGAGAGAGAAGGAGAGGTGAGAGAGGGGAGAGAGAGAAGGAGAGGGGTAAAGGAGAGGGAGGGGGAGAGAGAAGGAGGGGAAGGCAGAAGGAGAGGGGAGAGAGAAGGAGAGGAGGAAGAGTGAAGGAGAGAGAAGGAGACAGGGGAGAGGTAAGGAGGGAGGGGAGAGAGAAGGAAAGGGGAGAGAGAAGGAAAGGGGAAGAAGGACAGGGAGGGAGAGAGAAGGAGGGGAGAAGGACAGGGAGGAAGAGAGAGAAGAAGAGAGGGGGAGAGATGGAGAGAGAAGGAGAGAGGTGGAGAGAAAGAGAAGGAGAAGGGAAGGTAGAGACAAGAGAGCGGGAAAGAGAGAAGGAGGGAGAGAGAAGGAGAGAGGGAGAGAAGGAGAGAGGAGCAGGGTGAGAGAGAAGGAGGGGGGGAAGAAAGAAGGAGAGGCAGATTTTAACGGTCTATGGGCAGCAATACAAAGTATAGACTGGGACAGAGAACTGATAGGTAAAAATACTGAACATAAATGGACAATATTTAAATCCTTACTAAATATACATACTTATCACCATATACTAAGTGGGAATAAAAGTAAAAGGGGTAAATCACATTCAATGTGGCTTAACAATGATTTAAAGATCAAGATACAGAGTAAAAAATAGGCATTTAAATTATATAAACAAGATGGCACAGAGACTGCTTTACAGGAGTACAAGGAAATCAACAAGGCTTGCAAAAGTGCTATTAGACTGGCTAAAATTGAAAATGAAAAATAAATTGCAAAAGAGAGTAAGACTAACCCTAAAATATTTTTTAAGTATATTAATGGGAAGAAGGCGAGGAAGGAAGCTATAGGAACATTACAATGTGACACAGGCATCTGGAAATTAGTGATCAGGAAAAGGCAGATGAGCTAAATAGATTATTTTCTTTGGTATACACAAGGGAGGTACCAGTGGTTGCCGAATAATTGGTTAACACAGGAAGTAATCCAAAAGAGGTTGGAAAAAATGGAATGCATCCAAGGGTATTGAGGGAACTGGGTTCTGTAATAGCCAAACCATTATATTTAAAAAAAAGAAAAGCAGATGTGATACCTATATTTAAAAAGGGAGCAAGAGCAAATCCAGGGAATTATAGACCAGTGAGCCTTACTTCTGTAGTGGGGAAGCTTTTAGAAGGGTTTATAAGGGATAATATTCAAGAATATGTCTATTTGAACAGGATTATAAGTAGGGGTCAACATGGATTTATGAGGGATAGGTCATGTCAAACAAATCTAATTAGTTTATATGAGGAGGTTAATAGGAACCTGGAACAAGGCAACTCAGTGGATGTAGTCTTTTTGGATCTTGCAAAGACTTTTGACACAGTGCTGTTATGGATTAGGATCAGTACAAAATGCATAACTGTATTCGTGCACCTACTTATATATCTTATCTTTGCAGTATTATCGTATAACCAAGTTTTACTAATAAATGCTGAATCATTGGGAGACTCTAAAATGGAGGATTTGTCACTCCCCTTCATACAAGATGTAGGCAGCACAATTTCCGGTCTGTTAAGGATGACGAGCCTTATCACACACCCTGAGCACGAGGAGGACAACGCCATCTTTCCTTTGTTCTAAACTTCTGACCAATGAGAGGAAGACTCATCCCCCTGTGGGATGACACCTAGAGACTCCTTAATGTTTTAACCCAATGTCTGATCAAGGTCTCATAAAAGCAGACACCTCAGAACCAATGAATTACTGAATAAACCTGATGTTTTGCTTAAATTGTAACTTTTATCTGATTACTAAAAACTATATAAAGGATGGCTGACGTAATAAAACTAGCAGAGAGAAAGCTGTATACCAGAACTCTGTGTTGGTGTATTATTTCTCTAAGGTGTGCACACTATACTGGTAATTTGGCCAGGGACAGATATTTCTGAAAAATACTTTGTTATTTACCAAAACAGTGCCACATGGGAGACTATTGTGCAAACTGAGGGATACAGGAATTGCAGTAAATATCTGCTCATGGATTTAGAGCTGGCTAAAAGACAGGAAGCAAAGGGTTGTTGAACATATTCCGATTGGACTAATGTGGTAAGTGGGGTTTCTCAGGGTTCAGTATTAGGTCCTCTCCTTTTTAACATATTTATTAATGACTTAGAGGTGGGACTGGAAAGTAGTGTCTCCATTTTTGCTGATGACACGAAGGTGGGCAAGGAAATTAAAGCAGATAATGATGTGCTTTCCCTCCAAAGGGATTTACATCAAATTGAGGAATGGGCATCTAAATGGCAGATGAGATTTAATATGAATAAATGTAAAGTTATGCATCTGGGAAGGAAAAAAAGCCATGCAATGTATAATCTTAATGGAGCAAATATAGGGGTATCAGATATTGAAAGGGATTTGGGAGTGCTTGTGGACAACCACCTAGGTAACAGCGCTCAAAGCCAAGCAGCAGCTGCAAAGGCAAATAAAATATTAGCATGTATTAAGAAGGGTATAGAAGCAGGGGAAGCAAATATAAAAATTTGCCACTATACAAATCTCTAGTACGCCCTCATTTGGGACATGGAGTACAATTTTGGGCACCACTTCATAAAAAGGACATTTTAGAGCTAGAAAAGCTACAGAGGAGGGAAACAAAACTAATAAGGGGAATGGAAGGGCTAAGTTAGGAAGAAAGACTAACCAAATTAAGCTTATTTTCTCTAGAAAAAAGTCATCTAAGAGGAGATATGATTACTATTTATAAATACATCCAGAGTCAGTATAAAGAGAGCTTTTTGTGCTAAGAGGTTTTCAACAGACAAGAGTACATCCCTTGAGGTTAGAAGTAAAAAGATTCCAGCTTAAAGAAAGAAAAGGGTTCTTCACAGTAAGAGTGGTTAATCTGTGGAATTCGCTAGATAACTTTAAAAGGGGACTGGATTTATTTCTAATTAAAAAGGGCATTCAGGGTTATCCTGGATAATGAGAGAGAGAGAGTAGTGATCCAGGGAGAAATCCGATCGCCAGTACCTGGCGTCAGGAAGGAATAGTTTTTTTTCCCCTCTGAGACAATTGGCTAAATTTCACTTGTTTTTTTTTTTCTGTTTGCCTTCTCTGGATTAATTAATAATTAAAAAATAAATAAATAGTTTATTAATATTTAATTAACAATTAATTAACAACACATTAATTAATAATGAATCTGCATGTTGCAGATCAAAGGGGATCTTAAAAGGTTGAAATTGATGGACTGAAAGTCTATTTTCAACCTTAATTACTATGTAACTATGTCATAAAAAGAGGGGGAGACAGGGGGAGAGGGAAGGAGAAGGACAGGGAGGGAGAGAGAAGGACAGGGAGGGGGAGAGAGAAGGAGGGGGAATGACAAGGAGGGGGAGAGAGCAGGAGAGAGGAAGAGAGAAGGAGAGCAGGGAGAGAGAAAGGGAGGGGGGATAGCAGGAGAGTGAGGGAGGGGGGGAGAGAGAAGGGGATAGGCGAGAAAGGGGAGCGAGAGATGGTGAGAGAGAAGAAGAAATGGTAGGGTTTCTTACTTTAAGGTTAATCTTAATAAGACCGATACCCTTATGTGGGGGATCGGTATGGAATCATTAAGGAGAATGGAAGGAAAATATCCTTTCAATTGGAAATCAAGAGGCTTAGTCCACTTAGGAATAAGGTTTACCTTCCAAATTAGTGAAATTCTAAAAATTAGTTTAGTTGAGAAAATGAAAACAATAAGACCCCTGTTGTATGAGTGGCGTTTGCTAAATTTACCCCTATTGGAGAGAATTACAGCCGTTAATGTGACTATTATCCCTAAATTAACCTATCTCTTCAGATGTATCCCGGGTAAAATAAAAAAGAAATTTCTACAAATTATCCAGAAAGATTTAGATCACTTTATATTTAACGGTAAGAAATCTAGATTATTGAAAAGTACCTTCTATGCCAAGTTTGAAAAGGGGGGTCTGGCCTATCCATCATTAAAGGATATTCAATCCAATATATTACTTTCTCATGCAGTAAGATGGTCCCCCTCCAGCGATAAACCAATTTGGTTCTATATAAAAGAAACTTTACTTGGTATGAATCCGTTAGCCACATTACTGTGGCTTCCCAGCTTCGACCCACGGGTATTTGAGAATGTTTCCCCTGTTATTAGGTCAGTAATTACATTTTGGTATGAAAACATCTATAAAATGTCACTGGTCAATAAACCGTCGCTGGCCGCTCCAATTGAAATACTCTCCATAGAGGCAGACTTTCCCTTTATTCAGGTATTTAAGTCACAGGGATTTAAATTTATCTTGGATTTATATTTTGAAGGGGACTTAATTGACAGTTCTACATGCTCAAATAAAATTCAGTGGTTACACCTTAGCTCCCTAAAAAAGTGCATGGATGCACTGGGATACAGAGACAAGGGTGTGACCCAATGTAAGAAAATGGAAGTGTTAGCTATAAAAGGAGACATGAATCATATTATATTGTAGCAGAGCGCCCCCTTCTGGCGGGATCAGCGCTCTGTTTATCCAACTTTTTATTTTCTTTATGGAGGACTCTGGAGCCTTTGTATGCTTTCACAGGCTTTAATAAGTGGTTGGCATAACATAAATAAACAGAGCTTATGGTCAGCATGAAACAAAAATCTACTTAAATAGGCTTACTTACTTGCAGGAACGCAACTGACTAGCCCTGGGACCGCTAATCGGCCTGCAGGTAAATCAGTACCTTTTGTATCACAGAGGGGTGGTGCCTTTAAGTCCAGTCACTTAGCTGCAATGGATCCTCTTCTGCTTGCAGCGAATGTTCTCCTTTAAATCAGGTGTAGTCACACAGCCTGATCCCACAATGGCAGCTTCACTTGCTGCTCTGGAACACTTGCTTCTCAGTCTCTGGTGCTCTCTCTCTCTCTGGAGCAGTCTCTGGTGCTCTCTCTCTCTGGAGCAGTCTCTGGTGCTCTCTCTCTCTGGAGCAGTCTCTGGTGCTCTCTCTCTCTCTGGAGCAGTCTCTGGTGCTCTCTCTCTCTGGAGCAGTCTCTGGTGCTCTCTCTCTCTCTGGAGCAGTCTCTGGTGCTCTCTCTCTCTGGAGCAGTCTCTGGTGCTCTCTCTCTCTGGAGCAGTCTCTGGTGCTCTCTCTCTCTCTGGAGCAGTCTCTGGTGCTCTCTCTCTGGAGCAGTCTCTGGTGCTCTCTCTCTCTCTGGAGCAGTCGCTGGTGTTCTCTCTCTCTGGAGCAGACTGGTGCTCTCTCTCTCTGGAGCAGACTCTGGTGCTCTCTCTCTCTGGAGCAGACTCTGGTGCTCTCTCTCTCTGGAGCAGACTCTGGTGCTCTCTCTCTCTGGAGCAGACTCTGGTGCTCTCTCTCTCTGGAGCAGACTCTGGTGCTCTCTCTCTCTGGAGCAGACTCTGGTGCTCTCTCTCTCTGGAGCAGTCTCTGGTGCTCTCTCTCTCTCTGGAGCAGTCTCTGGTGCTCTCTCTCTCTGGAGCAGTCTCTGGTGCTCTCTCTCTCTCTGGAGCAGTCTCTGGTGCTCTCTCTCTCTGGAGCAGTCTCTGGTGCTCTCTCTCTCTGGAGCAGTCTCTGGTGCTCTCTCTCTCTCTGGAGCAGTCTCTGGTGCTCTCTCTCTGGAGCAGTCTCTGGTGCTCTCTCTCTCTCTGGAGCAGTCGCTGGTGTTCTCTCTCTCTGGAGCAGACTGGTGCTCTCTCTCTCTGGAGCAGACTCTGGTGCTCTCTCTCTCTGGAGCAGACTCTGGTGCTCTCTCTCTCTGGAGCAGACTCTGGTGCTCTCTCTCTCTGGAGCAGACTCTGGTGCTCTCTCTCTCTGGAGCAGACTCTGGTGCTCTCTCTCTCTGGAGCAGACTCTGGTGCTCTCTCTCTCTGGAGCAGACTCTGGTGCTCTCTCACTCTGGAGCAGACTCTGGTGCTCTCTCACTCTGGAGCAGACTCTGGTGCTCTCTCACTCTGGAACAGACTCTAGTGCTCTCTCACTCTGGAGCAGACTCTGGTGCTCTGTCTCTCTCCGGAGCACTGTGGGTCCACACCCAGCCTGAAACCCCCCTGCTGGTTGCTTCAGGAGGCCTTTTAAAGAAACTTCCAGCTGGGCCTGATTACACCTCAAGCTTAACTCCGTAGCTCCTGGTGTAAATAATAATGTCTCAGGGATTAATCCTCTTCCTAGCGCTGCGACCACACTGGCCTCTGGGGGCAAACCGTTACAATATCCAAATGTACTTCAGTTAGGATGAGCATTCTCCCGTTTGTAAAGTCCAAGGGGATTGTACATTGGGAAAGAAATTCCAATTTGATATTTGATCCAATTACTTGGCTTAACTCGTTTAGGGTGGTTAAAAAATCAGCAATAAATGCTGTTTATACAGAAATATACTTTAAAATCATCCATAGATGGTACTAGTCTCCAGTTTTACTGAATAGACTCTACTCACTCTCAGATAATTTCTGCTGGAAGCAATGTGGTCAGGTCGGTACATCATACCATCTCTGGTGGGAATGCCCCCATATGAGAGAATTCTGGGAAAGGATATGTTTAGAATTATCTACTGTGGGGGGCATATTAATGCCTTGTGTTCCCCAAACAGTAATTTTACATATTAATATGGATACCCTTGGGTCGAAAGTAAAATATCTATATACACATATTATTATTATTACATTATTACACACTATTGATTGCTAAATGTCTTATAGTAAAATATTGAAAAACTTCTACTATCCCATCTTGGTATGAAGTAAAATACCTGGTCGATATTAGCAGAGAAATAATGTGGGGGAATATTGATTTAATCCCTAAAAAAAATATAGTAGCACTAAACTGGCACCTATGGGACCAATATACTGCTAGTTTGACTTAAAAGATAAATATTTTTTTTTTCCTTTCTTTTCTATTGTTGTATTTAATGGTTTGTGGTATGTTCCTGGCATCTTGTTCTTAAAAAAATATGTCAACTATTTTATCAAGTTGTTAAGATGCGATTTACTTTGTATACTTTTGTCTTTTTATTTATTTTTTTACTTTTTGTCATGTTCGTTTGAAAACTAAAAAAAATTGTTTAAAAAAAAAAAAAAAGAGAGAGAAGAAGAAATAGATGGAGGAAAGAGAGGGAGAGAAAGAAAAGGAATTTGGGGGCTACACTTCAGAAATTATAATATATATATATATATATATATATATATATATATATATATATATATATATATATATATATATATATATATTGTTGGCACAAAGAGCCCAATCTAAAAAAAAATATTTGGATCACTGTCAACTGGGGGTGGGGGGGGGGATTTATTTTTTTGCACTGGTGCTTTTCATTCACTATCTCTGCCACTGGTCTGCCTGCAAATAAGTGGCTGGAATGTAACAGAGTTACACAAAATTTGAATAGATTCAAATACCATCAATTATTCAATTGAGAACTTTCCCATTTTGAACAAATTTTAAATAATTCAAAATTATTTCAAATTTTTACATTAAAGAAGGAACAGGGTATATTGTTTAGGATAAAACAATGGGGAAAATAAATTAATTCCTTTCGTTCAGAATTTGAATGGAATCATGCTTTTCAATTGACAGAAAGATTAATCGAAAGAGCAGTACATAGGGAAATAAATGCTGGAGGGAATGCAATTCAGTTGGTACCTTCAAACACACATGGTGGGATTGTGATAGATTACAAATTTTTTGGAAGGAATGTTTTGAACATTTATTTACTAGTTTGAACAGATGTATTAAACCCTCCACAGAAATGGCTCTGTTCCATATTTTTCCCTCTACCATGAATCAAAAAGAAATAGCATATCTCTTTTATCAATTTTTTATGGTAGCAAAAAGACTGATTACTTTCAACTGGAAAAAATAATTTGTACCCTCTTGAAACATGTTACTTGTTAATACAATAAGAACCCTTGGAAATGAATATTTAGAAACACATCTCCCCAGGGACACTTTAAAATGGGCAATCTGGAACAAATTAAACAATTAAAAGAATTGGAATACAACGAGCAGACCGTCACTCTCCCTCCGCTCACCGTGGTATTTTTTTTTGCCCTTTGTTACCTCCTCTTATTTCAACTTTTGAATATTATTGAATGAAATGGCAATGATGCCACTGATTTGGGTTATGTATGGATATTATGTTTTGTATGTTTTATATTTGTCAACAAACACACAAAAAAACATATGTACCAATTATTTATATTTGTTCAGGTCCTAAAATGCACAAGAAGCATCTTCAATAACCATTGACAAATTAATTGTTTACACTATGCCTTTACAACCATGAGCCAGTAGCTAGGTGATTGATAGCTCAATCAGCCTGAACAGATCTACATATACCAGTGTCTTAGTATGTATCCACAATATGATCATCAGTCTACATCCTCTTGTTGGTGACTGGTCATCTCATATTCCCTCAATTTTAAATGATTTCCAATCATGTGGTACATAATTATTAGTGAGTATGATTGCCTAAGGAGGACCATTGATTTAAAAATGGCAATACTGCCTCACTGGCCTAGTCATAAACATGCTACTGATATAATATTCAAAACTTATGTAAAGCTTACTTTGTGCCAGCATTATCAGCTGAATACAGTCTTCAGCTTCTGAGTTAGTATTTTCTTTTGAAGTATATTCAATAAAAAATTTCAATACTTAAATGTGAGAATTTGTAATACTGATAATGACAAGTTTCGCCCAAGCCAATGCAGATGTAAGTGTGATAATATGATTGATTTCTAGGTATTGGGAAGAAGCAAAGAGAAGCATGTGAATATACACTCTACATTAAAAATAATAAATTACTGTATAGAGAGTCATATATTTAATCAATACAGTAATATTGCTGTTGTGGTACCAGTATATTTATTTTGAAATATAAGCACACATAATATGGCAGCCAAATAGAAGTTTATTTTACGGAATGTTATACAAGCATGCAAGCTGAAAAGATAGTATATTGGCTAATTTAGTCATAGCTTTCTCAAAACACAAATCATTTTATTTCTGTTTTGAGGTACAGAGTTAGACCTACATTGATTTTTATAAAAACTATTTCACTATTTGCTCAGATATTAGTTATTAGGTATATCCTTGGGAAAAAAAGGTGTGCATCATGATATAAAGTATATGAAAGGATGAGAAAAATAATTTCATTATTTTATTTTTTAAGTATAGCTGTAATCTTACACTTTGAAGTTTTTGAAGCATTTCCATTTTCAGTAGATTAAAGTCTGCTGACAGTCAATGGAAGCATTAACCTGCTATACAATATGCAGAAATGTCTATGTACTGTGTGGCTTAGTGTTGTGCAAAGGTTTTTGTATAGGCCTTAAAAACAATTTATAATTTATCCCCTTAACATAGTCTGAGTTTTGATCATTGCAAACATATTTTATTTATTCATTTATTTCTCAGTAATGTTTAATGAGAGTCAAATCTGAGTATACTGTAACGACCTATATAATTTCCTAGTGGTTAACACTAAATAATGTAAACGGGTAAAGTATTTATTAGGGAAATTAGGGAAATCAAGTAAAATCCAGGAGAAAAAATGCTGATAATATATTAAAAAGAAAAAGTGTGCGATTCCTCAAATTATTTTCAATAAATGTCAAAAAATTTCACTGTCCCACAATATTCTGGGATTTAAATAGTGACAAATTTGACTTGACGAATAAATATAATAAATTAAGAAAAAGTAGAACCTAGTATTTATGAGGTAGTGGTATCAGTAGTATCTTTGATACATTTAATGCATTCCTCATATGCAAAATATTTGCTAATCATAGGTATGCAATAGATCAATTTTATTATAATATATAGGGAAATAACACATTTATAAAAATAGTGCACTAAATACAAAAATAGTTAAAAAAGAGACAAAAAACAGGGAAAGGAATGGTGCATGAAAATACGCTATGTATACAAGGGAGAATTTTTTTATATATTTATGTTTGTCTATGAAAAATACATGTATGGCACTTTTAGCATCATTAAACCATAACCCAATTTTTGTTTTTACTATTATAAGTGCAGGAAAGCAGAGACACAGAGCATAACTTATATCCCTTGTTGGCATGCAATATGCCTGAGTACTTGCGTTTTGTATAGAGAGGAAATCTCTGCTGATACAGCTCACATATGCTTAGATTAGATGCACCATCCTTCCCCCACTCACGACGGTCCGTTTTGCCTCTGACAAACAAATGCAAAATAATACCCTGACATATCATCATGCAACACGCTCTGGATATTTACTTTACAAATTGCAATCCAAAAATTTCCAATGAGCAGAAATGGACATTCAAAAAGTGTCAGAGCTGCAGCTGATACTTATACAAGGATAAGACTGTAGTTACACTGATAATATACATACGGGTTAGATTCACTAAGCTTCAAGGATATCGCAAAGTAGATCACCAATGGCTACAGTGCTCTATGAATTATGGGAAAATGTGTCATTGTAGCCTCAGCGTAGCACTAAATCTCTCCTGCAAAGCTGACTGAATCTAGGAATATGTATCCACTGTTGTTTTAAAATACACAAAACTTGCAAATATTGTTTTAATAATCTAGAAGATAATTTTAAAATATAATTTACATAGTATAGATTCTGGAAAAAATAAATCAGATGGGTTTTATGTCTGCTGGTAGTTACCTAGCTCTCAGGTGCATAATTTTTGAACTGATATTTAGTTAGCGCGCATAGTAGTTAGTGCTACGAAATATGTTGGTGCATTACAAATAAACAATAATAATAATATATAAAAGGCTTAAAACCTGAAACGCAATAAAGCACATTACAGAAAAGGTGTTGGTGCATAAGGAAGGAGAGAACTACAAATATCTTGTCTCAGTCCTCTTCATTATAAACCTGTTTTCTCTCAGTATACTTCTTACATCAGCTATATGTTCTCAGTATAATATGATACCCTTTCTCTATACTGCTTACTATAAAAAATATCCATCTCAGTAAAACAATTTATTATAAAATATCTCTTTCAATATACTTTTGGCTAAAACAAATCTCTTCTCTGCATTAATTTGTGCAACAGCTTTCAGTATACCCATTTAAAGGGACATAAAAGGTTTCTGGATTTATCTAGCAATATAATATACCTATGTACCTCTTTATTTTGCTTTCTTTATTAAGATTTGCTTAAAAGATTTTTTTTTCTGCTAAAATCTTACAAATAATTCCTAGCTTGTTTTCCTCTCTGCAGCTCATGAAGACACTGCACCTCACTGTCTGAAGGCAGACACAAATACGCACAAATTGTATGATTTTAGGCAGAAATAGCAGAGCTTTTAAGAAGTTCTAAAAAAAAAAGTACATAAAATGAAGGAGACACATAGGTATATTATATTGCTAGCGAAATCCAAAAACCTTTCATACTGTTATCCTCAACCAGAACATCTGTCTTTCTATATCTTGCATAAAAGGTGTATAAAGTAGCTTACCACAAACACAGCATGTCTTGATCGATCATGTATTATGATATAACAGAGTATATATCAAAATTCACAGTCACCACTCCTCCAATTATTATATCTCCATCTTGTTCATACTTATATTCCTCTGTACATCTCTTAATCCTGAGATTGCATGATGAAGGCAGAGAAGAGTGAATCACCGATACACAAGGAACCAGCCCCAAGACGAACACCCAAAATATAACTTGAGTGAGATGTGACATAACTCTAAATGTGATATATACATGTTGTCTACTAACAGAAAAAGTGGAATAAAATACATTTCTCATTTCTAAATAGCAAATGTCCGGTATCTCTGCTATGTACAATAATGACCTTATCTGCTGTCATATTTGTATAACCAGTGTACACACATATATAGAGGGAGAAATCTTTTTTTTTTTCCCTTTGCCTTTTTTGATGTAGGTTTCTATTTTCTCAACCTCACATGTATTGATCTGTGTATACAAGGAAAACTCACATAATTACACACTCTTTGTCCTCAATTAACCGCATCTTCATTTTATATTCAGCACTAAAAAAAAGAATAGCACTATTCCAAATGAATATGTGTGTTATATGAATTGGTATATTTTTATTAATTTGTAAACTCTTATTTTATAATTGGTGTTAAACACCTACAGAGCATTAACAGAAATTAATTAAATGAGATGCTATAGATTATATGCTCCTATCAAGGGATCTTCTTCTCCTTACCCCCTGTCTGTTGGCGTACCCCAAGGATCTGTCCTAGGCCCGCTCCTCTTCTCCATCTACACTTCCTCACTTGGTACCCTTATAAACTCTTTTGGGCTGCAATATCATCTCTACGCAGATGACACCCAAATCTACCTCTCTGCACCAGATCTATCCCCCTCTCTTCTAACACATGTCTCCACCTGCCTCTCTAGTATATCCTCTTGGATGTCCACCGACCATCTCAAACTTAACATGTCTAAAACTGAACTCCTAATCTTCCCTCTGTGGTAACTTGTCTTCCTTGAATGGTAACTCAGGACTACTTAAACAGGCCTTTGTAGGAGGGCTGAGAATCTTTACTTACCTCCCACAATTGCTAAAGGAAGTCATGGACAGGATGTGATGTAAATTACATCATCTCAACTAAGGATATATCCAGGCAGGAAACTGGTGCTGTTTCCTGTTTCTTCCTTGATGGTGAGGGTGATGGAGGTGATGTCGATGGTCTAACCGTGGGTGAGATAAAGCGTTTGGGAAAGGGGATTACTATATCGGTAGATAGATTTAAAAAGGGTTGTTGCTCCGTGGGTCTGGCTGTGTGTTTACAATACATTTAAAGTATTGTGTTGTTGCCTTGTAATAAATACCTTTTAATGTAGACGAACCTTGTGTAATATTTATATATATATTAATTTGGTGATACACCACACCCTCCCTCTCCCACTGTGTCAATTCCTCACATCTCTCTCACTGTCAATAATGACATCATCACCCCCTCCTCCCAAGCCCATTGTCTTGGGGTTCTACTGGACCCCGCCCTGTCCTTTATCCCTCACATACAATCACTAACTAAATCTTGTCTTCTCCATCTAAAACACATCTCCAGAATTCGCCACTTTCTTACACAAGACACATCTAAAATCCTTATACACTCTCTCATCATCTCTCGGCTGGACTACTGCAACTCACTTCTTGCTGGCCTACCCTCCACCAGACTATCTCCACTTCAATCCATTATGAATGCCTCTGCTAGACTCAGCTTCTGTACACAACGTTCAGTGTCGGCATCACCTCTCTGTCAATCTCTCCACTGGCTTCCCATAGCCTCCAGAATAAAATTTAAAATCCTGACCCTAACTTTCAAAGCCCTCAACAAGAGCACTCCCCCATATATTTCTGGTCTCATCTCCAAATACTGCCCCACCCGCCCTCTTCGCTCTGCTAATGACCTTCTTCTTTCCACAACTCTTGTCACCTCCTCTCACTCTCGCCTTCAGGACTTTTCTCGTGCTGCCCCTATTCTCTGGAACTCCTTGCCTCGCTCCACCAGATTATCCTCCAGCCTCAAAACATTCAAAACCTCTCTAAAAACACATCTCTTTAAAGAAGTGTATCATCTTCCACCCTAACACACTCTCACCTCTCTCTCCCTCCTTTTCCTCACACACTACCTTTAGGTTGTAAGTCTGCGAGGTTCAATCCCAAAAGGTGCTTAGGGAAAGCGCTATGGATTTGAGGCTCAAAGACAGGGCCCTCCTTGCCTTGTTAATTTGTATGTATCTTTGTCTTGAACGTATCTTATGTACAGCGCTACGGAATATGTTGGCGCATTATAAATAAATAATAATAATAAAATAATAATCTAGGATTAAAAGACATCTATGCTGGTTCAATATGTTTGGCCATAACAGTGGTCGTCAAGAACAATTTAAAAACGTTGAACTTTAAAAATTACCCCACTGTTGTGTATACCATGATTGCTGCATTTTGTATATTAGGCACACATATGAAGGTAAAGTTCAGTGGGATATTCAAAACTAAATGTATCAATGTATGCCAATGAATTAGACAAACTTGTGTGGGTGCCATTTATGTCTGCGTTGTTTTGGAGTGCCAATAAGGATTTTGTAAATATGATGCTAAGGGGGAGCACATGAGCTTGGGATCTGTGGTAAGGAATAGAATAATATTACACTGGAAATAACTCGATCTGAAGAAGCATATGACTCACATGAGAAGGACAATTCAAAGTAATATCAGACAATGCCCACTTATTTTCAGTTTGCTGACATGTTTGAGCAAATTTGTTGTTTTAGTAACTCTGTTTACTTAATACAAAGGAATTGTGAATGATATACACAAGATCATTTTTGTTTAATTTCCAACATGTCACAGACATTTTTTATGATAGGGAAAGGCCTTGAGCCATTATGAAAATCTGCATATTAGGACCAAAATATACAGTATCTAAATGATTCCTTTCGGTCATTCATGTAAATTAAATTCATCATGAAGTATTGAAAAGACCCCATAGGAGCAAGTTCATGACCAAGTGGAATTTGACCTTTAATATGTTATGATCTTACAGATGGCTCATTAATGTATATACTGTTGAATTAGAGCAGAAAGAACCAGTCTTGGGAAATTGTCTTCATCATCTGAGCTCTTGCAACATGGGTGATTTCAACATGGGTGACATGAGCATTTCTGCAAACTTGAATAAAGATCTTGGTGGTACAGTTTTCCCTATACAGGAATGACTATATAATCTGGTACTGAGACACAAACTTGCTTTTCAGCACTGGGGCCTTAGCTTGAAGCTCCAACAGATCTTCGAGACTGGAGACAAGTGAATGAGACTCTGGTTCTTTGGGGGTGCTTGAGCAACAGGCATCATGTGAGCTTAAGAGCTATATGGAGCTATGTCTGCAGTACAACAATACAATTTCCTTGGGTGACAAAGTCAGTGGTGAGGGGAGCACACTTCACTAGAAGAAGCTGTGTATGGAAATGTATGGCTTCAATAAGAAGTTGCAGAAGAGGAGCATGCTTCAGTTGACTATTATCTTCAATCATCCCTGAGCCTATGCTGTTCTTGGGTGGTAGGGAAGGTAGAGGTAGATCCATCTACAAACAGAACAAAGTCTGCATCTGGGACGAGGTCAGCTTGAAAATCTTCTCCAAAAATGGTCTCTGAAATACTGAGGGACACACAGTCATGGTGGTCCTCATCAAAATATGTGACCAACAATAGA
Organism: Discoglossus pictus; assembly: GCA_027410445.1. Lineage (NCBI taxonomy): Eukaryota > Metazoa > Chordata > Amphibia > Anura > Alytidae > Discoglossus > Discoglossus pictus. The sequence goes on from CM050169.1 coordinate 112,359,205, forward strand.
GCTGGATGACCATGCTACATCTGATAATGGTTCAATGCATGAAAAACCTCACCTCACATCCAGAATGTCTCTGTAGGGTGGGATAAGAATTGTGTTTACTCAGCAGGGCATGAACAGCATGGTCCAGGTACAGGATTGTTGCTGTACCCAAGGTGACTGAGTTGGAATATATTGCGCAAAGGCAGCAAAAGACAAATACAGATCACAGGGGCGTAGCCTCTGAACTACGTAGTACAGACAGAAGATTAAGCAAGCCAGAGGTTTGTGCCCCAGCAAACATATGTTTTTAGGCCAACAAGAGGTAAAATGTCATGCAATAATTTGAGATTCTTAAAGCACGTGATCAGGCTTTGTAAGTCCCAGTATTTGTGGCAATCCGAGGTTTTGCAATGTTATGTCTCTGAGGTATCTGCCCAAAAGAGCAAAATCATAAATCCATGGTCTGCAACACCTAGCCATCCTCAAAAAACTAATAATCTATTTACTGGTCTTTAGGTTTGGGCAAGAGAGTGTGGCTTTCTTTGTCCGAAAACAAAGTCCTGGAATCTTGGTCTTGTGAGCAAAGGAGAAAATCATCAAAATATAGTATGAGGAGACCCTTCACAGGTATATTACGGATGCCATGAGAGATTAAAGGGCTGAGAAGATGCTCAGGGTTTCACAGTATCTCTGCATTAGATAGGTATACATGTATTGGATAATAAACAATAAGGGAAGGCAAACTGAGGTTGGATCTGTATTTAGAATAGAATAATATTAAGTTGGGAATAAGTAGATCTGAAGGAGCATAAGACTTGCTTGAGAGGGAAAATGTCAATTGAATATCATATCAGACTATATACACCCACCTCTTTTTAGTCCGCTGACATTTTTTCGCAAGTTTTTTTTTTAGTATCCCATTTGCATTTCAAAAATACCAGCTGATTGGGGATGATCTATACAAGAGGAAACCACAGCAGGTGGGTGTATGTGTATTTGATGTTCCAAAAAGTGAGGGCAAACCCTGGATGGAGTGCAATGATCTAAAATGCATTGATGAGATTGATGACCAGAAAATTGGTGGCAGTGGGTGGGGTATTAGACAAGATGGTGGCAGCGTTAGGTACCACTGGTAATTCATCAACCACTGTTTCATTGATTGGTTACAAGTCTTGCACCATTCTCCACTTGCTAGTAGTCACCTCCTTTACAAGTAGAATAGGTTTATTGCAAAAGCTGCTGGTGGGGTAAATGACAACTGAAGGCCTCCACAAATATGGGGTATTCACAGATTCTTGGAAGCATGGCTCCAGTCTTAAGTTGGATTTTGGATTTCTTAACCATGGGTCCAAGATTTTTGGGTTTGTATCCCTCATGCAGTCCTAGGGATACGTGTGCAAAGGCATCTCCCACATAGTAATAAGGGACTTGTAAATCATCCAACCGGACAGTTACCACCACACTTTAAGTTCCAGTAAGAATAAGAATCATGATGACAACAATTTCCACACAGGGAAGTTCAATCCATGTTTCCTTCCACTGCAGTCCAGAGTCTCCATCTTGTGAAATTCTTTAACAGGAAAAAGACAAGAGAGATACAGCCACATCTTCTTGTTGTCACAAAGCTGTAGCCAGTTTATCTTATGTCTGGGTACTTCAGGCTTGGTGGTACCTACCATGTGTTTTGAAGTGCCTGGAAAAGTGTAAGAGATCCCGTCTGGTGTGTAGCAGACAGTGGCATTCAAATGAGGGAACCTGAGACTAAACATATCAGTTTGTGTTGCTTCTGAGAAGCCTTGAGTGTGCACTGTGGTGGAAGATATGGGCAACCCATCTCCTTCCTCTTTGATACAAGAATATGCTGTCTCTTGGCCTCCCTCTTGTTACCAGCGAGGTACCATTCCTTGGTGGCACTCTTAGGCAAAGTGGGCTGCTTGTCTGCATGTATAACAGACTGGGTTCTGTGGTGGCCTGGGCTGATCCCTTCATCCTCCTCTTCCTTTGTTTTAGTGACCATTCCCTTTCCTTTATTTCCTTTTATAACCTTGTAGTAGGAATTGTAACCATACCATTTGTGCATTTCCTGTTGCAGATAGAGATTTGCTTGTGGTGGCATTGGGTAGATATTTTGACTCTGTGCAAGTGCAGCTGGGACAGGTGGTGCCCAACAACTGCCTGAACTACAGGTGTGTAATATTCCGTTCCTTCTCTAGGACAGCAAGTTGTTGTTTCACCAGTCGATTTAGAATTTTGGTCTCTTTCTTTTCCTTCTCTTCCTCCTTTGTGCGCATGATGTGGGTATGATGGATGACATTGCTATGAATCAGAGAACAGGGAATCTCTCCCAATCCTACCACAAGATCCAATTAATTATGTACTGCTGTTAAGAACCAATTTGTCATAGAGGTAAAATACAATATCTTGGATACAAGTGTAGCATCCCATAATTCGCCATTTTACTCTGCCTACTTCTTATGAGTCTTGTGCATGTAATCATCTGGATGATTAAATGCAGCCACATTAAAAACAGTAGTATGCGTTCATTTTTCTATCTCTAAAGTGGTAAAAATAGCATTAGCTTGGCGAGTTACAATCCTACATCGTAAAGCTTTGATGTCACCGATAGCAAGAGTCTGTCCTGCACTTAATCCCTCAAATTTAGCAATCCACTTTGCTTGGGATAATGGTGGTAATCTTTGTACCAAACCCACCGTATCTATTTGCCTCCATGGTTCTTATTTGTCTACTGTTCCTCCAGTATGTGTGGGCACTACAAAGGGCCCATTCCACATTTGTTGTTTTTCCCTTAATCCCTGACACTTCCTCATATAGGGGTAATCCCAGTCTGGGTCTATACTGCTGTTAATTATCATTTTATGCATCTAGTCTAGCTTTTGCAATTGTAAATCCTAACTGTGTATTCTCTTAATTTTCTGATTCTCCCCTACTTACATCTTCAGTAGAGATGGAATGTGAATTAGAACTTGATCTAGAGCCCGAATCTGAATCAATCCCAAGCCTTGAAATGAAACCTTTGCATCTGTTGTAACTATCGGCAACTTATGTTTTTTTTTTTCTTACAGCTGCTCTACTTCTTTGAGTATGTATCACCTTTTAATCTTTCCTCCCCCTACTGTTGTGCTGTGAATATTCCTTGTACTCCCCCCCCCACCCCTCCAAGTGGAGCCTGAACACAAATAGGGGCAGGGGAGATGGGTAGTAAAAGGGTTTATAGACTGGGTAGCCTTGCAAGCAAATAAATAAACCAATATCATGTACTTTCTTTCCTAGCTGCTGACACTCCTTTGTTGTTGTTGTTTAGTCATTACGTTGTGTCCAACTCTTTGTGCACCTATGGACCGCAGCTCGCCAGCCAATGCCCCTCTGAACTTCATTTAGCTCATTTTCATTGCTTCAATGACTTCAATGACATGTACATCTCTGTCTTCATCGTCCCTTTCTTTGTGTGCCCTCAATTTTTCCAGCATTAAAGTCTGCTCTAGGGAATCTTGTCTTCACATGATATGACCAAAGTGTTTGAGCTTTAGCCTCTTCCAGTGTACAAGGGACTATAAGCAGTTTTGTTCCCAAACCACAATTCAAAGGCATCAATTGTACGGCACTCAGCCTTCTTTATGGTCTATATGTTACATCTATGAATACCATACTTCTAACTACGCAGACCTCTACAGGAGCAAACATCTTTTAATGTCACCACCTGACACTGGAGCCCAGGAAAATAAAATCTGAAACTGCCTCCATTTCTTTCCCATCTATTTGTGAGCAACTGAGATTGTTGTTTGAAAAAAATATTTTAATGTTGAGCAGCAGGCCAGCTTCTTCCCCATCATTAATCCATTTATTTCCTCCTCACTTTCAGCCAACACAGTAGTATCATCTCCATACATTAAGTTGTTGATATTTCTCCCAATAATATTAATTTTGGTATTGTATTCATCCAGTCCAACCTCAAACGCGAGGCATTCCGTGTATAAGTTGATATATTCTGTGAATAAGTTAAATAAATAAGGTGACGATATACAACCTCGTCACACTCCTTTCCCGAGCTTGGACCCCTATGTTGTTCCATGTTCGGCTTGGACTGTGTCTTCTTGGTCCATATACTGATTCCTCAGGAGATGGAACATGTCAAATCTTGTTGTAATCCACACAGTCAATGGCTTTAGAGTAGACTATGAAATAGAGGTAAATGTTTTTCTGGAACTCTCTTGCTTTCTCTGTTACCCAGAGGACATTGACAATTTGATCTCTTATGCCTCTGTCTCTGTGAGACCTGGCTTGCTGGTTGCTCTGTTAGTTCTTGGTCCATATATTGTTGGAGCCGAGCTTGCAGGAATTGAAGTATTTCCTTGCTGTTATGTTAAATGAGTACAATTGTTTTGTAAATGGAGCACTGTCTTCCTAGGGCCAATCTCACTTCACATCTAGAAGATGTCTGGCTCTAGCTCCTTGCACAAACTATTGAGGTTATCAATGCTCTTAATATTATTCTTGTATAGATCTTCTGTGTATTGCTTTCACCTTTTCTTTTTCTGATGTGCTTCTGTCAGTTTCCCTGGTTAATCTTATTTGTTTTGAGGATATTCGTTGTTGTTGTTTTCTGGACATGGTCACAAACATCTGTCCAAAGTTCTTCAGATATTCCATCTACCATGTCTAGTCCTTTAAATTTATGTTTTAACTCCACTGCCTAGTCACTGGGAATCTTATTTATTTTATATCAAGTCGGTCTGATGATTCCTATGTTCTATTTAATTCTAAATGTTGCAATAAGAAGTTCATGATCTGAGCCACAGTCAGCTTTATGTCTTGCTTTTGCTACCTTTATAGAGCTCCACTATATTTGGCTTCAAATTATACAGTCAGTCTCCTACCCCTGTGTCTCTTTCCCCCCTCTTCCTCTCCTGTGTCTTTTCCCCCTTTCCCTCCCACTGTCTCCCTGCCCTGTGAGTTTTTTTTCTTTTTCTCCCTCCTCTGTATCTCTTTCCCCCCCTATCTCACCCCTGTGTCTCCCCCCCCCCCCCACACACTAACACACAATTCCCTCCCCTGTGTCTCTTTCCACCCTCTCCCTGCTCTGTGCTGTACGGGTCTGACACCATTTGCAGGACTTGGGAAATTTATCAATTTCCCCAAGCCCAAAATGTTCTTCCGATTTGCGGCCTTGAAAAAAACTTACTTCTTTACTTACTTAGCCATTTTCAGACCTCCCAAAAATGCCAATTGAAGAACAAAAATAGCTTTCAATCTCACTTACAGGCTCCCTGCTTCTCTTTCTGTGCTGTGTGTGAGGTTGTCTGTAAATTTTGTAATCAATTGACGTCTTTTGGGTGCCTCTGAACGCATCCGAGTTACGGCCTTGAACAAAATGTCGGCTGTTAAAGCCGTCATTTTTTCAAAGTTTTGCCTTTTTCAAAGTTGTGCGTGCCTCGATGAGCGCCAAAGGCCTACAGCACTAATTGCGCATGCGCAAGTCCGTAACTTTTAACATTGCGTTACCGACAAACTCGCATTTACGACAACTATATATGTGATAGAGAATTATCTTGACAGAATTCTAATCTCTAACTTACTTCATTTGTTCTCCAAGGCCACACTTGCCCTTTATTCCAGGTATCTTTTGGCTACCATTGGTTAGCATTCCAATCTCCTAGGATGAGAGTAACATCTTTTCTTGGCGTTATATCTATGAGGTGTTGAATATCCTTGTAGAACTGGACAACTTCAGCCTCGTCAACCCCTTCAGCATCCATGGTTGGAAATAGACTTGGATCACTGTCATCTTAAATGGCCTTGAATTTTCATTGAAATAATGTTGTACATGATTGGGTTGTAATCAAACATTGCTTGGTTACAACCCAATCTTTTCGTCAATCATTGGCTTGTAACCAAACATTTGGTCACCCTTTTGGGGAATATGAGGGTTACTCCATTTCTTGTGGGGGGCTTTGGACCACAGTAGAAGATCTAATGGTTATCTAATAGGAAATCGACTATTTGAAATCACTCTGCACTGCGGAATATGTTGGCAAGTTACAAATAAAGGATAATAACTAATTCCCAAGATATTAATGTTTCATCTTATGACACTCCCTTACCAATAAGCAAAGACAATCACACGTGTAACTATGTTTTGTTTTAGTCACTTTCTGACCCTTTTGATCCATTTCACTTTCACAGTTCACAGAGGAAGCGGTGCTATGACATGAGTGCCTGCTGTGGGTGATCAATTCAAAGAATGCATATCTCTACTGGATTCTTTGTAAAGTAAACAAATACAGACAACATATGAAAGGCTACAAAAAAGGCCCTGTATTCACATTTTTATTTAAATATATCTTTTATTAAAGTATTTTAAAAGGATAAATGGAAATTTGTATAAAATCAAGTAAAACAAACAATTACCCAAACTTGTAGCTCCAATTTGTGCAATGCATTTTCAATACATTTTAATAAGTTTGGAACCTACACTATACATTTGTTTTTTCCAAAAATAAAAATGACGTTGTACATTTACACATTGAAAACAATTTGCCTATTAAATTTGCTTGGTAAATAACAACATCTTTTTTACTTAAACTTAACTTCAAGATTTATGTATTCAGCAAGTCAATGAAGCATGCCTAAATGGACAGATGCAATTTAATATGTGGACAACCTAGCGCTCAGGGTATAAACAATGTTGCTTTTCCACAAAGAACTCCTTCCACATACATTTATTTATTTTTGATAGGTTGAAATTCAATCCATTTAGCGTATGGATGCAATCAGAGATTCTTTCTTTGCATAATAAGTCACTGCCGGATTTGCTCAATTCATTTTGAGAGTATCTGAAATCTTAACGTTGACAGATGGCTAATTTGCACCTGTCTACCCAGACCTTTTGTCTATGCTATCAATATAAGTGTAGCCTGAATCTGTGCTCAATAGAAGAAACAGACCATGCAATCTAATAAGGGATACTTCAATCTTACTGCAATACTTATGATCTTACAACAATAAATGATTAACACACTCTCTGAGATATGCATATCACTGTAAGATTCCTTGTTTGTATGCACAGTTCGTGCCATTGGATGATTTATAAAGGAGCTGAATCTCTGAGATAGACATACCTCTGTAGGACTACTCGTTACCAAGCACAGTACATGCCATAAGAACATTCTTAAACAATGTATCCCTGCTATGCTACTATAGGAGTTATAATTCTTTTATAAGATAATTACATAATATATTATCTACATGCTGTTTCGGGACTGGCTTTATACTGGCACCTGTGTATACTGTCCATTTCTACCACTGCTGTTGCTTCACATTGCTTACATTCCCTTGAAAAATTTGTATGCAAAAGGGGAAACGTGCATTGGGTGGGTTACCCGACCTAATAGCCATTCATTCAAATATGTACACAATATTTAATTAAAGTTAGAAGATTCTGATTTTCATTTTTTTTTAATACAGGGTCTTCCTTTTGTAGACTTTCATCTGTTGTCTGTGACAGATATATGTTTACTTTATATAGTTCAAATTTACCTTTGTATACAGAAATTACTTTTCCACAATTAAACTTACCAACATACATTTTGATAACTATAGAATTCTGCTGCAACCTTATTTTAGCTTAGTTTCCCTCAGAGAAAACTGACTTGGTTACCTACCTGCATGAATTACACTAGGTACCACACATTGAGCCCCATTCAATTTGAAGGCCGCATCTCGCGGTATATAGGCCGTATGTCTGTGGGCCTGCTGTGGGTTCACGTCGTTCACTGTATAACGAAGTATGACGCAGGCCTCTCAGCCAATAGAAAGCAGTCTAACCGAAGATGATTGACAGACAGAGATTATAAAGTTGTGTTCAACACGCACATAAGTTGACTGTGTTGTAGATTCTGATGAAGTGGAGTTAATAAAACACGCGGGACTTAGCCTCCAAACACTTACAAAATGTGGGATCGCCTAAGGCTGCAAGCAGATGACGAATGCAGGACTTAGAAAAAAAAAATTATGAGACACGGTACTTAGAAAAAAAATACAAAATTGGAAAAATACGAAGTTAAGGGCCGAACCGCGCAAACCAAAAATCAAGAAAAAAAAACAAAATACAAAAAAAAATACAGCAAAAACATCACAAAAACATCACACAAATAAGCAAGAAAAAAAATGGCGGCTGAAAAAAATGAAAACGAGGTTACATGACCACAAACCGCGCTAAACACAGCCAGCGACATATGAGGTAGAAAAATACTACTAGGAAGGGTGCAAAATGCTTGTGAAACGCGTAAAACATAAACTAACGCCACCATTTTACAACACTAACTTACACATTAAGATTCCGAAATGGCAGCTTTCACGCAAAAACTAATGGTTTTGTCTTGCACACGCAGCCTATATATAGGACATTTGCCACAGAGCTGACAATTTCCACAGAGCTGACACTTTCTCCTCAGGTGATGACAGTCTGAGTGGACATTTTCTGCTGCCGGAAAATTCAAAGAGATTGTTAACACTTCAGGATACTGATTGCTGAATATTAAATACAAATAGGTAAAATATATTAATTTATATTACTAATCATTAATAAATAATTCATAAATTAATAACTCATAAAAAATGTATATATTATTAGTTAAAAAAATTGAGCAACAAACTTATAATTTACACTGCCTTTAGTTTATGAATACTTTCATGCTTAACTGTTTGTAACATATTTATACATTGATTAATTAATTAGTAATGCACAATCATTTATTAATTATTAAATAGTAATCATTAACAAAACATTTTTTATAAAATGTTAAACTGCCTTTAGTTTATTAATATATTAATGCTTACCTCCTGCTAATATATTTAGACATTGATTAATTAATTATTAATGTACATTATTTTATTAATTAATTATTAGTAATCATTATGAACAACAAATATTCTATATTTTACAATGCCTTTAGTTTATTAATATATTAATGCTTAGCTCTTTACAATACATTTATTAATTGATTAATTGATTATTAATGTACATTAATTTATAAATTATTAATTAGTAATCATTAACAAAAAAAATGTATATTTTACAATGCAATAAAAAACATATAGATTTCACATTGCACTTATATATCTGCATTACTCATCATTAACCTACATTAATTTGTGATCTATTAATTAGTAAAAATAAAAAAAAAGTAAAAAAAAGGACCACAAACAATATGTATATTTTACTATGCACTGACATATCTGTGTTGCTGCTGATTGCCTGATATGGATAAATCCAAATATTACAAATGCTTTCCATCGTATTTGACAGTTTCATCATCTCTGCAGTTGACTGAACACAGAGAGTAAGGTTTGCAGCCTTTGAACAGAATAAAGATCACCTTTACAGGTATATCATTCAATTATGTTCTTATGGAACAAAAAAAGATTAAGGGCCTCATTCTATTATCGGCCGTAAATCGGCCGTAAGGCTGCGATTCCTTGCGGGGGTTCAGTTAACTCGCGATTCTATTATACGGCCCCGCAGGGATCTCCTCTTACGGCCGGCCGCATATCTTGGAACCGGCCGTAAGCTCTGAAATATAAAAACTGAAAAATAAATTCAAGCCTGCACTGTACAGCTCTGTAAATGCTAGGGATCATATTGGGGGACATGAGGATTAAAAGGAACCCACTCTCAAGCTTGCACATCTGCCCAAACCCGAGTTCAAATTAACTCTTTATTTTCCGGCTGCGGCATGGGTGTGTCTGAAGTGCTCCAAGCACTCTGGACTTTTTACATGGATATTTTACGGATATTAAAAATAAAATATTTTACGGATTTGAGTACAGGATAATTATGTGCTATTTTTTCTAACACCTAAAATCCCTTTATAGTCTTCTAAAAGTGCAGGATGGCTTTATTTGAGCTATTTTATGTGCTTAATTGGGGCTAGCGAGACCTCTTTCCTGCAAGTAAGCTGCGGCTCGCTTTTAGCCTTGTAGAGAGGTTTCCCGGAGCAATTGAATTGCAAATCTCTTGCGGCCGTTTTAGATCAAAGGCTTTCCTCCGGCGCGAGCGGCCGCAAGAGATAGCAAGGCACCGGCCGCAAGCCTGCCGGAATCCCCGGCCGTAAGGGAATAGAATAGCAGAATAGCTTGCGGCCGGTCCTTGCGGCCCCGCAACGGCTGCGGCCGCTAATAGAATGAGGCCCTAAGTATTTTAATTTTAGATTGATGACAGTTATTGATTAATTAACATATATTAATATATAAATTGATTAAAGATTAGTAATCATTATTAAGAAAAAAGGTTACATTTTATACTGCAATAAAAATAAGAACAATTTTTAAACTGCACTTATGTATATGCCTTACTGCTCATTCATGTACATTGCTTTTGGAACTATTCATTAATAATAATAAAAAAAAATAAAAAAAAAACCTTTATAATATATAAAAAAATATGTACATTTTACAAAGCGCTTACATATCTGGAGTGCTTATAATTGCCTGACAGGGATATTACCTTCAAAGCACTTAAATATTTAAAGCAGTTTCTCAGATTCTGACACATGCTACATTTAATATTTGATACTGCTTTTATTTATGAATATATTGATGATTGTGTGTTACTGTTTTGCATGTATGCCAATTAAACATCATATTTTCAATGAGTCACAAATTAATTGAATACAAACATTAAAAATGATTTTCATGACATTTCACAGATTCCTCATCTCTGCACCTGACTGAAGACAGAGAGTGGGCTCTGCAGGATTTTATGTGCAATAACATCAATTTCACAGGTATATCAATTCATGATGCCCTTTTTGTTTTGTACTGACGACAGGTAATGATTAATTAATTAACCTACTGTATATACTCGAGTATAAGCCAACCCGAATATAAGCCGAGGCACCTATTTTACCACAAAATACTGGGTAAAATGACTCGAGTATAAGCCGAGGGTGGGAAATGTGCTGCCCCCTGTGTCCCTCTTGTGCCCTCTGTGTCCCCCTCATGTGTCCCCCTCTCTCTCCAGGGGGTTTATAATGAGGAGGGGGGGTTGAGGATGAGGAGGGGGGAGGGAAAGAAACATGGGGGGGTTAGAGAGACACAGGGGTAGAGAGACACGGGGGGTAGAGAGACACAAGTGGGGGTTAGAGAGACAGGGGGGATTAGAGAGACACGGGGGGAGAGTGACTCGAGTATAAGCCGAGGGGGTCCTTTCTAGCTTTAAAAAAAGGGCTGAAAAACTCGGCTTATACTCGAGTATATACGGTATATTCATTTAGGGCCTCATTCAATTGTGAATTGCCCAATTAGATAGAGCTCTATATAAGAACATAGCATATTATTTTTACATAATTTTTATTTAATGAACATCTATCCAAAATCAAGGTCTTCACCAACTAAAAACTTTGGTAAAAAAAATATGCTATGTGCTTATATAGAGCCCTATTCCATTGCACAAATTGCAAATGAATGAGGCGATTAGTGTTTCATTATTCATTAATAATATTTTAAAAAATTATGCATACATATATGTTTACCTAATTTACTTTTAAAGAACGCAAATTAGACCTCATTAGTTGATTGATTTCAACATTAATAAAATTGCACATTATTTTAAGCCTGATCTATACTTTGCTCATAGCTCTTTGTGTTTGCCCTTCTTTAGGAAAGAGTATTCAAAATAAAACTCAATTCATTAATACATGATAAAGCACACTTATTTGGAAAATGTGTGGCTTTTGTTTATACCATTGAATTTAAAAAAAGAGGCCTGCCAAATGCACACATACTTTTAATCCTGCAGGAAAAAGATAAATTGAATACTGCAGAGAGAATGGATTCAATAATTACTCCTGGATTGCCACATCCAGAAAAAATATTTAAAACTTTCCGAGATTGTAACACACAGAATGATACATGGTCCATGTGGAGATATCAATCCAAATTCACCATGTATGGAAAATAAAAAATGTACAAAAGAGTTCCAAAACAATTTCAAATGCAAACGTATGCTAATTGTGATGGAAACCCTTTGTATAAAAGAAGAGAAGGACAATCAGCTGTTATCCATAGCCAAAAGTTCGATACTAGATATGTAGTTTTATACAATCCACATTTGCTGATGAAGTACAATGCACACATAAATGTGGAAGCTTATCTGTACAATTGTTTGATGAGTTACATTCTACCCACAGGGTCAAATAGCAATGCCATTTGCAACAACTGTAATTGCTGCACTTTTGTTAGAAGGTGGCAGAACTGTACAAATTAATTATCATAGATGAGGCAACAATTATGTCATGTCATGCCTTGCAATATATTGATAGATTATTAAAAGAAGTGATGGATAATAACTTGCCATTTGGTTGAAAGGTGATGTTGTTGGGAGTAGATTTTAGGAAAACATTACCTGTTGTGCCACATGGGACTGACATCACTGAAACATGTATGAAGACAAGTAAACTGTGGAAAATATTTACACACCTCAAATTTGAATTAAATATAAGGCCAAAATGAATTCAATGATTGGCTCATTCAAATTGGAGAAGGAAAGCATCCACAAATAAATGATTTACTCAATGATACCAATGAAATGTCATCACAAATAGTTTGCAAGGAATCACTCATATTGGCAATATTTCTAAACACTCTCAATAATGACGATTACTCAGACATTGCAAACAAAGTGATATTAACATCCAAACATATAGATGCCTTGAATCTAAATAACAACATTTTTAAATTTATCAACGCACCACAAAATAATTATTACAGTGCAGATTCAGTTCTGGCTGATGATAAACACCATCTGGAATGCCACCACATGTTTTGCAATTGAAAAAAGGGGCAATTGTCATGCTATTGAGAAATATGAATCCAAAAAAAAGGACTTTGTAATGGGTTTCATTTTGAGGACAACATTTTATGTCACTCGGGTCTTTTTAGAGGACCACTATTTCACATAGGAAACTCTATGTACAATTTTACAAAACTACAACAATAACAAAAACTGGATAAAAGAACAACAACAATAAACAGTGGTTATATCCCATAGACAAAATTAAAAGTCTGCTGGGCTCTTTTTAAGGGAACCACTTGGACATGCAAAAACAAAAAGTATTGAAATGTCTTGGAAGTGGCCTTTTGCCAGGATTGCCCCCAAAAAACAGTTACATTGCATTTTATTACTATTATACTGTTTAAAGTTTAATACATTAACTTCATGTTTGTAACTTTAAAATTGTTTTTTCAAAGGTCACAAAAGTTGTTTCATTGTATATAATTAAGGATTCATGTTAATACAAGGATGATAATTTGCTGTCAAAATTAAATGTATAATTAAATGCAGAGTATTGATCCAGGGAGTAATCCAATAGCCAGTTAATGGGGTCAGGAAGGAATTCATTTTTTCCCTTCTTTCATACAATTGGCTAAGTTTTCATGGGGATTTTTACTGTTTACCTTCCTCTGGATTCAATACCTATGTGGTTTAACAGTACTTTAAATAAAAGTTTCATGTTACAAACCATTATGTAATGGTTTCATATACTTTAAAATGTTAGTATTGTTAATAAAAATGGTTCACTAATGTTTCAAATCTAAGTTGCATGTTGCAAAGCATTTATGTAATCGTTTACAACTATTTATTCAGAAGATATTTATTTTAGAAAAACTTTATTTTAGGAATTAAAAAATCTAAAAATACGCCGTGAGGGGAAGTAAAAAATTATTCTGAATAGCAGTGTTTACATCAAACACTTAAGAGTGTTGAATCATATAGTGAACAAATAATTATTCCTTTTGTATATTTTGAAATTGCACTACACAAATGTAACCTAATTAAATATTTGAATGGCTCTATATGATGTTGTAACAAATACTCATATAAGTCAGAAATCTGCTAATCATCATAAAAAACAACGATATTAAAAACAAAAAACAAGATTCTGAGGTATCTGCCAGAAAAAAACATAGCATTAGATCAACAGAGGAAATATAGTAAATATATATATAGCACAAAAGAGATTTATTTCAAATTAAATTCAAAAATAGTATCAAAAATATTGAATCCAAGAGAAGGCATCAAGATATTAGGGGCACAATCCATACAAAATATATGGACTTCTGCTTGTCCAATTATAATTATTATTTCATTATCGCATGTACTTGCGGTTCACTTGGCCCCTTTGCGATGAAGCATGATGCTAATGAAAATATATTCCTCTGCAAATTGATCTTCTGGCTAGATACTCATCAGTAATTCCCGACGGTCCCGTTTCGCCCATTCACTGGGCTTACTCATGGGCTAACAACTAAGGTTACTGTGAGGCTATTTAAGTCCCTGCTTCACTTCCTGTATCTCGGGCGTAATGACGTAGTCACGTGGCGTAGCGTAACGTTGTGACATCATGAGTTACGTTTATGTAACGTTACCTGCCTCAAAATAACTTTAATTCTACCATATTAAACCAACATTTAAACTAGAGAAACTTTATTCATCAATCCAGGGCAAACATCAAATCGGCCTTCTCAATACTGAAGGATTGGAGAGAGAATATTGTAATAGATGCGTTGGTATAAAAATAACTGAAATCGAATATTATTAAAGAATGGGTTAATCTACATAAACATCCAATCACCAATAAAAAATGTAAATATAAATTTATATACCGTGTAGTGGGCTAAAAATTAGAATAAAATTATCTATAAAAAGAGAAAAGAACGTGTAATCAGTGTCTAATCAATTACTGAATTAGGCTACTATACTAGAAAGTGAAGTATTAGTGAAGTTTGGTGGAATGTGTGCCAAATATTAAAATGGCTTAACCTCTTTATCAAATGCAATATGAACCTGATTATTAATAGGGCAATATTTATTTATACATGTGAACTTAAGAGTCAGGTTTAAGAAAAACTAAGTTTCATTAATAAAAAGAGGACTCAAGTGAAGAGAAAAAGCAAGGAATTAAATAAAAATTACCATTAAACAAAAATAAAGAGTGAAAAAGCTGTGCTTAGAAAGTGAAATAAATGTGAATATCAGTATTCTATTAAAAAAAAGGGAAGAATTTGTTGTTTGTTTAGTTCCTTTCCCCAGATTCTAGATATTTTACAAAAATGCTGAAAAAGAAAAACCCTCATTGAGTCCATTCGGGCTCTGAGAGTTTAATGTAAATATCCATTTTCATTCAATCTGAAGATGTTTATCCATATCGCCCCCTCTTGGATTTTTGCTCAGTTTATCTACTACAAAAACTGTCAAGACTCCAGGATCATTATGATGGCATGACTTAATGTGACGTGAAACTGGTGTATCAACATATATCTTCAAACATGAGCACATCATGATGTACACCACATGAGTCGTACCACAATTTACAAGGCTTTTCAATGAGTATTTTTCAAGTGTTACCGGATGCACAAATTCTTTACTTGGCTTAATGTATGGACAGGCTTTACAGTGGCCACATCGAAATAGTCCCACTGTAGGTTTCAACCACATAGTGTTGGCCACTTTTTTTTGTAAGAAACTTTTCACTAGATTATCTTTTAGACTTTTGTTTTTTCGGTACGTAATTGCAGGTTTGGCAGATAAATAGTTTTGTAAGATGGGATTATCATTTAAGATGTTCCAATGTTTTTGAAGAAAGCTCTTAATTTCAGTGTGGTCACTGCCATAAGCCATAACACACCTCATCTTCATATTTATCCTTAAAAGCATACAAAAGTTGTGTTCTATTTGACTCCAGAGCCCGTTTGTAGGCTCTTTTTAAGATTTTGTTTGGGTAACCACGTTGTGTGAATCGCTGTCTTAAATCTGCAGCCTGAAGTTTGAATTCAGTAGTATCACAATTTCTTCTCAATCTCAGATACTGTCCTATTGGAATTCCAGCTTTCAAAGGGAATGTGTGTTGGCTTGACCATTGTAAGAGGGCATTAGAAGAGGTTGGTTTTCTGAATACAGAAGTATGTAGCATTCCAATTTCATCTTTTTCCAATTTTAGATCCAAAAATTCAATCTTCTCTTGATTGTAGCAATAGGTAAATTTTAATCCTAATTGGTTATCATTCATTTGTTCCATGAATTGCTGAATGTTTTGTATTTATTCAACAACTATTTATTCATACAAACTTCATCCATTGTTACATTATTCCTGCATACACAACGATTAAAAAGTTTAATATGGTTAAAAAATGATCGTTTACCAGTTGTTGAAAGACAAGTTGACTGTTAACAAAAAAAAAAAGTTATTATAATTGTTTTACTTTTCTACATAACAAAAAGGTTAAGAGTGTCACAGATTCACATTGTGTGGCAAGCAGCTTTCCCAGTATTAAAATGTTATTGACCGTTATTTTTTGACAGGCAAGTCACTTGTGTATATATATATATATATATATATATATATATATATATATATATATATATATATATATACAGAAACACATTTTTATATATCCTTATATTATTTTTGGTATTGTAATGGAGGGGGGAGGGAGGAGAGAGGAGGGAAGAGGAGTGGAGATGTGAGGAGGAGAGAGCACCAGCACCATCACTGCTCTTGCCGCTAACTCCTGGGGGATGCATCCCCCTGCCTCCCCCCCCCCCCGACCACCACCACCACTAACACCAAGGAGACGGCAGCCGCCCACAGGGGATTGGGGCCCTGATGCTAGGCGGAGGAGGATGTAGGGGCTGTAAAATATGTTTTGTGCCTTCTCAACATCACTCCTCAGTGAAAATTTAATTTTTTAAAATATTTGATACTTGGGAGTTGTTGTGCAAGTAATTGTAATGGCTCCCATTGCTTTAGCCATATTTTAAAGTGCATTGTTGTGTTTTTATTGTGTTTTGCAGTGTTCCAAAATAGTCTGTAAACCCTTTGTGGGTCCTATTTGGAACCCGTAAGATTTGGGTCGACATTTGCCGTGTGCGGGCTTGATGGATTTTTGTAATTGAATAGCGATTGTAGCGATCAAAACTCTTACGGATGTGAAAGATCAAAGGCTTTGATGGGCTGTAAGTTCCGGGTTTAACAACCGCAAGGATTTCAAGCCCTTAACACGTCAGCCGTTTTCAGCAAGCAAAAAAGTGCCAATTGAATTGCAAATTACGACCTCCATGAAGCTCTAGATCTTTACGTCTGTGTGCCTATATGCCTGACCCACTTCTTGGTCATAGTCTTGTGTGACTCACAAGGGTACTGGGCCCTCTTGACCAAAGCTCTTATTCCACGGATCATTGAATGTTACTTCACAGTCACTTCTTTCAAATCTCAAGCTCAAACAAAGACAATTAACAGATACTAACAGATACGTATGGGAGTTGGAGATTGCAGCATTAGGAGCAACACACATCACTGCTCTTTCTTATCCGAACCATACACCCAAGTCACTATATCCAGACTCTACATTGACATTCTTGCTCCATAAGGCTAATTCATCATATAGAGCTACACCAGACTCGCAATGTTGTCACTTTTCTTTAAACAGTTGCTTCTCTTGCATCTGCCACCTCCTTCAATTCCCTTAAAGACTTGCAAAGTTAACACAGATTACAATGTATACCTACTTTCCATGAACATCTTTCTACCATGGGCTGCTTAATCAAATTGAGTTCAGGGCTGCTTCACTCAGCACAACACACAGATCCTTCTAGACACAACATGAATGTAGATTTGCAAAGTCAAAGTTCTGCATCCCTCTTTATCTTAAAGTGGCAAGTTGCAGCTGTGTGGCCATGTGCCCTGAGATATTGTAGCTTGATATTTGGTGAAAATGTTGTGGGAAAACTCTCCTGCAGCTCACCCGTCAGTCATCAATCAAGAAAGCAGAAGAAATCAATTATATTATATAAACTTCTTTATTAGATGTGAGGTTCCTCAGAGAACACAGAAGACCACAATACTAGTTCACTATGCTCTAAGGCTATTAGTAAAACACAAACTTATATATGTTTTGCAATACATTATCCTGAATTATGGACAAGTGAGGTTGGAGTCACAGTCACCAGTTTCCTGCCTACTCATAGCCATGACCATAAACTTTCCCATGTAATCTTTTTTTTTTTGTCTTTATTGCATCTTTAGCTAAAAGAATCTGTTAGTTCTGCAAAAATAGATATGCATTCTATGAAGAAAAAAAGTTATGTCAAGTGAGAGTTCGGTCACATGTACAATATGAAAGCTGAATAAAAAATCATGACAGAAAGATACCCACACACAAGTGAGGTGTTTTCCAAATGTACTGTATTACCTGAATATAAGCTGCACCAGCATATAAGCCGCACCTGTGAAGTTCAAGGGGAAAAAAGAAAAAAAAGATAATATCTGAATATAAGCCACATCCTTAAAACTGGAAAGAACTATGATAACTTTTTCTAGCTCGTAAAACGTTACAATTGCTAAAATCGTAAATCGCTATTCAATTTCTACAATTCTGCAGGCACACCTGTAAAAGGCAAATGTAAAAGAAAATCTGACGGGTTCCAAATAGGACCCGCAAGTGGGTTAAATTTAGCAAAATTAAAAATCAATACTGCACTGTAAAATACGGGGAAAGGGATGAATGATATTAGAAATAATTGCACAACAGTCTCAAGCCCGCAAATCTGCAATCATTTTTTTTATGGTCGCAAATATAAGCCGGCCCCTGTAATTTCCAAGCTCAGAAATAAAATAAAAATTGGCTTATATTCGGGCCAATACAGTATTAAAGAAATCTTATAATCATTCTCAATCTCTCTCTGACTTTACAGACAGCTTCATATGGATGAACAGCAAGTCATGTTTCCAAATAAATAAGAATGAGCTACCCTATTTCTTATATAAATACCTTCTTCTCTCCCAGGATAATGCTCTGAGGTTTCTGGAAGCCTTCTTCCATTTTTGAAATTATGGAGAATCCAACCCTCTCAGAAATATATGACATGAAATAGAGAGTTAGCAGGAAAGTGGAGTATATGAATACTTAAATATTAAAAGAAGACAATAAACCATTCTTGCTCATGCCAAAAAAATCTGTAATGGACTATGGTTAATCCTGGCAGTATTAACCAAAGATAATAGTCCAAAAAGAAAAACAATCAAGTCACTGACAGTAATTATTAGAGGATACCACATATAATGGTACTAACTATGAAAAGTGAAAGTAGTACAGAGGACCAGTATAACCTTTATTTATATTTAAAATACTTGGATGAAAATATATATAGTAAATAAATTACATTTGTCTAAAACAAGTTAAAATACTTGTTTCATGCCCAGAATTTCGAGAAATACAGTTATTACAGTGCACTCTGGGAACCTTGGCAGGGACATGAAAGTATGCCCACATCTTCCAACACCCTCAGAGACGATTCTACACATGGACATCACTATATGTACAATATATCAGAGTGACTACTTACTTAATAGCCAATGATAGGGGAGGTCTATATAGTCAGCAAAACCTAGACCTGGAGCTGATCACTGCTCAGATCATGAGCTTAATCTGAAGCAAAGAGGGGAAATCACCAGACCATGCATATATTAAATAATATCCCCTGTCAATATACAGTGGAGGTAAATAATAGATTTAAGGCACTAGACATGACAGATAAAATGCCTAAAGAACTTTGGGCAAAAGTTTGTGACATTGTCCAGAAAACAGCAACAAAGAATATCCCTAAAAGAATGAAAATTAATAAATAGGCAGTGGAGATAGGAAAATATTTTTACAGCTGGATGCAGTTGATAGCAAGAATAGACAAACATATGTACTATAATGGGCAATATAAATAGATAGGAAATGATTAAAAAAATGGTAAAGTCAAGAGATCTGTTCAAGAAAATTGAGGATCTCAAAGAAACCTTTCATGCCAAAGTGGGCATGAGAAAATAAAAAAATGGGTAGGGACAGAAGCAGATCAGATAAAGGATAGGTGGAATGAAGACACAGAAAATATATACAGCAAGGATCTTAACAGCCGAGATAACCTCAATAGTGTGTCCAATGAGCGGAAGCGTGGAGAGTGAATTGAGATGTCTGTCTATATACCAATCCCAAGAACAGGCAGTGCCAAAGAGTGCTCTAATTATTGAACAATTGCACTTATTTCACATGCCAGTAAGATAATGTTTAAGATCCTGCAAGCTCAGCTCCAACAATATATGGACGAGAACTACCAAATGTGCAAGCAAAAGAGATCAAATTGACAATATCCGCTGGATCATTGAGAAAGCAAGGGGGTTTCAGAAAAAAAAAAACATTTACCTCTGCTTCATAGACTATTCTAAAGCCTTTATGCGGATCACAACAAAATGTGGCAAGTTGTAAAAAAAAACGGTTAAAAGACCATCTCATCCACCTCATGTGGAATCTGTTTATGGACCAAAACTCTAATGCTGGGAAAAATTGAAGGTACATAAAGAAGTGGTCAGCATAGGCTGAGATAAATAGATGTGGTAATTGAAGAAATTAACACGAGCTTGATGGAGCTCAGAACAGCAGTGGCTGACAGATGTCCCTGGCGTGCTGAGGTCCATAAAGTCATGGAGAGTCGTACACAACTGAAGAACTAGTCAGCAAACAGGAATCACTGTGGTGAACTTAGGCCAAAGGTCCAGCGGTCCGGCTACTTCATCCCCATGCTCAGTGTTCCTGGTTCCCCGGAGTTGGCTATGATGTGGTATGTTTCCCACTGGTAGCTGCATCCCTTTTCTGGTAGTACAGAAGACAATTACTCTCAATAGAAAATAGGAATATGTGCTAATGTGTGGGTATCCCCAGTCAGTGACTCAAGGAGAGTATCAGTTACGGCTCTGAAACTCTCTTGTGGTTTCACTTGACAGACGTTTAAGAGGATAACAAGACAGGATTAAAGATGTATAACTGTCCTTATTATCTAATGTACGTAATATTTTGTAAGTCTCTCATATTAATCATTTTATTTGTAATGCTTTATAGGTACTAAAAACCAAATCCCTGCAATCTTTGTTATCTTCTATATTCTCAGTTACAGGTGTTATAAGATTTGTTAATCATTTTACATTTAAATCTGCTTATATTATTTTAACAATTTTTTATTTGATTATAAAATGTTATCTTTTTAATAAATGTATTATAATCAATATTCCATTTTCTCTCCATTTTTAAATGTAAGAAACTATTCATTCCACCTGCCATCAACGTGTTTCCTATTATTGTACTTAATAGTCTTATTTTTCTTCTCAGATTACATTTTTGATGTACTTTATCCCAGATAAAAAGACTGTACTTGATAACATCATTATTTGCCTCCTCTCTGTCCTTTTTATCTAATCATATTACATTGTATAGTGGATATTATTTTTCCTGTAATGTATCTGTATTTCTGTATGTGCCTCTGTGCGTCTGTACATTTCTTACTGTACCTATATAGTTTTGTATGGTGAGTGAGGTCAGAACTCTCTATGATGTTACATGAACATTCCTAGTGATGTCATAAAGCTCTCTCATGTGATCACTGCTATTTATATATAAACCAGCTTGACAGTTTACCACTTTGTTCAGTGAGCTAGAAGGAGTGAGGTCGGACAATTTGCCAGTAGTATTTTTTACTTTGTTTTAGGGTTTTTGTATCCGTGTATTTTTTCTATATACTTATTTATGTTATTATTATTATCTACATTTAAATGTATTTATTAATATTTAATAGTGAAACAGACAGCTATAAACATATAGAGATAGCAAGACAGATAGCAGCATAGACAGATACTGATAACTAGTAATGGGGAACTCATTAAACAAGAAATGAACCTGTCTTCTGGAATGTAAAAGAAGGAGAAGGGGAATTCATATCTCTAAGCGTCTGTATAAGTCAGCCTTCCTGGGACAACATCCACCAACTCTAACCAGCAGGTAAGAGACTTTATGCGGCACAAGAGAAGGACTACTCCTTAAAGTGACACCATAATTTAACAATTGAATATTTTTTATTTTTTTTTAAGTATATTTTTTCTTAATCATCTAATAGACTATTTATGAATGATCAATGCCTAATCAAACAATCTAGCTCCTCTTATTAGAGCATTACCGTTTTCCTATAAGTCTTCCGATAAGTTGTCTAGTCCATTTGTTCTTAAACTTCTCCTCAAACCCACCAGACAGGCCATGACTTCAGTTTAACACTGTGCTAACACAGGAGGAGCAATTAGTGTTCAACAGACTCTAATTTCCTAATCTGTATTCAATCTTGGCCTGTCTGGTGGGTCTTGAGGAGAGATTTAAGAACCACTGGTCTAGTCCACCAGGAACACATTTCAGGCCTTTATGATATAAAATTACTTGGACAAGTTATTATGTTTATTATATAAATATACAATATTGGGTGCAATTTTTCCACCTAGATGTGAGCTTCCAGGTTTATGTATCCAGCCACCAACATGCTGTAACACCGAAAACCAGAACCCCTGTGACAGGGAGGTTATAATGAGCGCTCTGAAACAATGGGAAGAAGAGAGACCAATGAGGGCAAAAAGAGCTGCTGAGACGCGTTTAGCTGACCTCATGAGAGAAAGGTAATAATACTGATAACACAACCTCAAAGAGTACATTCATATTACTGGCTGACACAAACAGGATCCAAATGTATTATAATTTAATACTATAGAATCTATGGTATCTATATCTATAGTATATATTATAACAAGTACTTTATAAATGAAATGTTATTTTTTTTAAATATGCGTTTAGCTGACCACTTGAGAGAAAGGTAATAATACTGATAGTATATATAGATGTAGTATAGATTATAACAAGTACTTTATCAATTACATTTTATTTTAAAAAATATGTTTTTTCATTCAGTAAGTTACCATTGAAGTTTTCAATAGTTAGCTACGAGTAAGTCTTTATGATCCTCCCACAAATAAAGCTGCATATCTGTTGGTAATTAGATATTATTGCCAATAATTTCAGTGTAGCTCATGTGAAAAAAAAAAGTTTGGGCATTCTCCATAGGGGGGATTAAGACACTTATCAAACTAGATATGGTCTAGACACCCTTTTGGACTGAGTAGTGGTGTGTTAATGCAAAAAGTAAATTTAAAACATAAGAATCTTTATTAAATTCACTTAATAGAAAACTTGAACTAAAAGTATCTGATAACTGATAAAAAATGTAAAACTATTTTGTTAAGTCAATTATTGAAACCTAGAAGATGTAGAAGTTTTCACTCTATTGTGAAAAAAATGCTTTCAAAACTGTTTGACAAAGAGCATAATTATCCAGGAAAAAAATTCAAAAAGCTTACTTTGGGGGAAGCTCTACTGTGAGAAGGGCTTTTAGATTTTTGGAGAGCAATGTCTCCATCTATTAACTGCCCTGGTGATCTGGCTGTGTCAGACCCCCTCAGGGGTGCTGATGCGGCCATACTGCCTTGCTCCACCCCCCTGCATCGCTATGCTTGTAGGGATGTTGGCGTCGGAGGAGGAAATCGCGCAATCCCAAGCATGAATCGGGGTTGCCGCATTAGGTAATGAAAATTACCCTGAACCACGCTCGGGATTACCACTAAGGTGTTAATGCAAGCAGCCTGCTCGTCGGTCTGTAAGAGGAATTGGTGTGGTTTCAATTTCAATCAAATCCTAATTTTCTACAAATACTTCTGATCACTCCCTTCACTGATCGATTAAGGAACCCACCCTCATGATCCAACTCATGAATTGATAAAACAGAGATAAATGTATCCCTCTATTCATAAACACATTCTTCATATATTCAGATTTTCTCTACCAATGTGTTTATGACCATTGCTTATACATCTGCTAATGCTGGTAGATAATATATACTTCACAAAGAAGTGATTTCTTTTCTTTACTTACTGGGATTTTAAAACGTGAAAGCCCTGCTAGATTCTCATTACATAACTGTGTATAAAACTAGTTAGCTTTATTTAAATTAGCACTGAATATTCATCCTGTTTCTTTTGGTGACATATAACAAAATACCAAAAAGTTATGAATATCATCATTATTTAAAATAAGTTTGAAATTATACAGAAAAGTAACTTGTTAGAAAATTAAATTATACTTTGTCAATATTTATTATAATTCTTCAGTAGTAAAAGGTACACAGCACATTTAAAATAAGGCCCAATCTAAACAAGACCTTGCACTTCGTAGAGCTCCAAAAATTATCAGTAACTTTTCTCTGCAAAAAAATTGAACAGGCTATTGTATGCCAGGGTGTAAGTGCGTCTAATCTTTTATGGTGTGGCCAACTGCATGAGAAACAAGGAACCCAATGCCTCAGGTCTAATGAACTAATTATGGCAATATCCCATTAACCAAATAAGATGATCTTGTTTCTGGGTGGACAGATAAATATTCCATACTTCAGTGTTAGTTTTCTGTAGGAAAATATAATTTTTCATAATATTCAACAGATAAAGTCCTTGTTATTATCTATGTTATATTATACCAGATTTGGAACCTTTGTTGTGTCACAGTGGACATATTTGCATTTATATTTAATTACTCTAAGGACAATTTAGGGTTTAGTCTCTAAGAGGCCTATTCTTTTTCAAACACTTACTTATTATCCTATTATTATTATTTCAGAACATGATTATGTCTTCTCTACTTTTCCACAGAGATCTTAGCCAAATTAAACCTCCCCTGGAAATTGTGTCGCCGCCTGATCACAAATCTCTGTAAGTAAAGTACATTTTTAAAAACATAGCGGAAATCTAGAAAACCAGTGTCTCTTCCTTATATTCTAATTATTTTGTTTCTTCTTTAAACCTTGATATTTACCCACAACTATTTATTTTAATATAAACTGATTTTAATTTAGTTATGAACCTGGGATTAAACACAATCAACGTACATGTCACATAGGTGTAGTTTAAGACATAGGAAAAAATTCAATGTTTTTAAAAGCAAGTAGGTTTATTCAAATTTTAAAATGTGCATGAGGCAAACTAAGAATCATTTCCCCACCCACTTAAAGTAAAAAAAATATTTACTAGTAAAACCAAAATTGTTGGTCAGACTGGAGTGATAATTGCCTCTTAGTGTACATAGCCAGGATTGGAAGCAAAATCTATATATGTTGTTTAGCTGCTCCTTTTACTGAAATAAATCTAATTAATAATAATCTAAACCATTATTTGTGATGTTTTGTTTAGTCATGAATCTAAAACAACAGAAAATATTAGAGGTGAGGCCTAATTAATAAATATAATTTATTTATTACGGTAGCTTCTATTGCAGTATTAACTTACCGTATATACTCGAGTATAAGCCGACCCGAGTATAAACAGAGGCACGTATTTTATGACAAAATACTGGGTAAAATTAGTCACTCGGGTATAAGCCGAGGGTGGGAAATGTGCTGCCCCCTGTGACCCTCTTGTGCTCTCTGTGTCCCCCTCTTGTATCCCCCTCTCCCTCCCGTGTCTCTTCTCCTCTCTCCCTTCCCTGTGTCTCTTCTCCCCTCTCCCTTCCTTGTGTCTCTTCCAACCTCTCCCTTCCCTGTGTCTCTTCCCCCCTCCCTTATCACCCTCCTCATTCTCAACCTCCCTCCTCAACCCCACTCCGCATCCTCATCCTCCCTCCCCATCCTCAACCTCCCTCCTCAACACCCTCATCCTAAACCCCAGCATCCTCAACCCCCCATCCTCAAGCCCCTCCTCATCCTCAACCTCCCTCCTCATCCTCAACCTCCCTCCTCATCAACCTCCCTCCTCATCCTCAACCCCCTCCTCAACCCCCCTCCTCAACAACCCCCCATCCACATCCTCTCTCCTCAACCCCCCATCCTCATCCTCTCTCCTCAACCCCCCTCCTCAACCTCAACCCCCCTCCTCAACCCCTCCTCCTCATCCTCAACCTCCCTCCTTATTCTCAATCTCCCTTGTCATCCTCAACCTCCCTCCTCAACCCCCCCATCCTCAACCACCTCCTCAACCCCCCATCCTCATCCTCCCTCCTCAACCCCCCATCCTCATCCTCCCTCCTCAACCCCCTATCCTCATACCCCTCCTCAACCTCCCTCCTCATCCTCAACCTCCCGAACGTCATCCTCCCTCCTCAACGCCCCCATCCTCAACCCCCTATCCTCAACCCCCCTATCCTCAACCCCCCTCCTCAACCCTCCCCTCATCCTCCCTCCTCAACCCTCCATCCTCATCCTCCCACCTCAACACCCTCCTCAACCTCCCTCCTCAACCTAAACCCCCCTCAACCCCCCTCCTCAACCTAAACCCCCCTCAAGCCCCCTCTTCAACCTAACCCCCCCTAAATACCTCCCCCTCTACCCTCACTTACCTGCTTCTGCTCCGGCCTCCGCTCCTTGACCCGGCGCACATGTGACGTCCCCCCTCCCTTATCACGCTCCTCAACCCCCCTCCTCATTCTCAACCTCCTTCTCAACCCCACTCCGCATCCTCATCCTCATCCTCCCTCCCCATCCTCAACCTCCCTCCTCAACCCCCTCATCCTCAACCCCAGCATCCTCAACCCTCCCATCCTCAACCCCCTCCTCATCCTCAACCTCCCTCCTCATCCTCAACCTCCCTCCTCATCATCAACCTCCCTCCTCATCCTTAACCCCCTCCTCAACCCCCCTCCTCAACAACCCCCCATTCACATCCTCTCTCCTCAACCCCCCATCCTCATCCTCTCTCCTACACCCCCAATCCTCAACCCCCCTCCTCAACCTCAACCCCCCTCCTCAACCCCTCCTCCTCATCCTCAACCTCCCTCCTCATCCTCAATCTCCCTTGTCATCCTCAACCTCCCTCCTCAACCCCCGCATCCTCAACCCCCCATCCTCATCCTCCGTCCTTAACCCCCTATACTCATCCCCCTCCTCAACCTCCCTCCTCATCCTCAACCTCCCTCCTCAACCTCCCCATCATCATCCTCTCTCCTCAACCCCCCCATCCTCAACCCCCCTATCCTCAACTCCCCTATCCTCAACCCCCCTCCTCAACCCCCCCATACTCAACCCCACTCCTCAACCCTCCCCTCATCCTCCCTCCTCAACCCCCCATCCTCATCCTCCCACCTCAACCCCCCTCCTCAACCTCCCTCCTCAACCTAAACCCCCCTCAACCCCCCTCCTCAACCTAAACCCCCCTCAAGCCCCCTCTTCAACCTAACCCCCCCTTAATACCTCCCCCTCTCCCCTCACTTACCTGCTTCTGCTCCGGCCTCCGCTCCTTGACCCGGTGCACATGTGACGTCCCCCCTCCCTTATCACGCTCCTCAACCCCCCTCCTCATTCTCAACCTCCCTTCTCAACCCCACTCCGCATCCTCATCCTCATCCTCCCTCCCCATTCTCAACCTCCCTCCTCAACCCCCTCATCCTCAACCCCAGCATCCTCAACCCTCCCATCCTCAACCCCCTCCTCATCCTCAACCTCCCTCCTCATCCTCAACCTCCCTCCTCATCATCAACCTCCCTCCTCATCCTCAACCCCCTCCTCAACCCCCCTCCTCAACAACCCCCCATCCACATCCTCTCTCCTCAACCCCCCATCCTCATCCTCTCTCCTCAACACCCAATCCTCAACCCCCCTCCTCAACCTCAACCCCCCTCCTCAAACCCTCTTCCTCATCCTCAACCTCCCTCCTCATCCTCAATCTCCCTTGTCATCCTCAACCTCCCTCCTCAACCCCCCCATCCTCAACCCCCCATCCTCATCCTCCCTCCTCAACCCCCCATCCTCATCCTCCGTCCTTAATCCCCTATACTCATCCCCCTCCTCAACCTCCCTCCTCATCCTCAACCTCCCTCCTCAACCTCCCCATCATCATCCTCCCTCCTCAACCCCCCCATCCTCAACCCCCCTATCCTCAACTCCCCTATCCTCAACCCCCCTCCTTAACCCCCCCATACTCAACCCCCCTCCTCAACCCTCCCCTCATCCTCCCTCCTCAACCCCCCATCCTCATCCTCCCACCTCAACCCCCCTCCTCAACCTCCCTCCTCAACCTAAACCCCCCTCAACCCCCCTCCTCAACCTAAACCCCCCTCAAGCCCCCTCTTCAAGCTAACCCCCCCTTAATACCTCCCCCTCTCCCCTCACTTACCTGCTTCTGCTCCGGCCTCCGCTCCTTGACCCGGCGCACATGTGACATCACATGCGCGCCGCGTCATTAGCATATACCGGGTGAGAGGGGGAGGTATTTAGGGGGGTTAGAATGAGGAGGGGGGTTTAGGTTGAGGAGGGGGATTGAGGAGGGAGAATGAGGAGGGGGATTTATAATGAGGAGGGGGGGTTGAGGATTAGGAGGGGGGAGGGAAAGAGACACGGGGGGTTAGAGAGACACGGGGGGGTAGAGAGACACGGGGGGGTAGAGAGACACGGGGGGTAGAGAGACACGGGGGGGAGGGTGACTCGAGTTAAAAAAAGGGCTGAAAAACTCGGCTTATACTCGAGTATATACGGTAGCTTATTTAATTACATTATTTTTGTTATATGTGTCAAATTATGTGTTCATGGATGGCTCTATACCAGGGTGACATGAAGGGTCTTATATGCAGTCCCTGTCTCCCAGTGCTTTAAACCTTTTTACTTTATGCAAAGTGTAACATTATTGTACAACATAATTTAGTTGTTAATAGAGGAATGCTAGCTGTAAAGGGAAATAATTTACTTTGTATTGTTGATGAGGGGCATGCTCTCCCATGGGTAGTGCCTGAGGGCCCTGTGATGATAAACTACAAACACATAATGATAAACTACAAACACAATAAGCAAAAACTCTCTGGCTCTGAATAGTTTATAAACTATAATAAAGGAGGATGATGTTTTGTGGCTTCTTTCTGACATTTTGGATAATGTAACACATAGGTCATTACATTTCTTATACTTGAGTATTGTGTGTCACTGGAATCTCCCACTTCATGTCTCTAACACAAGTATCCATACTTTTTTTACAGTCTCAACTGTATAAGAAGGATCCCATTTGTGAGGCAGTTGAGGCGTTACCTCCCATACAAGTAATAAAGTCCCTATACAGGTACGGTATACAAGTACTCTCTGTCTCTCTATACATACAATAGAGCAACTTCCTTATTGAATAGACAGGGACAGGTTATGACAAATATTTAGATAGTTTCAGAGTTTTTCAATGTTCTGTTAAATATTACATTCACTAACAAGCAAAATAAGGGGAGTGTGAGTCTTGTGTCTTATCACTGCAGAGCGCTTCACTCTTTCTCTAAGATTTCCGAAAATAAGGTCACTGCAGAGAGTCTTGAAAGCACTTCATTAGAATGGCGCATGTTCATGTAATCATAGCTAGAATTAAATCTGTATATCCATTGCTTTATAATGGAAATCACTGTTTTAATGTAAATGCCTTAAGTTTTTATATATTTATATGTCCTTCAAATGTGACTTACCGT
This sequence comes from Discoglossus pictus, assembly GCA_027410445.1. Classification (NCBI taxonomy): domain Eukaryota; kingdom Metazoa; phylum Chordata; class Amphibia; order Anura; family Alytidae; genus Discoglossus; species Discoglossus pictus. Next base: position 112,388,581 of record CM050169.1, read on the forward strand.
ATATAATAATAGAAGTTGAATAAGAAAATGCCAGGAGTAAATTGTGGATTATATTAAAATATAAATAATGGGATGAAGTGACATATTTAGCATTTAAACAGTACACACAACCACTCCCTCGGAAATAACTGTCCAACATTATATCTACATGTTTATTTATACAGACTAGGGTAGGCTAAGAAGCAAAAGGCAAACTGAAAGGACACAGCCATTGTGTAGGATAGAAGTACAGGATTAGAAGAGTATTACACAAAAAAACAGTGTACTTACATTGGACCATTGATCAGTTTCCCCCATTATACACAGTATCGGCAAAAATGTGTTCACCCATTGTATGTAATAAAATATAGAAATATACAATAAATAATGTTTGATGTCCCATAGAGTTCTTTTGTTGAAATTAAAATCTTACATTTTATATAATAAATGTAAATGGATTTTAAATCTCTTTTGTTGCTCACACAGGACACAGGACCGGTTGTTCTTCCTTACTCCTTAAAGACGCCTTTAATAATAAAATGTTATGTACTTTAACGTTAACTAACTGTTTTTGTCTCTTTATTAACTAAGGAAGTATTCTATTATGAATGATGTGCTAGTTAGTGACATCCATTAGTCTGAGATCACGAGCTGGAGAACATGAATGTAGTTTACACAAAATACTATGTGGTCAGTACAAACAGAACAATAATGTATAGTACACAAATAAAAAAGAGGGATCCATGTAAAGACTACAAAAGTGATTGCACTGAGTAATCAAATTTCAATATATTTGCTCAGAATTTAATTCTTCAATTAAAAACATTGCATCGTTCTAGATTTTGTGCTTATTGTAGCTTTTTAGCTGGTTTAGGCATATGGATGTACAGTTGCTATATACAGTATATATATTTACTACATAGAGCAGTTACATAGTATTTACACATATTTTAATTAATCACCTGATGCTGAGATATTAAAGTGTCCAAAATAGTTTTTTGCCCAAAGATCTTTGTTTACTTTCTCCCCCACAACAAATTAGATGAAGGCTTTTGTTTTTTATGAATTCAGCAAAAACATAAACATTTACAAATTCCATTTTTCCTAGCACAGTAAAATTTTAGCGGTTATGTTCCAGGATAATAATACCCCTTTAGGAGTCCTGTTATCACCCACTCTTTCAGCCTCCAGCTCTGGGGAGCCTTCAAATATTGTATCCTGATATTTGGTGCCAAATGTTGTGGGAAAATTCTCCTGTAGCTCACCCGTCAGTCATCAATCAAGAAAGCAGAAGAAATCAATAGTATATCAGCTTATTTATTAGATGTGGGGTTCCTCAAAGAACACAGTAGCTCTAAGGCTATTGGTAAAATGAAAACTTATGTATGTTTTGCAATACATTATCCTGCATTATGGACAGGTGAGGATGGAGGTTCCCTCCAAGAAACAAGTTACAGTCACCAGTTACCTGCCCATTCATAGCCATAAGCACAACATTTTTCCATGCAAACTTTTTCTTATGCATTGCAAGCTAAAAAAACAATATCTGTTAGTTCTGCAAACATAGATATTATTATTATTTATTTGTAATGCACTAACATATTCCGTAGCGCTATTCATACGTTGTGATCAAGGCAAAACAATATTAATACATTACAGAAGATGGAGGGCCCTGTGTTTGAGTTTAGAATCCTTTACAATCCATTCTTAGTGTCCATGGAGCTTTCCCCAAAGCACCGTGCAAGATTGAAAACTCGCAGACTTACAATGTAAAGGTTTTGGGTGTGGTACAGGAGGGTGAGGAAAGCAGGGAGGTTATAGGCCAGGTGTGTTTTTAGTGAGGTTTTGAATGATTTGAAGCAGGAGCATAGTCTAGTGGAGCAAGGCAAGGAGTTCCAGAGAATAGGGGCAGCACAAGAAAAGTCCTGAAGGTGAGTGTGAGAGGAGGTGACAAAAGAGGAGGAAAAAAGAAGGTCATTAGCAGAGCGAAAAGGGCGGTGGGGGAATATTTGGAGATGAGAGGAGATATAACGGGGTTCAGTGTTGTTGAGGGCTTTGTAAGTTAGGGTCATGATTATAATTGTAATTCTGGAGGCTACGGGAAGCCAGTGGAGTAATTGGTAGAGAGGTACTGCAGACATGCAGTGTTTAGTACGGTAGCTGACTCTAACAGAGGCATTTAATATGGTTTGAAGGGGGCATAGAGGGGTGGTGGGTAGGCCAGCCAGAAGTGAGTTGCAGTAGTCAATACGGGATATGATGAGGGAATGTCTTGTGTACGGTAGTGACATATTTTGGAAATGTTTTTTTAATTGAAGAGACAAGATTTTGTTAGCGACTGTATTTGAGAAATAAAAGAGAGGCAGGATCCAGTAGAACCCCACGACAATGGGCTTGGGAGGTGAGAGTGATGATGGGGTTGTTGACAGTGAGAGAGCTGTGAGGAATTTATGCTGTAGTAGATGGTGAGAAGATTAAGAGTTCGGTCTTAGACAAGTTCAGTTTGAGATTGTGGGTGGACATCCAGGAGGATATGCTTAAGAGGCAGTTGGAAACACGTGCTAGAAGAGAAGGGGATACATCAGGTGTTGAGAGGTAGATTTGAGTGTCATCTGCCTAGAGATGATAATGAAGTCCAAAATATTTTATTAGGGTGCCAAGTGAGGATTCATAGATGGAGAATAGGAGGTGGCCTAGAACTGAACCTTGGCTTACGCCAACAGACAAAGGGTGAGGAGAAGAAGAGGTGCCTGAGGAGACACTAAATGTTTGATCTTGTAGGTATAATGTGAACCATGAGAGAGCAGTATCTCTGGTTCCAAAGGAGTAGAGAATTTGGATGAGTAGAAGGTGATCAACTGTATCAAAGGCAGCAGAGATATTCAGGAGAAGTAGAATAGAAAAGTGACCCTTTGACTTGGAGGTGATGAAGTCATTAGTAACTTTTGTGAGAGCTGTCTAAGTGTAGTGTTGGGGTCGGAAGCCGGATTGTAAGGTGTTAAGAAGGGAGTTGGAGGAGATAAATTGGGTAAGGCAATTGTAGACAAGCCGCCTAAGCAGTTTGGAAGCCAGGGGAAGTAGAGAGATAGGGTGGTAGTTAGTTGCGGAATCAGTGTCAGGTGAGGTTTTTTTTAAGAATGGGTGCAATTATGGCAAGTTTTAGAGATGAGGGAAACATGCCAGTGTTTTAGGAAAGGTTGAAGAGATGTGTAAGAGCAGAGGTAAGTGTGGAAGAGAGGTGAGGGATAAGCTGTGATAGAATAGGATCCAGGATAGTAGGCTGGATACTTCATCCTCTGTTACAAGGTCAAAGGAATGCATAATGGCTGTGGGCTTTGGGAAGGGTAAAGGCTGGGTGTTATCAGTTAGTTGAGAGTAGGAAGCCTCGATCACCCTCTCAATTTCTGGACAACTTTGCCGCCTGGCTCCCTCACTTTCTCACCTCCAATATACCTTCACTCATTCTTGGCGATTTCAATATAGCCACTGACACCCCCACCTCCCCAACAACTGCAAAATGACTTGCACTTACCTCTTCCCTTGGCCTCTCACAATGGACAGATTCCGCAACTCACAGTGGTGGACACTCCGTTGACCTTATTTTCACCAATCTCTGCACTATCTCCAACCTTGACATAACCTCACTTCCTCTATCTGACCATTACCTGTTAACTTGCAACCTCACCTCATCTTCCGCTCACCACCCTTCTTCAAATCCTGCCACCAAAACACGCAGAAACCTGCAAGCACTTAACCCACAACACTTTTCAAATGTACTAAAACCCATTCTCAGCCCCCTCACCACCCTTGCCTGCCCTGACATTGCCACTTCACAGTAAAATGCAACTCTAACCTCCACCCTTGACTCTCTTGCACCCATAATCATAAGCAACCGCCCTCGCTCTCATCCACAACCATGACACACTACACAAACACGCTATCTACAGAGATGCTCACGCACTGCAGAACGACTATAGAGGCGATCTCCACTACAAGTTTTCCTTGTGCTCCTACTTCTTTGCCCTCAATCTTGCCAAACAACACTACTTCTCATCACTAATATCAAACCTGTCCTCCAGCCCTAAATGTTTATTTGCTACATTCAACACCCTCCTTTGCCCACCCCCACCTCCTGCCCCTTCCTGTCTCACTGCTGATGACTTTGCCAGCCACTTTAAAAATAAAATTGAAACCATCCGAAATGAGCTTTCCTCCCAGCTTGGCCCTATCCCACCATCCTCTCCACAAACCGACAACACCCAGCCCTTACCCTTCCCCAATCCCTCCTCCACTATGGATTCCTTTGACCCTGTAACCGAGGATGAAGTATCTACGTTATTATTAACCTCTCACCTTACAACATGTCCACATGATACTATTCCTTCACAGCTAATCTCCCCCTATCCACTACACTTATCCCAGCTCTCACACATCTATTCAACCTCTCCCTAAACACTGGCAGGTTTCCATCCTCTTTAAAACACGCCATAATTACACCCATTTTCAAGAAGCCCTCATCTGACCCAGCTTCTGACTCCAACTACCGCCCTATCTCACTACTTCCCCTGGCTTCTAAACTGCTTGAGCAGCTTGTTTACAATTGCCTCACTCAATTTATTTCCTCCAATTCTCTTCTTGACCCCTTCCAATCTGGTTTCCGTTCCCAAACAGAAACAGCCCTCACAAAAGTCACCAATGACTTGCTAACTGCCAAATCAAAGGGTCACTTCTCAATTTTAATGCTCCTGGATCTCTCTGATGCCTTCGACACAGTTGACCACCCTCTTCTAATCCAAACTCTCTGCTCATTTGGCATCCAGGGCACAGCTCTTTCACGGTACACATCCTATCTAAAAGATCGTACATTTAGCGTCTCCTTCTCTGGCACCTCTTCTTCACCTCTCCCTCTGTCTGTTGGCGTTCCCCAAGGTTCTGTCCTAGGCCCCCTCCTCTTCTCCATCTACACCTCCTCCCTTGGCACCCTCATAAAATCCTTTGGATTTCAGTATCATCTTTATGCAGATGATACTCAAATCTACCTCTCTGCACCCGCTCTATCCCCCTCTCTCTTAGCTTAAGTTTCCAACTGCCTCTCTAGCATATCCTCCTGGATGTCTACCCGTCAACTCAAACTCAACATGTCTAAGACTGAACGCCTAATCTTTTCACCCTCTACTACAGCTTCCACTCCTCAAATATCTCTCACTGTTGACAACTCCATCATCACTCCCACCTCCCAGGCCCGTTGTCTTGGGGTTCTACTGGATCCCGCCCTCTCTTTTATTCCTCACATCCAATCGATAACAAAGTCTTGTCAGTTTCACCTAAAAAACATCTCCAAAATTCATCATTATTTTACACAAGACACAGCTAAAATTCTAATACACTCTCTCATCATATCTCGACTCGACTACTGCAATTCACTCCTTGCTGGCCTACCCATCTCTCGTCTGTCTCTCCTCCAATCCATAATGAACGCCTCCGCTAGACTCATCTTCAATACCAAACGATCAGTGTCTGCAGCTCCTCGCGGTCAATCACTCCACTGGCTTCTCATAGCTTCCTGAATCCCATTTAAAATCATGACCCTAACATATAAAGCCCTCAACAACAATGCACCCCCTTATATCTCTGCTCTTGTTTCAAAATACTCTCCCCCCCCCTTCATTTTGCTAACGATCTTCTTCTTTCCTCCTCTCTCATCACCTCACACTCCCGTCTTCAATACTTTTCTTGTGCTGCCCCTACTATTTGGAACTCCTTGCCTCGCTCCATTAGATTATCTTCCTGCCTCAAAACATTTACAAAATTACTAAAAACACACCTGTTTAAAAAATCTTATCACCTTCAGCCTTTATAATTACAACTGCACACTCCACAGCTTAATAACACTTACACCCACAATCTACAGTACAACACACAGACATTCACATTGCCATTTTGCATTTGTCACCCTCTTGCATCACACCTAAACCCTTAGATTGTAAGTTTGCGAGTTTTCAATCTTGTGTCCGTGCCTTGGAAACAAGCACAATGTACATTTGATTATAAGCTCAAAAACAGGGCCCTCCATTAATTATAAGGTGTTAAGTTTGTTTTTTGCCATGTACTAAACCCTGTACAGCGCTACGGAATATGTTGGCGCAATATAAATACAAATAATAATAATAATAAGTGTGTGGTCCATGTTGAGATCAGAGTTCTTTACAAATGTTTGCAATGTTATTCTTAAAATGGCTGGCAAAGTCTTCAGCTGTGAGACAGGAAGGGTCGGGAGGTGGTGGTGGGCAGAGGAGAGTGCTAAATGTAGCAAACAAATGTTTAAGGTTAGAGGACACTGTAGATATTAAAGATGTAAAATAGTGCTTTTTGGCAGGGTTGAGGGTAGAGATGTAGGAGCGCAACATAAACTTGTAGTGGAGGAAATCCATAGGCATTCAGCAGTGCGGGAGCACCTATGGATGCATTGTGTTTGTGTGGTGTGCCATGGTTGTGGATCAGAGCGAGGGCATCTGCAAGTGGTTATGGGGGCCAGACTGTCAAGGGTGGAAGTAAGAGTCATGTTGTACTGTGAGGTGGCAGTGTCAGGACAAGTGAGATCAGTAAGGGGACTGAGATGTGGTGTAACACAGTGGAAAGGTGTTGTGGTTTAAGTGATTGCAGGGTTCTGTGGGTAATGGTGACCGGGATAAAAGAAGGGCAGTGAGAGAAAGATGTAGTGAGGCTGCAGGATAAAAAGTGGTGGTCAGATAGAGGAAGTGGACAGATGGCAAGGTTAGAGGTTGTGCAGAGATGGGTGAAAATAAGGTCTAGGAAGTGTCCATCATGGTGAGTTGGGGAATCTGTCAATTGTGATAGTCCGAGGGAAGAGGTAGGTGAAAGTAGTTTAGTAGCAGTAGGGAGAGGAGAGAAAGTGAGGGAGCCAGGCAGCAAAGTGATCAAGAAATTGAGAGGCTGGTGCAGGAGCGTGATATCAGTATCACACAGGGATTAAAATATAACCTTTATCACATATATAGTTGTGAGCATACGAGCCCGCTCGAGCCGTTGCTCACGCTTGCGGGCTCGCACAACTCACAACTCCTCCTGCCTGCTCGCCGCTCTTAACTCCTCCCCCGCCGCTCTTAACTCCTCCCCCGCCGCTCATAACTCCTCCCCCGCCGCTCATAACTCCTCCCCGGCTGCTCTCAACACCTCCCCCCTGCTGCCCTCAACACCTCCCCCCTGCTGCCCTCAACACCCCCCCCCTGCTGCCCTCAACTCCTCCCTGGGGAGGGACCGGCAGACATCCTGGGGACTGAGGTGAGAGACAGCCTGGAGGGAAAGAGAGACAAAAGAGACAGGAGGGACACAGACAGGGAGAGTCAGGAGGGACACAGACAGGGAGAGTCAGGAGGGACACAGACAGGGAGAGTCAGGAGGGACACAGATAGAGACAGGAGGGACACAGAGAGAGAGTGACAGGAAGGACATGGATGGAGGGTCACAGATAGAGAGAGACAGGCAGGACACAGACAGGGAGAGTCAGGAGGGACACAGACAGAGAGAGACAGGAGGGACACAGAGAGAGAGAGAGACAGGAGGTACACAGATAGAGAGACAGGAGGGACACAGATAGAGAGAGACAGGAAGGACATGGATGGAGGGTCACAGATAGAGAGAGACAGGCAGGACACAGACAGGGAGAGTCAGGAGGGACACAGACAGGAGGGACACAGACAGAGAGAGACAGGAGGGACACAGAGAGAGAGAGAGACAGGAGGTACACAGATAGAGAGACAGGAGGGACACAGATAGAGAGAGACAGGAAGGACATGGATGGAGGGTCACAGATAGAGAGAGACAGGCAGGACACAGACAGGGAGAGTCAGGAGGGACACAGACAGGAGGGACACAGACAGAGAGAGACAGGAGGGACACAGAGAGAGAGAGAGACAGGAGGTACACAGATAGAGAGACAGGAGGTACACAGATAGAGAGACAGGAGGGACACAGATAGAGAGAGACAGGAAGGACATGGATGGAGGGTCACAGATAGAGAGAGACAGGCAGGACACAGACAGGGAGAGTCAGGAGGGACACAGACAGGAGGGACACAGACAGAGAGAGAAAGGAGGGACACAGAGAGAGAGAGAGACAGGAGGTACACAGATAGAGAGACAGGAGGGACACAGATAGAGAGAGACAGGAAGGACATGGATGGAGGGTCACAGATAGAGAGAGACAGGCAGGACACAGACAGGGAGAGTCAGGAGGGACACAGACAGGAGGGACACAGACAGAGAGAGACAGGAGGGACACAGAGAGAGAGAGAGACAGGAGGTACACAGATAGAGAGACAGGAGGGACACAGATAGAGAGAGACAGGAAGGACATGGATGGAGGGTCACAGATAGAGAGAGACAGGCAGGACACAGACAGGGAGAGTCAGGAGGGACACAGATATAGAGACAGGAGGGACACAGATAGAGAGAGACAGGAAGGACATGGATGGAGGGTCACAGATAGAGAGAGACAGGCAGGACACAGACAGGGAGAGTCAGGAGGGACACAGACAGGAGGGACACAGACAGAGAGAGACAGGAGGGACACAGAGAGAGAGAGAGACAGGAGGTACACAGATAGAGAGACAGGAGCGACACAGACAGAGAGAGACAGGAGGGACACAGAGAGAGACAGGAGGGACACAGACAGAGAGAAACAGGAGGGACAGAGAGAGACAAGAGGGACACGGATAGAGAGACAGGAGGGACAGAGAGAGACAAGAGGGACACGGATAGAGAGACAGGAGGGACAGAGAGAGACAAGAGGGACACGGATAGAGAGACAGGAGGGACACAGACAGAGAGAGACAGGAGGGACACAGACAGAGAGAGACAGGAGGGACACAGAGAGAGACAGTAGGGACACGGATGGAGAGACACAGACAGAGAGAGACAGGAGGGACACAGATAGAGAGACAGGAGGGACACAGACAGAGAGAGACAGGAGGTACACAGAGAGAGAGAGAGACAGGAGGTACACAGAGAGAGAGAGAGAGACAGGAGGTACACAGAGAGAGAGAGAGACAGGAGGTACACAGAGAGAGAGAGAGACAGGAGGTACACAGAGAGAGAGAGAGAGACAGGAGGTACACAGAGAGAGAGAGAGAGACAGGAGGGACACAGATAGAGAGACAGGAGCAACACAGACAGAGAGAGACAGGAGCGACACAGACAGAGAGAAACAGGAGGGACAGAGAGAGACAAGAGGGACACGGATAGAGAGACAGGAGGGACAGAGAGAGACAAGAGGGACACGGATAGAGAGACAGGCAGGACACAGACAGGGAGAGTCAGGAGGGACACAGACAGGAGGGACACAGACAGAGAGAGACAGGAGGGACACAGAGAGAGAGAGAGACAGGAGGTACACAGATAGAGAGACAGGAGGGACACAGATAGAGAGACAGGAGCGACACAGACAGAGAGAGACAGGAGGGACACAGAGAGAGACAGGAGGGACACAGACAGAGAGAAACAGGAGGGACAGAGAGAGACAAGAGGGACACGGATAGAGAGACAGGAGGGACAGAGAGAGACAAGAGGGACACGGATAGAGAGACAGGAGGGACAGAGAGAGACAAGAGGGACACGGATAGAGAGACAGGAGGGACACAGACAGAGAGAGACAGGAGGGACACAGACAGAGAGAGACAGGAGGGACACAGAGAGAGACAGTAGGGACACGGATGGAGAGACACAGACAGAGAGAGACAGGAGGGACACAGATAGAGAGACAGGAGGGACACAGACAGAGAGAGACAGGAGGTACACAGAGAGAGAGAGAGACAGGAGGTACACAGAGAGAGAGAGAGACAGGAGGTACACAGAGAGAGAGAGAGACAGGAGGTACACAGAGAGAGAGAGAGACAGGAGGTACACAGAGAGAGAGAGAGAGAGACAGGAGGGACACAGATAGAGAGACAGGAGCAACACAGAGAGAGAGAGACAGGAGCGACACAGACAGAGAGAAACAGGAGGGACAGAGAGAGACAAGAGGGACACGGATAGAGAGACAGGAGGGACACAGACAGAGACAGGAGGGACACAGACAGAGAGAGACAGGAGGGACACAGACAGAGAGAGACAGGAGGGACACAGATAGAGAGAGACAGGAGGGACACAGATAGAGAGAGACAGGAGGGACACAGATAGAGAGAGACAGGAGGGACAGAGAGAGAGACAGGAGGGACACAGAGAGAGGCAGGAGGGACACAAAGAGAGACAGGAGGGACAGAGAGAGACAAGAGGGACATGGATAGAGAGACAGGAGGGACAGAGAGAGACAAGAGGGACACGGATAGAGAGACAGGAGGGACACGGATAGAGAGACAGGAGGGACACAGACAGAGAGAGACAGGAGGGACACAGACAGAGAGAGACAGGAGGGACACAGATAGAGAGAGACAGGAGGGACACAGATAGAGAGAGACAGGAGGGACACAGATAGAGAGAGACAGGAGGGACAGAGAGAGAGACAGGAGGGACACAGAGAGAGGCAGGAGGGACACAGACACAGAGAGAGAGAGACATGAGAGAGAGAGACAGACAGGAATGAGGGACAGAGAGAGAGACAGACAGGAAGGAGGGATAGACAGAGACTGACAGGAAGAAGGGACAGAGAGACAGACAGGAGGGAGGGATAGAGAGACAGACAGGAGGGAGGGATATAGAGAAAGATTGACAGGAGGGAGGGATAGAGAGAGAGACAGGAAGGAGGGACAGAGAGAAAGATTGACATGAAGGAGGGACAGAGAGATGAGAAAAGTGGAGTGGAAGTGACAGGGGAGGGAAAGCGGGGTAGAAGAGACAAGGGAAGGGAGAGGGGTGGAAGAGACACAGGAAAGGGAAATGGGGGAAGAGACACAGGGAGGAAGAGAAGGGAAAAGAAACGGGAGGGAGGGAAGAGACACAAGGGAGGGGGAGAGGGTTTGAAGAGACACGGGAGGGAGAGAGGGGAAAGGGGACACATGGTAGGGGGAAGAGATACAGGGGTGGAAAGGGGGGAAGAGACACATGGGGGAGAGGCGCTCATTGCGAGGCCCATGATGAGCTTCAAAGGTGCTTAGTAAAGTAGAGGGGGGAGTGGCTCTCATTGAGCGCCTACCGTCAAGTAGAGGGGGGAAAAGGTAGAGGGGGAGAGGCTCGCAATGAGCGCCAAAGGCGTTCATCGCAAGGCCAGTTAAGTAGAGGGGGAGAGGCTTGCAATTTGTGGCAAACACCATTGCCAGGCTTCAAATTTTATTGCCGTCATTTTTGACGGGCAAGTGGCTAGTAATATATATAATACTTGTATCTGGGAAGGCTTCTATCTCTCTTTTGCCCACCATAAATTAAATGATTGTTGTGGTAAACAACCTCCCAACAAAATCTACTACACTAGCTAGGAACCAGCCCCATGCGGATGAGAGGCAGTAACCATGAAACAGCTTTACATCGTTGGGATCCCTAGTTTGTGTATAATCTAACCTGAGCTTTGCTCAAAAGCTATGTAATACAGCAGGAATATGCTTAAAGGAAGTCATGATAATAAGAGAGAAGCCTTTGTGGGCACATTTGCATGTCCCTGCCCTGGTTCATAGAATTCAGGGCAATAACTGTAATTCTCTGAAGTCTAGGCAGTGTTTTAACTTGTTTTAGATGTTCAACTGTTAAAACAAATGTACTATTCATTTACTTTTTTATATATAAATATCTATATATACCACCCACATAATATTACTATTTGAATTAGTTCCTAATATGGAGCACGTAAAGATTTGTTCACTAATTTTGTTTCAGATTGTGTTGCCTTTAATTGTTTTTTCTGCATTTTATTTATCATCTTGTAATAGTTGGGATAGTACAATTTTCTTTATCACCTATCATGGATTTGACCTCATCTTACATTTTCTATCATTATATAAAATATTTATTACCTATGTCCGTTGGCATCAGTATGCTTTTTCCTCACAACTCACTTGCTCCTATTATCGTATACAGAACCAAGTTTTTTTTTATTTTTTATATACTGTCACATTGCTGTTTTTATACCTGTCTTGTTAACTTTACACGTTACACAGTCCATCTTTATTTTCTTACACTATTCTTTTAAATTCGACATATCACTTGCGTCCCCTTTTGGATTGCTATCTTGTTCTGGTGAAGGGGCTTTTGTACTTCAATGTAGTTATGAGTTATACCATGTAGGGTCACCCAAGATGGGCCAGTCATAGCAAAGAGGTCAGACAAATTGCAGTCCATTGGATAAGGAACTGGCAACCCACCCAGTAACTCTGCTTAGATAACCTTATGGAAAAGCACAACCAGAGACATAATGATATGGCACCGGAAGATGAGCCCCTCAAGTCAGAAGGTGCTGAGGAAGAGAAGAGGGCGAGTATGAGTAGCACCAGATATAATGAAGTTGTTTGTTCAAAGCCGAGAGGACACCGAGCTGCGGATGTGTCTGGAGAGGAAAGGAAAGTCCACTACTGCAAAGATCAATTCAGCATAGGGACAGAGCCAGATCATCCATTAGGCGAGGTAGGCTCCCATCTAGGAGCATATCTCTGAGAGGGCGCCTCACCATCACCCCATTTTTCACCAGAGACACCCTCTAATCCCCTCCTCAGGAGTGCTTCTCTATATAGTGCTGGTTCCTCTAAAATCAGATAAGCACTGCTGGAGTTAACACTGAGGCCCAGACAGGAAGCTCAGATTACACTGCAGGAAGCCTAAAACCAGAGAGGAGGGGGAGAGGATCAGCCTGGGAGGAACCCTTCCCCTGCACAGGTATGGCTACCAGCAAGGCCGGGTTGGCTGTGACTAAAAGTGTCAGGAGATCTTCACACAAGATGGAGACTGGAGCTGTGATTAGGTGAGAGGCTGGTACATGCGATATGTATATTATGTAAAAGAAAGTGTACATGTGGTGTGGTCATAAATGAATCAATGTGGAGTATAATTTAAACCTGCTGCACATATCACATATATAGTTGTGAGCATACGAGTTGTTGCTTACGCTATGCGAGCCCGCGAAGCGAGGGCCTCAGTTGCTGGCAAGGAGCGCCGAAGGCGCTCCTTGCCAGCATCTGCGACCCTCGCAAACTTTACGTCGTAACGCAAACAACATACAAGACACGTTAACAGCCATTACGACCTCACAAAAATCGTCCGCAACCGGAGGACATCAAAAAATCAAAAACACAATAAATACACACAACACATACATAAAAAGCTTACCTACAGCAAGAGGGAGCATCCAGGACCTCAAAAAATGAAGTTACACCTTAATTTAACTCAAAATAAAAGAGTTTACACACTAAAACATTCTCTAAGCGAGAGAAAAAATGGCCGCCGAACAAAACGAAAATGAGTCTACAGCACTCTAAACACGCAAAACACCAAAAGAAACACGCAAAACACCACAAAACACCTACGGATATTCCGCTACAGACGCATACCACACATTACCCGCCATTGTAGAACAATGCGGAAGTACACAGCTATGCTAACGGTTTGGTCTCGCGCACGCACACTATTACACTGCACACATTCATCACGCTTACACAGCAGCTCCACACCACTAATGCTGCAGCAACATCAAAACAGATTGTCAGCTCTTCAACAGAATGCTTCCTGCATATATTACTTGAAAATAGGTAAAGTATATTAATTTATTAATGTATTATATATTTGATTATACACCAAACAGCATTAGCTCACTTACAATTTCATTGCCGTCATTTTTTGACGGGCAATTCGCTAGTTCACACATAAAGGTTGGAGCCAAGTGATATAGTGTTAGGCTGATGTCGGTGCAAGATCTGTTCATCATTCAAGATAAAGAAAACACTTCACATGTCTGCACTTGTGGTTCTATTATTTTTAGTCTGTCTGTTAAAACATATTTTTTTCTTCCTATTGGCCAATAAAAGAACACAAAAAGAAAAAGGTCTATTCAATTTTTGAACCTTTCAAAACATTCTTACTATCTCCTTTAATTCTTGAATAACAACAATAATAAAACAATAATGACAATAAAATAATAATTATTTATATGCACTATCTGTGACCTCTCTGTATATCTCTGCTGTGTATATATCTGTCGGTTTCTACCTTATGTGGAGGTGTATATACTGTATATATATATATATATATATATATATATATATATATATATATATATGTATATATATATATATATATATATATATTATTCCTCATAATGTCAAGTAATTGTCAAACATTGGCAGATAATTGTTTTACACATCACTGTCTTACTTTTCAGATTGGATTACTGGAGCCTGTATTATGAGGGGGAGGATATGATATATAAGATGGCTCCACTCTGGTTATATAATCTGAGGTAGCTGCATGGAGCAGTGTCAGGTCAGTACCTCGTGCTCACTGACATCATGTATGCGGTGTCTGTATGTCACCATCTCCCTGGTCTGCACCTCCACATCATGTGTGTCTATGTGTGTCTGTCTTTGTGTGTTCCTGTGTGTGTTACTACTAAGTGATCATGATGTGTGTCTGGCTGACTGCCCACCTTCAGGCTATTACAAACATTCTTATATGATGTTTTGTAAGGACGGTCCGGCAGCTGGTGAGACACATCCTGATCACTCATTCACCAATCACTTATATTAGCAATGGCGTTCAGTTTTATGATTAAAGGTCCAATGCAGATCAAGAAAAAAAGTCACTTGTTTGTCAAGTATGTGTAAGTCATGGACATTTTCTGGAACAATCTGAATTTTTGTTGTATCTGTTTATGAATATAGGAATCCATTTTGTGTTTGTTATATACTTAATGAAGAATTAATCATGTATTTTCAGTGGAGGTAGGATTGAAGAAGTAGAGAACAGGAAACATTTCCTAATTGGAGAAGATTGAAATTGACACCACACCCCTTCCCCCTCGCTGGCCTAGAAGAAGGCTCCTTGCCTCAGGAAATGAAACCACACAACTTCTACCTATGTATCATGGATTTCCCCAGGGAGCGGCATCAAAATGTTTTTTTTCTAATTAAAAACTATCCTATGACTTTTTTCCTAATTACTTACTGTATGCTCTTAGATTCAACTTTTTCAAACAATTTCTGTTTTCATTGCGCTGTGGCCCTTTAACTCTCATAATTTCTCTGTTCTATAATGGGCGATGTAAATACTGTAGATAGGAGATGATAACTGAATGGGAAAGTCCAGAGATCTAAACAACAAAATAGGGAATCTCAAAGTAATCTTTCTTGCCAAAGTGGTCATGATAAAAGACAAAAATGGTAGGGACTTAACAGAAGAAGATCATATAAAGAATAGGTGGAAGGAATACACAGAAGATCTATACAGGAAGGATCTTAATAGCATAGATGACCTCAAAAGTCTATCAAATGAGCTGGAACCAGACATCTTGGAGAGGGAATTGAGATGGACCCTAGGAAGCCTTGCTGATAAAAAATGCTGCAGGAGTTGATGAAATCTCAGCTGAACTGTTCAAAATCCTAGAAGATGATGATGTGAAAGTGATGCTTTCATTATGCCAACATATAATGAAAACTCAACAATCGCCAGTAGTCTGAAAAAGGTCTGTCTATATACCAATCTCAAAAACCAGCAGTGCTAGAGTGCTCCAATTATCCAAAATTTTTACTAATTTCACGTCAGCAAGGTAATACTTAAGACCCTGAAAACTCATCTGCAATAATATAGGGACCAAGAACGAATAGATATGCAAGCTGCTTTTCACAGAGGCAAAATAGATCAACTTGCCAATATGGATCATAGAGAAAGCAAGAGAGTTCCAGAAAAAGAAACATTTACCTCTGCTTCATAGACTATTCTAAAGCCCTTGGCTGCGTGGATCACAACAAAATGTGTCAAGTTTTTAAAGAGATGATAAAAGACCATGGCCCTCATTCAATTGCGATTTGGCCAATTGAATAGGCCTCTAAATAAGCACATAACATATATTTTTTAAAGAAGTTTTTAGTAAGTAAGCATCTATCCAAAAGCAAGGTTTTCACGAACTAAAAACTTATTTAAAAAAAATATGTTATGTGCTTATTTAGGCCTCTATTCAATTGGCCAAATTGCAATTGAATGAGGGCCCATGTCCTGAGAAATCTGTATGTGAACCAATAAGTCATGATTATTCCCAGTAGTAACATACACATGTGAGAGCTGGACCATAACGAAGTCTGAGCGCCATAGAATTTATGCATTTGAATTGTGGTGTTGGAGAAAATTGCTTAGAGCTCCTTAGACTGCAAGAAGAACCAATCAATCCATACTACAGGAAATCAAAGCAAACTGTTCACAGGAAGATATTATGATGAGCCTAAAGTTCAAAGAAGACAGGATTCCCTAAAGAAAACTCTGAGCCTGGAAAACATTGAAGGTACATAAAGAAAATGATGGCAGATGCTGAGATGGCTAGATGAAGCAATGACCATGAGCTTGACAGAGCTCAGAATGGCAGTGGCAAATCGATGTGCTTGGCATGCTGAGGTCCATAGACTCATGGGTAGTCGGACATACTGTAACTGAACGACTAAGCAACAACAACATGAGTGGATTATCACTGGTTCCCTGGTCAGAAAACTGCAATTACTGTGGTGACCTTTGACCGGGTGAATCAGCTTAATTATAGTACGTTAAAGGGTCAGGTGTCACTTTACTTCATCCCCATGCTCAGTGTTCCTGGTTCCCTGGTGTTGGCTATAATGTGGTATGTTTTCCACTGGTAGCTGCACCCCCGCCAGGTAGTACAGAAGAGAATAACTCTCAATAGACTTAGGGAATATGTGCTAATGTGTGGTTATCCACAGTCAGTGACTCAAGGAGAGTATCAGTTACCGCTCTCCTTACCCTCCTGTTGTTTCACTTGACAGATGTTTAAGAGGATAACAAGACAGGATTAAAGAGGTATCATTGCCCTTGTTATGTAATGCATGTAATATTTTGTATTTCTCCTTTTAATCATTTTATTTTGAATGTTTTATAGGTACTAATAACCAATTCCCTGAAATCTTTGTTCTCGTCTATATGCTTAGTTACAGGTCTTATAAGATTATTTATCCTGTTACATTTAAATCTGCTTATAATAGTTAAACATGTCTAAATTTGATTGTAAAATGTTATCTTTTTAATAAATGTATTAAATCAATATTCCATTTTCTCACCATTTTTTTTATAAAATATTCGTTCCACCTGCCATCCACGTGTTTCCTATTATTCCGCATAAAAGTTTTTTTTTCTTCTCAGACTACATTTTTTATGTACTTTATTCCAGATAAAAATACTGTACTTGATAACATCTTTATTCGCCTCCTCTCTGTCCTTTTTATGTAATCATATTACATTGTATAGTGGATATTATTTTCCTGTAATGTATCTGTATTCCTGTATGTGCCTCTCTGCGTCTGTACATTTCTTACTGTACCTATATAGTTTTGTATGGTGAGTGAGGTCAGAACTCTCTATGATGTTACATGAACATTCCTAGTGATGTCATAAAGCTCTGTCATGTGATCACTACTATTTATATATAAACCAGCTTGACAGTTTACCACTTTGTTCAGTGAGCCTGAAGGAGTGAGGTCGGACAAATTGCCATTTGTACTTGTTGAGCCTTTTTAACTTTATTTTAGGGTGTTTGTATCAGTGTATTTATTCTATATACGTATTTATATTATTATTAGGTGTATTTATTACTAATTAATAGTTAAACAGCCAATATAAGCAACCAATATAAACATACAGTATAGAAATAGATAGAAATACATATAGCAGCATAGACAGATACTGATAACCAGTAATGGGGAACTCATTAAACAAGAAATTAACCTGTCTTCTGGAATGTAAAAGAAGGAGAAGGGGAATTCATATCTCTAAGCGTCTGTATAAGTCAGCCTTCCTGCGACAACATCCACCAACTCTAACCAGCAGGTAAGAGACTTTATGTAGCACAAGAGCAGTACTAGTCCTTAAAGTGACACCATAGAGTATTATTGAATATTATTATTTTTTTTTTTTAAACACAGTACATTTAAAATAAGGTCCAATCTGAACAAGACCTTGTAATTTATATAGCTCCAAAAATGTATCAGTAACAGTTCCCTGCAAAAAGGAACCCAATGGCTCAGGTGTAATCAAATAATTATGGCAATATCTCATTAACCAAATAAGATGATCTTTTTTTCTGGATGGACAGATAAATATTCCAAATGTCAGTGTTAGTTTACTGTAGGAAAATCTTATTTTTCATAGCAATAGATAAAGTCCTTGTTATTATCTATGTTAAATGATACCATATTTGGATCCTTTGTTGTGTCACAGTGGACATGTTTACATTTATATTTACCGTATATACTCGAGTATAAGCTGACCCGAGTATAAGCCGAGGCACCTATTTTACCACAAAATACTGGGTAAAATGAGTGACTTGAGTATAAGCCGAGGGTGGGAAATGTGCTGCCCCCTGTGTCCCCCCTCTCTCTCCTGTGTCTCTTCTCCCCTCTCCCTTGTCACCCTCCTCAACCCCCCTCCTCATTCTCAACCTCCCTCCTCAACCTCACTCCTCATCCTCAATATCCCTCCTCATCCTCAACCTCCCCCCTCATCCTCAACCCCCTCATCCTCAACACCCCCATCCTAAACCCCCCCCATCCTCAACCTCAACCCCCCTCCTCATCCTCAACCTCCCTCCTCATCCTAAACCTCCCTCCTCATCCTCAACCCCCTCCTCAATCTCCCTCCTCATCCTCAACCCCCTCCTCATCCTCCCCCATCCTCATCCTCCCCCTCAACACCCTATCCTCATCCTCAAGCCCCCATCCTCAACCCCCTCCTCACCCCCCCTCAACCTCAACCCCCCCTCCTTAACCCCCCATCCCCAACCCCCCATCCTCAACCCCCCATCCTCAACCCCCATCCTCAACCCCCCATCCTCATCCTCAACCCCCCCATCCTCATCCCCCTCCTCACCCCCCCTCAACCTCAACCCCCCTCCTCAACCTCCATCCTCCTCATCAACCCCCTCCTCACCCCCTCCTCATCAACCCCACTCCTCATCCTCCCTCCTCATCCTCAACCCCCCATCCTCAACCCCCCATCCTCAACCCCCACCTCAACCCCCCTCCTCATCCTCAACCTCCCTCCTCATCCTCAACCCCCTCCTCCTCCTCAACCCCCTCCTCAACCTCAACCTCCCTCCTCATCCTCCCTCCTCAACCCCCCATCCTCAACCCCCTCCTCAACCCCCCTCTTCAACCTCCCTCCTCAACCACCCTCCTCAACCACCCTCCTCAACCTCCCCATCCTCATCCACCCTCCTCAACCCCCTCCTTAACCTCTCATCCTCAACCCCCCCTCCTCAACCTCAACCCCCCTCCTCAACCTCCCTCCTCCTCATCTACCCCCTCCTCACCCCCCCTCAACCTCAACCCCCCTCCTCCTCATCAACCCTCTCCTCAACCCCCTCCTCACTTTCTCCCCTCTAAATACCTCCCCCTCACTTACCTGCTTACTCACATGCGTGCCGGGGTCAAGACGGATCAGAGTCCGGAGAAGAAGCAGGTAAGTGAGGGGGGAGGTATTTAGAGGGGAGACAGTGAGGAGGGAGTTGAGGAGGGGGGTGATGAGGAGGACGGGGGTTGATGAGGAGGAGGGGGGTTGAGGATGAGGAGGGGGAGGGAAAGAGACACAGGGGGTAGAGAGACACGGGGGGTTAGAGAGACACGGGGGGGTAGAGAGACACGGGGGGGTTAGAGAGACACTAGGGGGAGTGTCTTGAGTATAAGCCGAGGGGGCCCCTTTTACCCTTAAAAAAGGGCTGAAAAACTCGGCTTATACTCGAGTATATACAGTAATTACTCTGAGGACAAAGAGTTTAGTCTCTAATTCTTTTTTAAACACATACTTATTATCCTATTATTATATTTCAGAACATGATTATGTCTTCTCTACCTTTTCACAGAGAACTTAGCCAAATGAAACCTTCCCCATGGAAATCCTATCACCGCCTGATCACAAATCTCTGTAAGTAAAGTACATTTTTAAAAACAAAGTGGAAATCTAGAAATCCAGTGTCTCTTCCTTTAACCTCACTCTTTTTTAATATAAACTTATTTAAATTTTGTTATAAAGCATGGGATTAAACACAATGGACCTAATTCAATTGAGCAATTGCAAGTTACTGTAGCCAGTAATGGAGCCTGTAAGTTATTTTGCTATTCAATTGGCATTTTTTTGTGAGCTGCAGATGGGCAACTTGTTAAGGGTTTGAAATCCTTGCAGTTGTTAAGAACCCATCTAAGCCTTTGATCTTTCAAGTCCACAAGAGTTACAATCGCTAAAATCGCAAATTGCTATTCAATTGCTACAATTCCCCAAGCCTGCAAATGTTTTCACACTCATAAACGGCAAATATAGAAGATAATCCTACGAGTACTAGAGAGGACTCACAAAGGGGTTAAACACATGTCCGTACCACTGTAATAGCAAATAAAAAATCAATAATGCACTGCAAATGACGGGAAAAGTGATGTAAGACATAATTAATTGAACAACAGTCTCAACCTCGCAAATCCTCAATCAAAAATCTTTTTTTTTTATGTTTCAATTCAGGCTTATATTGATCTTTGGAATCAATGAGTTAATACATATCAGGCCACCCACATGGACTAGTGTCATTCATTTTTATTATTTTATCTTTTGCAAGCCCCATCGCATATCAGACCTCTAAATGCTAATTGATTGACATGTAACCTCCATCTTATTCTGCCGTAATGATAATGGTCTCATATTCTATTGGCTGTTTCGGAATGGGTAGTTAAGGCCTTGCTTAATTGATCATGTTCCCGCCCTGAACTGCTACATACGAGTGTGTGGTTTATGGTTTCGGATTTTGGCCCGTAACTTGCAGTCATACGGTCTGTATACCATGAGATGCAGCCTTCTAATTAAATGAGGCCCAATGAATGTACAAGTCACATAGGGGTAGTTTAAGTCATTGACAAATGCAATGTTTTTAAAAGCAAGTAGGGTTTAGTAAAATTATAAAATGTGTATGAGGAAAACTAAGAAGTGTTTCCGCACCTACTTAAAGTAAAAAAATGCGCTGGTGGAACCAAAACCATCAGCCAGACTGGAGTGGTAATTGCAATTGCCTCTTAGTGTAAAAAGCCAGTATTGGAAACAATATATATATATATATATATATATATATATATATATATATATATATATATATGGTAAATATAATGTCTAAAGCAAGTTAAAAAAACTGCTTCCAGTTCAGAGTTCTGAGAAAAACAGTTATTACACTGCATTCTGGGAAGCTGAGCTAGGACGTGCAAATGTGCCCACAAATGACTCACTCTTCAATCCGTAGGCCATTATCAAACATGGCTTCTTTTAAGCTTATGCATGCTGTATTACACAGCTTTAATACAAAGCCAAGGTTGGATTAAACACAGACGGAGTATCCAATCCATGTACATTCAAGCTTACTGGCTATCATCAGCATGAAGCAGGATCTATGCCTGTGTTGTGGACCTTATGAGTAGGTAGTTCACCACAACAATCATTTATAATAAAGCAAGTTAAAAAACCTGCTTCCAGCTCAGAATTCTGAAAATATATATAGTAAAACAACAGAAATTATTAGAGCTACAGGCAATGGGCCGCATGGGAAGTGCCTGAGGGCCCCGTGATACCCCTGGGCCTCTTGTTGCCCACCACTGCTATATACAGAAATAAGCAATATTTCATGGTGATAAACCACTAACACAATAAGCAGAAACGCCCTGGTTCTTAATAGTTTATAAACTATAATAATGGAGATTGATGTTTTATGACTACTATCGGACATTTTGGATATTGTAGGTCATTACATTTCTTATAAATCAATGGACTCTCCCACTTCATGTCTCTAACACAAGTATCCATGCTTTCTTTCACAGTCTTAACTGTATAAGAAGGTTCCCATTTGTGAGGCAGTTGAGGTGTTATCTCCCATACAAGTAATAAAGACGCTATACAGGTACGGTATACAAGTACTCTCTGTCTCTCTCTATACATACAATAGAGCAACTTCCTTATTGAATAGACATGGACAGGTTATGACAAATATTCAGATAGTTTCAGTTGGTTTTCAATGTTCTGTTAAATTCACTAAGAAGCAAAATAAGGAAAGTGTGAGTCGTGAGCTTTATCACTGCAGAGAGCTTCACTCTTTCTCTAAAATTTTCTGATTTAAATGAGGTCACCATTGCTTTAAAATGGAAATCACTGGTTTAATGTAAAATGCCTTAAGTTTTTAAATATTTATAAGTCCGTCAATTGTGACATATAATAATAGAATTTGAATTAGAAAATGAAATTAGAAATTGTGGATTATATTAAAAAATAAATCATGGGATGCAGAGATTTAACTGTTCTCAACCCATCCAAGTGCATGCAAACACTCCCTCGGAAATAACTATCCAACATGATATCTACATGTTTATATATACAGACTAAGGTAGGCTAAGAAGCAAAAGGCAAACTGAAAGGACACGGCCATTGTGTAGGATAGAGGTACAGGATTAGAAGAGTATTACACATAAAACCAGTGTAACTGACATTGTACCATTGATCAGTTTCACCCGTTATACACTGTATCTGCAAAAATGTGTTCACCAATTGTATTTAATAAAATATAGAAATATACAATAAATAATGATTAAAGTTCCATAACGTTCTTTTGTTGAAACTGAAATATTACATTTTTATATAGATTTTAATTCTCTTTTGTTGCTCACACAGGACCGGGTGTTCTTTCCTTACTCCTTAAAGACGCTATATTGATAAACTTTTATATAATTTGAACCTAAACTAACTGTTTTGCCTCTTCATTTGTTAACTAAGGAAGTATTCTATTATGAATGATGTGCTAGTTAGTGACATCCATTAGTCTGAGATCACGAGTTAGAGAACATGAATGTAGTTTACACAAAATACTATATGGTGAGTGCAAACAGAATAATAAATTATAGTACGCACATAAATAAAGGAATCCATGTAAATATTTGGGACTACAAAAGTGATGGCACTGAGTAATCTAATTGTAATATATTTGCCCAGAATGCAACTTTTCAATTGAAAACATTGCATCATTCTGGGTTTTGTGCTTATTGTAGCTTTTTAACTGGTTTAGACATGTGGATACACACATACATGTACAGTACAGTTGCTATATACAGTATATATCTTTCATACATAGAGCAGTTCAATAGTATTTCCAAATATTTCATTTAATCACCCGATGCTGAGACATTAAAGTGTCCAAAATAGTTTTTTTGCCCAAAGATCTTTGTTTTCTTTCTCTTCCCCTGCAAATTAGAGGAAGGCTTTTGTTATTTATGAATTCAGCAAAAACCTAAAAATTGACGAATTCCATTTTTCCTAGCACAGTAACCTTTTCACGGTTATGTTCCAGGATAATAATATAATTTTTAAAGTATTAAAACATTTTTGTTGCCAAAAGATCTCTGTTTCCTTTCACCTTCACCACAAATTAGATTAATGTTTTTGTTCTAAACGAATTCAGCAAAAACATCAGAATTGACAAATTATTATATTTTAGCCTAGAGGGTTTTAGGTTCATTTTCCATTTTTAGCGCCATTATTATGTGTGTACAGTGTATTTTAGGGTGCAACTCCTAGAGACAGATCAGGCTCACCTAGGGTAGTTCAAAGGGGACAGAAGGTGAGAAATATGTACCAATGTTTTATTGTATGGGGGAAATGTATAAAAAGGAAACCCAATGAATAAAGTTTATGCTTTCTTTGGGACACATATGCATGGTGTGTTTAATTTAAATGAAATACATTTATTAATTTTACAGGGCTATAATCACTGTATTCTGAATCTCTAATGCTATACTATGAGAATGGATACAATAATGGGATTGAATCTGCATCCTGAACTGATGCTGCTATCTTAGAAGAAGGGGATAGATGAACGTGGTTAATATCTGTGGGTAGGATTGGTTACCCTGGCCTTTTCAAGTCCACTAAAGAGCAGACTGTACTGTGTATACTGATCCTGTGTTCTTGATGCTCCTGCTGATGATCCTAATATGACAGCTGGGCAGCGGGAAGCCCCCCCCCCCCCCCCTCACGATCCTGAAGAAGAATTCCTGTAACTGAAGGCAGGAGTTTTGTGGGTAAAAGCAGACCACACACCCCTGGGCTGTGACAATATATATATACATATTTATATATACATATATATAATAACAAAACAAAAATATATATATATGGTATATAAATAGTTAATTTGTGTTCCCATTTGAATGCCTAAAACAAGTTAAAAAAACTTGCTCCCTGCTCAGAATTCTGAGAAATACAGTTATTACACTGCACTTTGGGAAGCTGAGCAGGGACATGCAAATGTGCCCACAAATGCTTCATTCTTCAATCCTTAACCTTTTTAAACATGGCTGCCTCTAAGTTTATGCCCGCTGTATTACACAGCTTTTATGCAAAGCCATGGTTGTATTATACACAAGCTTGAAATCCTACCCACGGACAGCTGTTTCAAGGTTACCGTCTATCATCAGCGTGGAGCAGGGTCCCAGCCTGTGTTGTGGACCTTATTAAATGATTGTTGTGGTGAACTACCTACTCATAAGGTCCACAACACAGGCTGGGATCCCACCCGACGCTGAAATGCTTGAAACGTTGATACGTGGGTAGTATTCCCAGCTTGTGTATAATACAGCCTTGGCTTTGCATAAAACCTATGTAATGCAGTGGGCATAAGCTTAGAGGAAGTCATGTTTAAAATGGTTAAGGATTGAAGAACGAAGCATTTGTGAGCACATTTGCATGCCCCTGCTCAGCTTACCAGAATGCAGTGTAATAACTGTATTTCTCGGAATTCTGAGCTGGAAGCAGTTTTTTTTACTTGTTTTAGGCATTCAAATGTGAACACAAATGTACTATTTATATACTGTACTACTGTACGGTGGAGGCCTTCTATCACTCTTTTGCCTACCATATATTAAAAGATTGTTGTGGTGAAATATATATATATATATATATATATATATATTTATAACTTTTTTAATCTATTTTTTTTTCCAGTCCTCCTGTCATGTCTGACTCTCGGTGACGGTATGGACCGCATCACGCCAGGCACATCTTGTGTCTTGGTGTGCTAATCCATAAGTTCTTTACAGCAAAAATACTGAGTTGGTCTGACCTCTCTGCTATGACCTGTCCATCTTGGGTGACCCCACATGGTAAAGCTTACAGCTTCACTGAGATACACAAGCCCCTTCACCATGACAAGGAAGCGATCCAAAAGGGTATATGTATATATATATATATATATATATATATATATATATATATATATATATATATATAAAACGAATAATACATTAATAAGCCCAGGGACATGCCAAAGGCAGGGACATGCAAATGAGAATACAAGGTACCTTACTCTTTTAATCCAAAAATAGCAACTTTATACATTGCTCCCTTAAAGCGTATGCCTGCCGTATTAAACAGCTTTTAAGCAAAGCACCTGGTTGGATTTTACACAAACCAAGAATCACTCATATACAGGCCTGTTTCAAGCTTTTGGCTTGAAACAGGCTTTTGGCTTGAAACCTCTATTGCACAAACCAGAATCTGCCTCATACTGATGATAGCCAAAAGCTTGAAACAGACCCTTTATATGAGTGATTCTTGGTTTGTGTAAAATCCAACCTGGTGCTTTGCTTAAAAGCTGTTTAATACGGCGGGCATATGCTTTAAAGGAGCAATGTATAAAGTTGCTATTTTTGGATTAAAAGAGTGAGATACATTAGACATGCAAATGGGCTTATTAATGTATTATTCATTTTATGTACTCTGTACGGTGGAGAGCTTTTCTAACTCTAGTGCTCACCATACACTAAATGATTGTTTTATATATATAAACATATTCATAGGGACAAGCTTTTGGGAGTTTTAATCTCTCTTTATTAAGTCTGAAGCAATATATATATTGGGTTTCCATTGCATTACTGATATTGTATACTGATATAAATATTTTATCCTATTTCTGTGATTATAAAATTTATATAATTTTGGTCATCAACCCATTCAAACTCATGAACTCATGCAGTGATGTCGATTGATGATTGGATTAGGAAACCAAACATTATACCAAGTTGTTCAGTTGAGTTAGTTTGTCTTCCAGATGCTCTATTTTCTTCCTCAAGCATTCTTTTTCCAAAGACATCATCTGAAAATAGCAAGATCTTCCCTCATAATAATTTTGTCCACTTTGCAACTCAATTTCTTTCTCCAACATTTTTGTTAATTCAGAATTCAGCAGGTCTAACTTCTCTTCCAGGATGTCAGCAGTAATGCAGTCACTGATAGGTTGCTCTCTCTCAGGTGCACTAAACAGAAGAGAAAATTATTATACTAACATGGTATAATTCAAACCAAAATGGTAGCTTCCATGCCACATAATTCCATATAAAGTAAAGGCTCTACTATTTTTTACTTTCAAAAAATGTTTGCCCATTCTCAACATAATTTAAATATGTGACCTCAGTGATCCTTTACTATTTTTATAAAGTGACTCATCACTTTATTTGAATTAGAACCATGTTTATTAAAGTTTGTTTTGGCACAATTTTTCTGATCTTCCTGTCAAGCTTGATGGCTTAAGTTTTTGTTAGAGTCTAATTATTTCTAATTATTTCCTGTGGATTGCAATGTTTAGAATAATTGCAGCCGATAACTTCTTGGGCTAACTCTTTTTCCACAGACACTTATGTTTGTATGTTAAAGCAAATTACTAATAATAAATAAGCTAACTGAATTTTGGACAAAAACCTGCTTCTTGGTTTGGCCAACTCATACTGAATTGGACCCGTCTCCCCATGTTTATGCTTCAGTTCAGGGTCACTTTCTGGTCTACACAAGCTGGAACTCTTTGAAGTGGGGAAAATACATAAAACAATAACAACTTATATAGCACGTTTCTCCTAATTGGACTTTAAGTACTTTGTAATACTTCCCAATATATTGTGTTGCCCAAAGGCTTGGGTGAACAGATGTGTTTTGGAAAATGCCCAGTTATGAGGGCTGTCAAACTGTTTTGTGGAGAGAGCTGCAAAGAATTGGAGTTGCACGACTTAGCATCCTTGCCACAAGCCTTATGGATTTACAATGAAATAAAGTGGTTTTAAAGGAATCAGTCTGTCTTTAAATAACCACAGATAATTGGCATATTGTCGTGCTTGTCCTGTAATCTTTTGGCATTATTATGAGTTTCTTATGCAACAAAACACTTACATATCTATTGCTACTTGTTGTTTTTACTTACGGATTATTAAATAGGTAAATGTCTATTTACATAAAAGTCACATGCAATACCAACATATTCCATACCAATTTATATGTCCAGTTTTCCCCATGAAATCTTGAATGAAAAATCCTCTTTTCTTTGCAGCCAATTTATTTCTGAGTAAAACCTCAATGTTGTGCTCAAACAACATTTCTCCAGTGTTTTTAAAATCCTGTTTGCAGGAAACAAATAACATTAATTACATTTGAAAATCCATAAATGTAGCCGGTCTTTATTAACACAGTAGATAATTTATCCAACATTAAAACAAATGTACCGGTAATACAAAAATAGGACTCAAATACAGTAAATCGGTCAAGACTGAATACAATCTTCCTCTCTCTCTAATTTTTTTTAAAAAGTCACCTTTTCCCAAGAGAAAAACACTAGGAAGGGGTACTGGATGCCAGCTAAATCAATCCTTTAAAAAAAATGGTGACACCCATTCATTCTCTCATGCACCACAATGGTAAAATAGACATAAATCTAATTTATTGGGAGCATATGTGCTTGGTGTTTGTGTATGAAAATGTAACCTTTATTTTTACTTTTAAAAAGAAAAGTAATAAAAAGGCAAAATCTTGCATTTGTGACAATTTAAGAATGAAACAATTGTGGAGTCACAATGTTTACGACACAGATGTACATAATCAGCTATTGTAGGCCCACAATGCAGCATACAGAGGAAATGTTATAAATAGTTACATAGTTACATAGGTCCTGATTCAATTGCAGTTTGGCCAATTGAATAGGGGTCTAAATAAGCACATGACATATTTTTTAAAATAAGTTTTTAGTTAGTAAACATCTTTTCAAAAGGAAGATTTTCACTAACTAAAAACTTATTTAAAAAAATATGTTATGTGCTTATTTAGAGCCCTATTCAATTGGCCAAATCCCAATTGAATGAGGGCCATAGGGCCTCATTCTATTATCGGCCGTAAAATGGCCGCAAGGCTGCGATTCCTTGCGGGGGTTCCATTACCTCGCAATTCTATTAAACGGCCCCGCAAGGATCTCCTCTTACGGCCGGCCGTATATCTTGCAACCGGCCGTAAGCTCAGAAATCTTTAAAGTCAAAAATAAATTCAAGACAGCACTGTAAAGCTCTGTAAATGCTAGGGATCATATTGGGGGACATGAGGATTAATAGTAACACACTCTCAAGCTTGCACATCAGCCCAAATCCGAGTTTACATTAACTGTTTATTTTCCGGCCGCAGCGTGGCCGGGTCTGAGGTGCTCCAAGCACTCTGGACTTTTTACATGGATTTTTGACATAAATTAAAAAATATTTTTTTTACGGATTTGAGTGTAGGGGAATGTTGCGCTATTTTTGCTAACACCTACAATCACTTTATAGTCTCCTCAGAGTGCAGGATGGCTTTATTTTGGCTTTATAATGTGCTTAATTGGTGCTAGCGGGACATTTTTCCTGCAAGTAAGCTGCGGCTCGATTTTAGCCTTGTAGAGATGGTTCCCAGAGCAATAGAATAGCAACCGGGCTTTTCTTGCGGCCGAAACTCTTGCGGCCGTTTTAGATGAAAGGCTTTCCTGCGGCGCGTGCGGCCGCAAGGGATAGCAAGGCGCCGGCCGCAAGCCTGCCGGAATCCCCGTCCGGAGGGGAATAGAATAGCAGAATAGCTT
This sequence comes from Discoglossus pictus, assembly GCA_027410445.1. Taxonomy (NCBI): domain Eukaryota; kingdom Metazoa; phylum Chordata; class Amphibia; order Anura; family Alytidae; genus Discoglossus; species Discoglossus pictus. The sequence continues at coordinate 112,417,633 of CM050169.1, forward strand.
GCGGCCCCGCATCTCCTACGGCCGGTAATAGAATGAGGCCCACAGTATTTAAGGTTGAAAAAAAACTTTCAGTCCATCAAGTTCAACCTTTTAAGATCTCCTCTGATCTGCAATATGCGGATTAACTATTAATTAATTAGTAGTATTAAAATAAAAATATATAAAAAAACAAAAACAATTCCCTCCTGATCCCAGACACCGGCGACCGGACTTCTCCCTGGATCAATACTGACTGTCTAATTATCCATGATAACCCTGAATTCCCTTTTTAATTAGAAATAAATCCAGTCCCCTTTTAAAGTTATCTATCGAATCTGCTGTCACCACCTCCTCTTGGTAGAGAATTCCACAGATTAACCACCCTTACTGTGAAGAACCCTTTTCTTTCTTTAAGGTGGAATCTTTTTACTTCAACCTTAAGGGATGTCCTCTTGTCAGTTGAAAACCTCTTGGCACAAAAAGCTCCCTTGACAAATCTTTATACTGACCCTGGATGTATTTATATAAGGTAATCATATCTCCTCTTAGACGCCTTTTTTCTAGAGAAAATAGGTTTAATTTGGTTAGTCTTTCTTCATAACTTAGCCCCTCCATTCCACTTATTAGTTTTGTTGCCCTCCTCTGTACCTTTTCCAGCTCTAAAATGTCCTTTTTTATGAAGTGGTGCCCAAAATTGTACTCCATATTCCAAATATGGGCGTACTAGAGATTTGTATAGTGGCAGAATTATATTTGCTTCCCTGGCGTCTATATCCTTCTTAATACATATTTTATTTGCCTTTGCAGCTGCTGCTTGGCTTTGAGCACTGTTACCTAGGTGGTTGTCCACAAGCACTCCCAAATCCCTTTCAATATCTGATACACCTAGATTTGCTCATTAAGATTATAAATTGCATGCCTATTTTTCCTTCCCAGATGCATAGCTTTACATTTATTCGTATTAAATCTCATCTGCCATTTAGATGCCCATTCCTCAATTTTATGTAAATCCCTTTGGAGGGAAAGCACATAACTGTCTGATTTAATTACCTTGCACAACTTCGTGTCATCAGTGAAAATGGAGACACCACACTACAATCCTACCTCTAAGTCATTAATAAATAGGTTTAAAAGGAGAGGACCTAATACTGAACCCTAAGGAACCCCACTTACCATGAAATAAATTGCTTATGAGGCCACACAGTTATTGTGCATTTATCCAATGATAATCAATAAGTTTTCACTTGTGTTGATAATTAAGCAACTGTAGCTAAATGTAATCTTGTATTTCTAAATGTTACTGTGGCAAAAATTGATTCAGATTTACAGTCTTTGTTATAAGTAAAAATACCACCAGAATGGTGGTTGCGGTCCATGAAGTCACGGAGAGTCGGACACAACTGAACAGTGCAAACATACCACCAGAATACTGACACATCGCTTTTAGGAAAATATATGTATATATTTCCTCACAGTTACATTTGCTGGCATGGCAATATTCAGCATAAATCAATATTTTATCGGATGGAATAAAAAATAAAGCTTTGTTTAAATTGTAGTAGGACTTATCCAGAGAAAATTATAATTTCATTATTCTCCTACCATTATTAATATTTCCAAATTTATGTAAGTACTATATAATCTTCACTTAGACTCTAATTTGTGCTTCCTCTATATTCCCAATTCAGAAAGTCAGTGAGTAATACAAAATAAGATGAACACCCACAATGCCTGGCATAAAAACTGACACAAACAAATCTGAGACCCAAACCACTGTGCAATATATTAGGGAAAGAATATTATTATTGAATATTGTCAAATATATTCAAAGTTTTTAGGGGTGAGCAGCAATAGTCCTCAAGCACAAACAAGGTGCTAAGGATAAGTCAAGGTGGATCAAGACATGTTACAGAGGTGTAGTTAACTCACTACTTGTCAGTCAGGAATAGCTTAGCCTGTTAAGACTCCCTGGGACTGGAGCTGGCTATAACCTCTGTAGAATATAGTAAATCTGCTTTCGATGTCAAATGAAATACCTTCACTTTCCTTACCTCTAGAAAGCAATGGTTTAGAGATGTTGAATTGTTTTTCAACAAAAACAGCTGAGAGGTGAGGTCTGAAGGTTTTTCTGCAGGTGAGTCCCCATCCTTGGGAAGCTTTAGACCAGATGTTATGTCTTGAGAAAGAAAGCCATCCTTAAAACAGATCTTTAATGCCTGAAGAGATAATGAGAAATGGATAGCTGACTTAAGAAATGGCACTGAGAGATAGTTTGCATATAAACTCCCAGTATACTGTCTGTGATGGAACTATCTCCTTGTGAGTTGACAAGATTTAAAGGACCACTGTAATACTATAACAACAAACTAATGTTTCAATTAGGCATTAGTTATTTAAAAAATAATAAGTACATTGTTTAAAAATATTAATATATTCAGTATAAAACATAGTTTCAAACATCAGATTCTCCAATTCCTATGAGGTCATCAAGGGAATGACTATCTCCATGATTGAGAGAAGACACAGAAAGACTCCAGCTACAGCTGGAATAGCCCTGTCTAGGCCCAAACTTAGCTCTATCTCTTCAGACAGTTCTGAAAGCAGTTTACATCTACCCTCCAGCCAGAGCCATACTCACCCCCTCAGAGTCACAGGGGATGGAGACAAGCAGCACAACTGAGGCTTATGTTTATAAGTAAGACTGCAAGTAAGTTCCTGAACTTAATGCTGCTTTAATGATATTCTGATTAACAGAAATAAACTACCAAAGATGTTTGCCTTTTGGTGGTGCAGTTAGGTCTGGGTTATGGATCCCCTCTTTAATTGTTTACAGAAAATGCACATCACTTACCTGAAAGAAAGTCCTGAGAAAGCATGGATTTGTGTCATCACTGAGGTCTCCTGAAGCAATGTGACATATGCAGTGAATAACCAGCAGAATGAAGCTTCCAACAGACCCCAGATACTCATGCGAAACAAAGAGGTTGTTCTCCGAACTCTACAGAGGAAAAGTAATGCACCTTACAAAAATCCACAACATGAATACTTACATTACTGTGATATTACTGTGATAGACATAATCACATATGTGACAGTGATCCATATTATCCAGGGACACTCTGTTTTGGGAACATCTGCCTTTACCTTTTATTTCCCCTAAATCTCCATAGTTTCTAAAAATATTATATCAATGGATCAACAACTTCCCGCTCTCCTTAAAGGGCCACTTAATTCAGTACATATCAGAGCACACCACTGTAAAGATCACTTAAAAGCATGTTGAAAAAATATTTTGAAATACGTGCATTTTTCACTGAGATATGATTAATTAAATTTCTGTTTAGATGAGTCACTGGCAACCCCCCAGACAAACCCACAGATGCAGCTCTGTGTATTGAGCATAAGCAGAAAGAAAGTTAACTCATCACAAATTCATCTGTGCAGAGAAAGGAATTCTGGTAACACCTAAATATGTTACTTGTCGGTTAACTGATTGCTGATTACATTCCTGAATGCAGAGAAAAGCATATCAATTATTGTCTATTAATCATAGAACTGCCTGTGTGTGTGTTTGTAAACAGACACGATACCTTAGATTTTTTAGGTGTTAATAATGACGTTTAGAAAAAATATATATCATTTTAACATACAATCTTGTGCTCTTTCACAAAATGAAGAGCATTAACAGTGAGGCAAATGGCCCTTTAAGAAGGGAGAAGTCTCAATTTATGGATCATGAAAATCGTTATGTCAGTGTTTTCTTAACATTGAACATATACATAGCAGTTCCATTTATATTGCTTCCTCTAATTGTATATATATATATATATATATATATATATATGTTACTGTGAAAGTCCAAAATTGTCGACATTCACCTAGCCGTTTGGTGTATGTCCGAAATATTTGCTAAATACCCTTATTTCTGACTTACACCGGTGAATGTCGACATTCACCATGCGCTAATGGTGAATGTCGAACATGTCGGAGATTGATATGCGATTCAAATCTTATTTATTGCAACAACTTCAACTGTTATGACACTTTGAATTGCACGAGAGTCCCTTGCTTTTCCAACTGCATATATTTGCGGGACGCTTCCTTTTTTTTTCAATGACAGAGCGTATAGCCTCTTAGGTGCGCTGTGTTTCATTTGACACTGTTCACATAAATTTAAATAAAACGTTACAACTTCATATGTAATATTTTTTGGTATTTAACTCCTTAAGCGTACGCGTTCTTCCTCCGTGGCCTTTTCTGCCGCGAGTTTCGTCTAGTATACTGAACGATTCTTCACTGGCAACATAATATCGTAAAATCGTTTGCCCTGCTTTTAACGGTACTGTAACAGAACCCATCACTGTTTTACCCTGTTTTATGGTTATGGTTAAAATATGATCACATTGCTATACTGTAGATATGTTGTTTTATGTTCTACAGAATATATTGGCTCAGAATATTACAGCTACTAGGCTAATAGATAATCCTATTACAGAGACTCCTCATAAGATAAGGAAGTCTATTGTATAAAGTGTTTTCATTATGAGACATAAGAACAAAGAGGAGTATAATCTGATCAATGTCTGATTGTATCAAAGTAGCCAGGTAACCTCCGGGGTGTGTGCCCACACCTATTGTCTCTCTATGTGTATTGTGTGGCCAAATATGGGGGATGTGTATTGCCTGTGGAAAGAGATGTGTATATATATTTCTGGATAAATAATTAAAAATAAAGACAGTATTCTTTGACTCCCAATTCTAACCCTATACCAGCGGAGATACTGGACTTCGTGTTCCAACTCCGTTACAGGTACAATTAACTTCTCTCCATCATTTGTTTTTAAAACGTAAAAAAAACTTTTAATCGTCTGTAATCCAAAGGCATGTTGCCCTTAGTTTTTAGAAGAAACCACTTCGGAAAGTATTTTAGAGTACTTTTCTTGAGAAAAAAAAATACCCCCAATGAATGCATTTAACTTTTTTTCAAGAAAAATGATCACGATTTACTGCGGTATGCATTTAGTATAAATGACGTTGGCCTCTCTCAGCAGAACAAAGGATTCGGCGGAAGAGAGAGCCGGTCGCCTCTTCGCCGGCTCCTCTCTTTTGGAGTTCCACCAGAGCAGAGCTGTGATTGTCGACATACACTGGTGAGGGTCAGAATGTACAACAATGGAATTAAATATTCCGTCTTTCACCGGCATATTTTGGTGTGTGTCGACATTCACCGGTGAATGTCGACATTCTCCAATTTCTGACATTCACAGTAACATATATATATATATATATATATATATATATATATATATATATATATATATATTTATAGAGAGAGAGAGAGAGAGAAAGAGAAAGAGAGAGACAAAGAGAGAGATCCTGCATCAGATATGTCTTGTTTCTTAGAAATCAAGAATTTGCAATTATTTCCTGGCAACAACTATCTTAATTGTTTTTCAATCCAGTGTCACTCCTGAACATTTGCTTTCTGTCTGTAGTATGGTTAGCAACATACATAATCCTATATGCCTTACAATACAAAATACTTCACATAACCTTATTTTTCTTACCTCAAAAAAGAAAGAATTGCAGAATGCGTTCCCTCTGTAGCTGGTCTCAGGCAACCGAGAGGCAACATGCAAGCTAATGTCTTTGATCTGAAGAATAATGTTATGCAAACAGGAATATTAAATCGTTGAGCAAATATTTTATTTTTACTACATTCATTTAATTGTACTCTATTTTCATTGAATTGTGTATATGTAGTTAAGTATTTATATAGTAAATTGTGTACTTCCTACCCACATTACTTTGAAGCAAAATTTATATAATGGCAATCAATAAATATTTCCAAATCTTGGTAAAATATCTTTGTTGGATTGGAATTAATTACCGATCCATATAATCAGAAGAACACCTTAAAAGACCATTACACAATGATTAACATTACAACTAAGCAGGAAAAATGTTACAAAGTCAGTTTTAATTAGAAAAAAAATGTTGAGGCCTCTCCAGGGCCCTGGATGAATCCATGGTATATAGATGGAAATTGTATGTGTGAAAGAGGGGCATTTACATTGCTAGAGATCTGTAGTTTTAATGTTGTTAGTTGGGTACATACTTCACAAACAAGTGCAATTTTTCTTGAACTACAGTGGTCCCTTAGTTTAATTATTAAGATAATTATGTAAATTTTTAGAAAGTCACAAAATAGTTTCTTGTAGATTTACTTATTAAATGATATCTATATACTCACAATGGAATCCAGTTAACAAAATACCTGTTTTAGAGATAAAACAAGCTTTAAGTACACAAGTTGCATAGGTTAATTCCATTATGTGACCGAGGTATATTATATATCTACTAAAATCCAGGAAGCTTCCATATCACTTTAATACTAATGATTAAGAAAACACATTATATCGAGACTTACATTAATATGGGTTCTGAGGAGCTGGAGAATGTTAATACCATATTGGTAAAATGCAAACTCTCTTGGGGTAAGTTCCTCTGGATGCACAATGGTTAGGTCTCCTTTGGCTGTTAGCTGTAAATCCAAGATATCTCGAAATGATTTTCCTATAGCAGAAAAAAAGGCATTTCACTTGGTGTATAAAGATATACAGAGTGGTACAGATTTTATAAAACACATGCATTTTGGAGCACGGTGACACTGGGCCTGTGCAGTCTGTTAGCATTATCCACTCACCTCTACAATCACTACAGACTCAGGCATTAAAAGTGTGGGCAGGCAAAGCAGCATTTATGTACATAGTGAGGTTATAGATAAGATGAGTGCAATATTAATTAGTGGTCATTAGCTGAGCGAACAGGGTGATTGGGGGTCTAATTTGAGATGAGAGCAGAGGTATAAGAGGGTGTGCTATTGTTGAGGGCTTTATAAATTAGGGTCATGATTTTACATTTTATTCTGGAGGCTACAAGAAGCCAGTGGAGTGACTGACAGAGAGGAGCTGCTGACACTGAGTATTGAGTATGATATATGAGTCTAGCAGAGACGGTTATTATGCACTGGAGTGGAAAGAAATGAGTGATGGGAAGGCCAGCAAGGAGACAGTTGAAGTAGTCAAGGTGAGATATGATGAGAGTTACATAGTTATATAATTGCATAGTTACAAAGTAATTGAAGCTGAAAAAAAATATTTAGTCCATCAAGTTCAACCTTTTTAGATCTCCTATGATCTATATAATCTGTGGATTGATGGTTGATTGGTCCAGAGGAATGCAAACAAAGAAAAATCCATCGAAACATTGACAATTGTCACAACAAGGAAACTAAATAAAATTCATTTCTGCCCAAGATACTGGCAATTGGCTTTTTAAAGTTATCTATCAAATCCACTGTCATCACCTCCTTCGATAGAGAATTCCACAGTTTAACCACCATTACTGTGAAAAACCCTCTCCTTTCTTTAAGGTGGAATATTTTTCCTTCTAACCTCAAGGGATGTCCTCTTGTCAAGTGAAAAACTCTTGGCAAAAAATGTTCACATGGTAAAGCCTTATATTGACACCTTTGTTCTAGAGAAAATATGTTTAATTTGGTTAGTCTTTCTTCATAATTTAGCCCCTCCATTCTCCCTATTACTTTTGTTGCCCTGAAGTGGTGCCCAAAATTGTACTCCATATTCCAAATGAGTGCATACTAGAGATTTGCATAGTGGCTTCAAAACCCTTCTTAATATATGCTAAAATGTTACTTGCGTTTGCAGACACTGCTTTGTATTGAGCACTGAGATACCTAGGTGGTTGTCCACAAGTTTTCCCTAATCCCTTTCAACATCTGATACCCATAGATTTTCTCCATTAGGATTATAAATTGTGTGGCTATTTTTCCTTCCCAAATGTCTAACTTTGCATTTATTCATATTAAATCTCATCTGCCATTTAGTTGCCCATTTCTCTAATTTATGCAAATCCATTTGGATGGAAAATACATAATTTTCGGATTACCTTGAACAACTTACTGTCAACAGCAAACATGGAGACAATACTTTCCAGTCCTACTTCTAAGTCATTAATAAAAAGGAAAGAACCTAATACTGAACCCTGTGGAACCACACTTACCACATTAGTCCACTCTGAATATGTTCCATTTACCATAACCCTTTGCTTCCAGTCTTTTAACCAGCTCTCAATCCATGAGCAGATATTTTCTGCAATTCATGTACCCCTTAGTTTGCAAAATAGTCTTTTGGCACTGTATCAAAAGCCTTTGCAAAATCCAAAATTACTACATCCACTATATCGCCTTGATCCAAGTTCCTACTAACCTCTTCATAGAAACTAATTAGGGGCCCTATTAAATTCTCCCTCGTAGTTCTCTCGGTGCTCGCAAAAGGCAGTTTTCCTGCTATTTGCGAGAACCGAATCTCTCGCAGCCTGCTTTACGATATGACTGCGAGAAAATGGCCGAGAATAGGCTGCGAGAGAGCTACGTAGCCTTAAATCTATGCACGAGTCTCGCATATCGTAAGAATCCCTACGTGGACAAAAAGTCCACGCAAGGGATCCGAAAGCCTCTACGTGCTGCCTCGGAACAGCCCGATACAGCAGTGTGAGGCTCCCCCCTGCACCCTATACACATCCCCATGCTGCAGGAGTCTCTATCGGGACCCCTGCAGCACCCCCACATTAACCCCTTGCAGCGGGGGTCCCCGATCTGCATAGATCAGGCCCCCCGCTGCATTTAAAACTTTTAAATTCCCCGCCGCGGCTCCTTAAAGGGCCCGCGGCACACTATTACCCAATCCCGGCCGCGGCACTTAAAATTAACCCCCCTCTATGCTGGGGGTCCCCATCGGGACCCCCGAAGTGTCCCCACATAAACCCCTTGCAGGGGGGGGCCCCCATCTGCATAGATCAGGCCCCCCGCTGCATTTAAAACTTTTAAATTCCCCGCCGCGGCTCCTTAAAGGGACCGCGGCACACTATTACCCAATCCCGGCCACGGCACTTAAAATTAACCCCCCTCTATGCTGGGGGTCCCCATCGGGACCCCCGAAGTGTCCCCACATAAACCCCTTGCAGGGGGGGGCCCCGATCTGCATAGATCAGGCCCCCCGCTGCATTTAAAACTTTTAAATTCCCCGCCGCGGCTCCTTAAAGGGACCGCGGCACACTATTACCCAATCCCGGCCGCGGCACTTAAAATTAACCCCCCTCTATGCTGGGGGTCCCCATCGGGACCCCAGAAGTGTCCCCACATAAACCCCCTGCAGCGGGGGGCCCCGATCGGCACCGATCGTGACCCTGCTGCAATTCAATTTTAAATTTCCCGCCTCGCGGGTCCTCAAAGGACCGTAAAGGTCCTGAAAGGACTCGCACTAAAAATATTAACCCCAGGCAAATATAATTACCCCATTAACTCATGATGGTCAATACAGACCACCATAAGGCCTAAATTAACCCATTAACTCATGATGGTCAATCCAGACCACCATAAGGCCTAAATTAACCCATTAACTCATGATGGTCAATCCAGACCACCATAAGACCTAAATTAACCCATTAACTCATGATGGTCAATCCAGACCAACATAAGGCCTAAATTAACCCATTAACTCATGATGGTCAATCCAGACCACCATAAGGCCTAAATTAACCCATTAACTCATGATGGTCAATCCAGACCACCATAAGACCTAAATTAACCCATTAACTCATGATGGTCAATCCAGACCACCATAAGGCTCTATTTAACCCCATCAGTCCCATAAGGGTATATTATTACCATTATGGGCCTGTTACAACCCAACATTAACCACATAAGTGCCATGATGGTCCTCAAGGACCATCATGACACTAACTACAAACACTACACTATAATCCCCAATAAACCATTTAATCTAAACTAACCCCCTTCTACACTAATCTAACACTTACACTACCTACCTACACTACCTACCCCTAATAAACCTCCCCAACACTCTAATTACAAAAAACAAAAAACCTACAGCACAAAAAACAAAAAAACCTACAGTACAAAAAACAAAAAAACCTACAGTACAGAAAAAAAAAACAATTACAACCCCACCCCCCACTACAGAAAATAAAAAAAATTACACACCTGAAAAGGAAAGACAGATAAACACAATACAATACATACATATAATACATTACATACATTACATACAATACGTGACATTACATACATTACATATAATATATTACATATAATATATTACATATAATACATTACATACATTACATACAATACATGACATTACATACATTACATATAATATATTACATATAATATATTACATATAATACATTACATACAATACATGACATTACATACATTACATATAATATATTACATATAATATATTACATATAATATATTACATATAGTCCTAATCAAATACCCCCTATCTATCTAACATACAATCTATTTAATTTAAAATAAATCCTAACTATATCAAATACATCCCCCTATCTATCTTATATACAAAAAATCCTAACTACATACACAGACCCTTATTCTAAAATAAAATAAAATAATTACAGTCCTAACTACATACACAGACCCTAATTCTAAAATAAAATAAAATAATTACAGTCCTAACTACATACACAGACCCTAATTCTAAGCTAAAATCAATAAATTAAGACCACTTACCTTTAAGATGTTGCTTCAGATCACTAACCTATGGGTCAAACAAAAAATAAAAATTAGTACAAAACATTAACATCCAATAAATAAACATTCTATACATTCTAAATATTCAACTCACCTTTACAGCATGTCCAGTCACTGTTTAGCTCTTCCGGCGCGGCCCTGTTAAAAAAAAAACACAATACATGAATACATGATTACAATATATAAACAATAAATAAAATACACAAATAAACATCTAAATATACATTTAACTTACCTCCCCGCGATGTCCCCGGCCTTCTCTCCTTCAGCCCCGGCTGGGCCGCGGAACCATCCGCGCTCTAAAAAAAAAAAAAGAAAAAAAACTAACGGAGGTCTGCACTGGCAGACCTCCCCGACGCTACTGAACCTCCCGGAGTCGTTTCCGGGAGGAAATTGGCATTGGCGGCTTGTGATTGGCTGAAAAAGCTGTCTATCAATTTCAGCCAATCAAAAGTCGTCAATGTGTGAGCCAATCAGGATGGGATACACCCCAATATCCCACCCTGATTGGCTTAAACACTTGTCTATCTTTCTGGGAACCAATCACAACGCTCAGATGCCTTCAGCCAATCACTATGGGATACACCCCCACGGAGTGATTGGAAGAAGACATCTGCGCATCCTGATTGGCTCCTACATTGACGACTTTTGATTGGCTGACAGCTTTTTCAGCCAATCACAAGCCGCCAATGCCAATTTCCTCCCGGAAACGACTCCGGGAGGTTCAGTAGCGTCGGGGAGGTCTGCCAGTGCAGACCTCCGTTAGTTTTTTTTCTTTTTTTTTTTTAAAGTGCGGATGGTTCCGCGGCCCAGCCGGGGCTAAAGGAGAGAAGGCCGGGGACATCGCGGGGAGGTAAGTTAAATGTATATTTAGATGTTTATTTGTGTATTTTATTTATTGTTTATATATTGTAATCATGTATTCATGTATTGTGTTTTTTTTTTAACAGGGCCGCGCCGGAAGAGCTAAACAGTGACTGGACATGCTGTAAAGGTGAGTTGAATATTTAGAATGTATAGAATGTTTATTTATTGGATGTTAATGTTTTGTACTAATTTTTATTTTTTGTTTGACCCATAGGTTAGTGATCTGAAGCAACATCTTAAAGGTAAGTGGTCTTAATTTATTGATTTTAGCTTAGAATTAGGGTCTGTGTATGTAGTTAGGACTGTAATTATTTTATTTTATTTTAGAATAAGGGTCTGTGTATGTAGTTAGGATTTTTTGTATATAAGATAGATAGGGGGATGTATTTGATATAGTTAGGATTTATTTTAAATTAAATAGATTGTATGTTAGATAGATAGGGGGTATTTGATTAGGACTATATGTAATATATTATATGTAATATATTATATGTAATATATTATATGTAATGTATGTAATGTCATGTATTGTATGTAATGTATTATATGTAATATATTATATGTAATATATTATATGTAATGTATGTAATGTCATGTATTGTATGTAATGTATGTAATGTATTATATGTATGTATTGTATTGTGTTTATCTGTCTTTCCTTTTCAGGTGTGTAATTTTTTTTATTTTCTGTAGTGGGGGGTGGGGTTGTAATTGTTTTTTTTTCTGTACTGTAGGTTTTTTTGTTTTTTGTACTGTAGGTTTTTTTGTTTTTTGTGCTGTAGGTTTTTTGTTTTTTGTAATTAGAGTGTTGGGGAGGTTTATTAGGGGTAGGTAGTGTAGGTAGGTAGTGTAAGGGTTAATAGATTAGTGTAGAGGGGGGTTAGTTTAGATTAAATGGTTTATTGGGGGTTATAGTGTAGTGTTTGTAGTTAGTGTCATGATGGTCCTTGAGGACCATTATGGCACTTATGTGGTTAATGTTGGGTTGTAACAGGCCCATAATGGTAATAATATACCCTTATGGGACTGATGGGGTTAAATAGAGCCTTATGGTGGTCTGTATTGACCACCATGAGTTAATGGGTTAATTAGAGCCTTATGGTGGTCTGTATTGACCATCATGAGTTAATGGGTTAATTTAGGCCTTATGGTGGTCTGGATTGACCACCATGAGTTAATGGGTTAATTTAGGCCTTATGGTGGTCTGGATTGACCACCATGAGTTAATGGGTTAATTTAGGCCTTATGGTGGTCTGGATTGACCATCATGAGTTAATGGGTTAATTTAGGCCTTATGGTGGTCTGGATTGACCACCATGAGTTAATGGGTTAATTTAGGCCTTATGGTGGTCTGGATTGACCACCATGAGTTAATGGGTTAATTTAGGCCTTATGGTGGTCTGGATTGACCATCATGAGTTAATGGGTTAATTTAGGCCTTATGGTGGTCTGGATTGACCACCATGAGTTAATGGGTTAATTAGAGCCTTATGGTGGTCTGGATTGACCATCATGAGTTAATGGGTTAATTTAGGCCTTATGGTGGTCTGGATTGACCACCATTAGTTAATGGGTTAATTTAGGCCTTATGGTGGTCTGGATTGACCATCATGAGTTAATGGGTTAATTTAGGCCTTATGGTGGTCTGGATTGACCACCATGAGTTAATGGGTTAATTAGAGCCTTATGGTGGTCTGGATTGACCATCATGAGTTAATGGGGTAATTATAGTTGCCTGGGGTTAATATTTTTAGTGCGAGTCCTTTCAGGACCTTTACGGTCCTTTGAGGACCCGCGAGGCGGGAAATTTAAAATTGAATTGCAGCAGGGTCACGATCGGTGCCGATCGGGGCCCCCCGCTGCAGGGGGTTTATATGGGGACACTTCGGGGGTCCCGATGGGGACCCCCAGCATAGAGGGGGGTTAATTTTAAGTGCCGCGGCCGGGATTGGGTAATAGTGTGCCGCGGTCCCTTTAAGGAGCCGCGGCGGGGAATTTAAAAGTTTTAAATGCAGCGGGGGGCCTGATCTATGTAGATCGGGGACCCCCCCTGCAATGGGTTTATGTGGGGACACTTCGGGGGTCCCGATGGGGACCCCCAGCATAGAGGGGGGTTAATTTTAAGTGCCGCGGCCGGGATTGGGTAATAGTGTGCCGCGGTCCCTTTAAGGAGCCGCGGCGGGGAATTTAAAAGTTTTAAATGCAGCGGAGGGCCTGATCTATGCAGATCGGGGACCCCCGCTACAAGGGGTTAATGTGTGGGGGCTGCGGGGGTTCCTATGGACCCCTGCAGCAAGGTGTTCATGTGAGGACACTTCGTGGGTCCCGACGGGGACCCCCGCATTGATGGGGGGTTAATTTTAGGTGCCGGGGGGGGTATTCGGAGTACCCCCACGGCAGGGCTTATGTGGGGGACTGCCGCGGAGGTCCCTTTTAGGACCCCCGCAGCAATTGATGAGGAGTGGGAGCCTGCGATATCATCTCGCAGGCTGTCACTCCTCATGTACATTTACGCAGTGTAGATACGTACGGCCCTGCTGCGTAGCTCATACGTTGCTCGCAGCAGGGCTAATTTAATAGCATTGGAACTTAGAGAAACTTTGCAGTACGTAGGGCTTAAGTAGAAGCCTCTTATTTACAAGGCTGGAATTTAATAGGGCCCTAGATCTGTTTCACATAACCTATCCCTCATAAATCCATGTGAATTCCTACTTAGAATCGTGTTCAAATAGACATACCTTAATAACCCTTCTACAAGCTTTCCTATTAGAGAAGGGGGGTTTACAAGTCTATAATTCCATGGATTTGCTCATGCTCCCTTCTTAAATATAAGTATCACATCTGCTTTTCTCTAGTCATCTGGTAGCGACCTTGTGGTGACTGATTGTTGAAAAATAGATATAATGTTTTGACTATTACAGAACCCACTTCTCTCAATTCCCATTTGATGTATTCCATCATAACCTGGGGATTTATTAACATTTATTTTTTCCAGTGAATTTTGGATTTCTTCCTGCGGTAACCATTTATTTGGTAAAGGTAGTGTAGCCCAATTGTGTTGCAGTGCCAACCCCTGGTACCTCCCTTATGTATAATGAAGAGAAGGATTTATTTAGCTCATTTGCCTTTTCTTGGTCACTATTTATAAGATGGCCATATCACATTGTAATGTTCCTATAGCTTCCTTCCTGGCCTTCTTCCGATTAATATATAAAAAAAAAAATTAGGGTTAGTCTTATTCTCCTTTGAAACTAACTTTTAATTTGCTATTTTAGCCAGTTGTCCATTTACGTTCAGTATTTTTACCTGTCATTTCTTTGTCCTAATCTGTACTTTATATTGCTTTCTTTAGACCATTACAATCTGCCCTTTTTAAAAGTTGGCCCCATACATCTATGTTTTTTTTTTATTCAGTCTCAAATGAGACTGTGTTGTGATCAGTTTCCCAAAGGTTCCCCTACTTTAAAATGTAATATTATATCAATATAATTTGTGTTGACTAGATCCAAGATAAGTTTTTGTATAACCTGAGCCAGAGAATGATCCTGGGTGTACTCAAGAACCTTCTCTTCTTAGCTGAACTAGTTTATTTCTGGGTAGTTAAAACTTAACCATGCATAGCTGCATTTCCAATACAGTTCATCACTTTCAATTACATTTGGTGGTTTATAGCATATTCCTAGCATTATTCATTTAGAACCCACAAGGGTTCAATATTATCACTAGTTTAACCATAAATGTCTCTGATTATAGGTTTAAATTCAGGCTTACCACACAGACAAATCCCTCCTCCTCTTCTACCATTGCCCCAAAGTACAACTTCTCATTTACTGCTAATACATCTAACTTGCCCATTTTCCACTGAAAGCTACTTGCATTAGCAAGCATACACTTTATATTGGTACGACTCTGCAGTTATAAAGTGCTTGCCACTGTACAGTGCCTTGCAAAAATATTCACCCCACTGGGCATTTTTTGTGTTTTGTTGCCTCACAACATGCATTGTTTGATGATTTGCATCATTTGATTTACAGAACATGCTCACAAGTTTGAAGATGTTTTTTTGTGTGTGAAGCAAACAACAAATAGGAAAAAATAACAGAAAAAAGTCAATGTGCATAACTATTTACCCCCCCAAAAGTCAATACTTTGTAAAGCCACCTTTTCCGGCAATCACAGCTCAAAGTCGCTTTGGATAAGTCTCTATGAGCTTGCCACATCTTACCACTTTTTTGCACATTCCTCCATGCAAAACTGCTCCAGCTCCTTCAAGTTGGATAGTTTGCGCTTGTGAACAGCAATCTTTAAGTCTGACAACAGATTTTCTATTGGATTGGGTTCTGGGCTTTGACTAGGCCATTCCAACACATTTACATGTTTCTCCTTAAACTACTCAAGTGTTGCTTCAGCAGTGTGTTTGGGGTCATTGTCCTGCTGGAAGGTGAACATCCATCTTAGCCTCAAATCACGCACAGAGTGGTACAGGGTTTGCTCAATAATATTTAGCACCATCCATCTTTCCCTCAACTCTGACCAGTTTCCCAGTCCCGGCTGCTGAAAAACATCCCCACAGCATGATGCTGCCACCACCATGTTTCACTGTGGGGATGGTGTTGTTTGGGTGATGTGATGTGTTGGGTTTGCACCAGACATAGCATTTTCTTTGATGGCCGAAAAGTTCAGTTTTAGTCTCATCAGACCAGAGCACATTCCTCCATACATTTTGGGAGTCTCCCACATGCCTTTTTGCAAACTCAAAACGTTCCATTTTGTTTTTTGCTGAAACTAATGGCTTTCCTCTGGCCACTCTGCCATAAAGCCCAACTCTGTGGAGCGTACGGCTTATTGTCGTCCTATGTACAGATACTCCAGTCTCTGCTATGGAACTCTGCAGCTCCTCCAGGGTTACCTTAGATCTCTTTGCTGCCTCTCTGATTAATGCCCTCCTTGCCCGGCCTGTGAGTTTTGGTGGACGGCCGTCTCTTGGCAGGTTTGCTGTTGTGCCATGTTCTTTCCATTTGGTTATGATAGATTTGATGGTGCTTTTTTATAACCTAACCCTGACTTGTACTTCTCAACAACATTGTCCCTTAGTTGTTTGGAGAGCTCCTTGGTCTTCATGGCAGTATTTGTTTAGTGGTGCCTCTTGCATAGGTGTTGTAGCCTCTGGGGCCTTTCAAAAAAGTTGTGTATATGTAATGACAGATCATGTCACACTTAGATTGCACACAGGTGGACATCATTTCACTAATTATGTGACTACTGAAGGTAATTGGTAGCAGCAGAGCTTTTTATGGGCTCCATAACAAAGGGGGTGAATACATACGCACATGCCAAATTTCTGTTTTCTATTTCTAAAAAAATAGTTTTTTGTATATATTTTTCAAATTTCACTACACCTATTCTCTGGAACTCCTTGCCTTGCTTCACCTCATGCTTCAAAATCTTCTTAAAACCTCACTAGAAACACATCTGTGTAAAGAAGCTTATCACCTCCAGCCTTAATATGAACAAAACATATTTCACCCTCCTCACCATACCCAACTCATTAGATTGTAAGTTTTTGAGTTTTCAATCTTATGTCAAAAGAAGGAGAGGAAAGAACAGGGCACTCATACTGATACCTTTTGCATCTGTGGCGGGATGATCTTTTTGGTTATGTGAGGAATATTGGATTCATTATAACTCTGTATTGTATATACTGTAGGTGGATGATTTACATTTAAGCTCAGTATGAGTGTTCTGTCCCTTCCTCTCCTTCTTTTGACATAGTATTATTACCACTCTGAGCTTTCTTGATTTATTTTCCACCTTCTATTAGTACAATCTCTACTTCAGATCTGTTTAAAAATATACCATTTCCTACTTTTCTACATTATATGACACATGGGAAATCAAGGGAGTCATTTTTTGTTGAGTTTTCAATCTTGTAAGGTGCTTCAGGGAAGGCTCCATGTACACTAGATTCTAAACTCAAAGACAGGGCTCTCCATTCTTTGTAATGTGTAAATTTTTGTTTTGCTTCATGCTTAACCCTTGTTCATCGCTGCAGAATATGTTGGCGCATTACAAATAAAGATAATAATAATAAGTGCTTCAAAGCTACCTCTCAAGTTCTTTAATTTGAGCTTCAACAGAGGAAACATGCGCACAACTGTCACAGAGGTACAGACCCTGGATCAGCTGCTCCAGCAGTGCATAAATGTGGCAGGATGTAAACTGAGTGAGGTTACCACTGGACTAACAAATGATTAGTAATTACAAAAGAGAGAGATTGGATTAGTATTTTAGTTGTGTCCTCTGTAGAGTCACATATTTTGGATATTTTTTATGGTGAAAATGACAAACTTTTGTGGTTGATTTTATGTGAGGAACTAAAAAGAGAGTAGGACCCAGAAGAACCCCAAGACAGTGGGCTTCGGAGGTGGAAATGATAATGCATTGTCAGCAATGAGATATATATGAGAAGTTAAAGTTATAGTAGAGTGTGGAAAGATTAGGAGCTCAGTCTTTGAAATGCTGAGTTTGAGTTGATGGGCGGACATCCAGGAGGGAATACTTGAGAGGCAGTTGGCAACTCATGCTAGAAGAGAGGGGGAAAGATCTGGTACTGAGAGGTAGATTTGAGTGTCATCTGCATATAAATTATACTGAAAACTAAAATAGTTTATTAGGGTACCAAGGGAGGATGTATAGATGGAGAAAAGGATGGGGCCTTGGGGTTCACCAACAGTTAGAGGACGAGGGAAGAAGTGATACCAATGAAAGAGACACTAAATATTCAATCTTCTAGATATGATGTGAATTATAAGAGAGCAGGGCCACGGATGCCAAGAGAGCACAGTGCAGGGTGGTCAACTGTGTCAAAGGAAAAATCCAGGAGAATTAGAGTAGCAAAATTACCCTTTGACTTGGCAGTTAGCAAGTCATTAGTGACTTTTTTAAGAGCTGTCTCTGTGGAGTGATGGGGTTGGAATCCAAATTGGAAGGGGTCAACAAGAGAGTTGTAGGAAATAAAATGGGTGTTTGCAAATTAGTTGCTCAAGCAGTTTAGAAGCCAGGGGAAGTAAAGAGATATAGAGATAGCTAGATAAAGAAACTGATTAATTATGAGGGTGTAACGGAACCCATCAATGTTTTACGCTGTTTTATGGTTACTTAATTCTTGGTTAAAATATGATCACATTGCTATACTGTATGTATGTGGTCTCAGCGCCATTCAGTAATAATGTGTGCTCAGACCTAAGCTATCTGCAGATATGTTCTGGGTTATAATATATTGTGGTTATATCTGTAAAAATATTGTATTGTGTGGTATGCAGTCACATATCTTTGGTCTCATACACTTGGTCAGGAGTTGCCATCTGCCACTTAATAGTATCTGCTAAAACACACAAGACGAGATGGCACCATGAACAATGGGGGTAAGGACTCTTGAATAATGAGATGGCCTGGGGTTTCCCCATACTCCCAGCAGGGGAATAAGTGAGCTTAGAGATGTTACTCTATCCACCGTCAGAGGGAGAATGAGCAGTTAGCCACGCCTAGTGGGCGGCTCCTGGGGGAGGGGACTCCTGGCTCCCACGCATTAACCCTGTCTGATTGGCCAGAGGTAATTAGGGGTTGACCAAAGGTAGTCACTGCCCCTACTGTGTATGTGAAGTGTTTAAAAATGTGTTTTTGTTTTTAATAAAAGAGAGTTCTTCTTGACCCTTCAAAACGTAGCATCGTTTCGTTCTTTGGGAGGGGATCTATGGTACCGTTACTCTGCCACATTTTACAGTACTCCTGGATTATACAATGGGATATCGTGGATGGGAATAAACTTTTCATTACTGCACAGCACCTTGCTTAAGAAAAGGACGTCTCCAACGGCTGATACCCTCTCACTACCGGGGTAGCCGTTACAGGTGTAATTATAGAATGTTTTAAAGATTATGTAAACTTGCCAGTGTTTAGGCAAAGGTTAAATATATATGTGAAGGCAGGGATAATTGTGGTAGAGAGTGGAGGGCTAAGTTGTAAGGAATAGGATCATGTGAACAAGTTGTAAGGTCAGAGGATGATAGCAGACTAGAGACCCATCCCTCAGTAACAGGGTCAAATGAGTCCATAATGAATGTGCGACTGGGGAAGGGTAAGGGCTTGGTTCTGTCGGTTTGCTGAGAGGAGGTTGTGTTAGAGCCATGCTGAGAGGAGAGTTTGATTTGTATGTGAGGGGGCAGAGGAGAGTATTGAATGTGGCAAACAAACGTTTGAAAAGTAGTGTTGCTTGGCAAGATTGAGGTCAGAGAAGCAAGAAGCGCAAAATAAACATGTAGTGGAGGAAGTCAGATGAAGTGTGAGATTACCTCCAGAGTTATTCAGCAGGGCGGGAGAACCTCTGGATCTATCGTGTTTGTCTAGTGTACCATTGTTGTGGATATGAGAAAGAGTGTCTGCATGTAGCAATGGGGGCAAGAGGGTTAAGGGTTACATAGTTACAGAGTAATTGAGGTAGAAAAAATACTTTTAGTCAATCAAGTTCAACCTTTTTAGATCTCCTCTAATCTTTGTAATATGCAGATTAATTGTTAACTGCTAATTGATCCAGAGGAAGGCAAACAGAAAAAAAAACATTGAAACATTGCCAATTGGCGCTCCATGGTGTTAAGCTCAAGATGGGGTATAACCCTGGTATAACCCTGGTAAATGTCTTTGATCTGACTGAGGCAATGGACTAAGTGTGCAGAATAAGTTGTTGAAAGCTTATGACAAAGATCCGTGACTTAAGCTGTCTTGTGCCTTTAATAATCTAAGCAGCTGACCCTACATGAGCCTCTAGGGTAAAGCCCCTTAACATAAATGTAACTTTTGGAATGACTCTTCTAAAGGTTAAAATTAAAGAGCAATATAAACCCTTTTGAGCAAGGGGACCACCACAGACTTGTTAACGTAAAGGTCAATTAAGGTATAAACATTGTCTGTAATAATGTGACTCTGAGAATTTTTACTCTACTGATGGAACATAGTTCTAAGTTCTAATGTGGGTACCGTTTGACAGAGGTACCATTATAGCTGGAATCATGGGAGATTGGTTGTTTCTAGAATCCACACTAGTGGGATATCCTCTTTAAACACGTTTGGGCATTTTAACTAACTGTTTATTAATAATTTTAGAATAGTACTACTTGAAAATCTGTTTGTGTGTGGACTAGCTATGCAATACCCAGAGACATTGATGTTATGCACCCTATGAAATGACGACTGACTTCTTGGGATCCTTCTAGGGGAAGCTATGAACACGCTCATTTCACAGTAAGCTGTCTATGCAGTGTGAATTTCTGCTTGTGCTTGTCTTGCAGTGTACTGTGTATGCAGAGTCTATAAGAGTTATTTGGACGTTTGACTTATATTTCACAGTACGCCCTGCCTGGCTATACTTTTTCTGAGTCCCTGTGTGATGTGGTGTCCTTTGGGACCTCTTTAACGGCCATTGTGCTCACAGTCAGCAGATTATCTTTGGTCGAAAGACGATTGATTTGCCACGACAAAGGCCTCTGGTCATTGACTACAAATTGGTGAAATAATCCCTATCAAGAACTGGATTAAAGTGACATTTTCCCTCTCAATGCTCGGCTTATCCACGTAGCTAATTTCAGATTTGTGGGGTATATTCCCTATACTGTAAAAGCAGTGGGCGATCTGGGAGCTTGAGACTTAATACGCAGGACACTGAATATATAAAACTAGCGACTTGCCTGTCAAAAAATTACTGTCAATAACATTTTAAAGCTGGAAATGCTGTTTGTAACCCAATGTGATTCTCTGCGACTCTTAACCTTTTTGTTATCTACAAAGAAGTACCACAATTTATAATAACGTTTTTTAACAATTAACTGTTAAACCATATTAAACATTTTAATTGTCATTTATGCAATAATAATATAACAATACATGACATTTCTATGAATACGTATTGTGAACCATTACATAAAGTTTTCTAATATGCAACTTATATTGTAAACATTATTGAATTATTTTTTTAACAATACTAACATAAAATCGCTGAACTTTATCTAAATGAGTCTTTTAAACCATTACAGAATGCTTATTAACATACAACTCATATTTAAACTCCTGGTAAAGCACATAAGTATTGAATCCAGAGGAAGGCAAACAGTAAAACCCCCCATTGCAATTTAGCCAATTGTCTCAAAAGGGAAAAAATAAAAATTCCTTCCTGACCCCATTAAATGACGATCAGATTACTCCCTGGATGAATCCTGTGTATTTAATTATACATTTAATTTTTTTAACAAATGTTTATGCTGCAACTGACATAAATCTTTACTGATATTCACTAAATGAACCTTTCAAACCTTGTGAATTACAATGTTAACATGCAAACATTAACGTCAGACCATAACATTTAACCTGAATTTATTTAAAACTATAGTGATCTTGGAGGGCGTGGCTAAACTGCTGGAGAGGAAAGACGTGTCCTGCTAGAGCTCCAGCTAAGGCCTGGGTCAATCTGGGGCAATTGACCCCTTTAGATGCCCTAAAAAAAAATAGTACCACCTAACTCAGATGACCTAGGGGATCAAATTGAACCCAAAATTACCCAAAGAAAATAAAAAATAATAAGACACACAGAGGGGGAAAACTAACCGCACTCTCTGCCACAGGGGCGGGTAGGCCTCACCTGAGGTCTGGCTACGAGGCCCGGTTTGGGCGCAGAGGGAGTCCTGGTGGACCCAGGGAGGCACTGGAGCCTCTGCAAGCCTGTAGAGAAGAGGGGCCGAGGACCGACATCCCCAAGGGGGACCCCCCACTACGGCACCGGAGTGATCGCCTGCAGAGTCGTTTCGACAAGCTGCTGGCCGGGGAAGACACTACCTGCCAGTGAAGGAATGGCCCGGGGGACCCTGGGCCCAAAAAACGGAGCGAAGAAATGCTAGCTGGATCACTCAGGGAGACTCCAGCGAATTTTACAACTAACTAGTAGATGATATATACAGTCAAGATCTGACAGAATCTAGATGATGCCCACCCATGTTGGACCTGAAAGGGCCCCTAGAGGTTTGCCCACTAGAAAGTGGACATTCCCAAAGACTATACCAGAAACCTCAGGGATGATCACCCTTAACAAAATTGGGCCGACCAGTTGCCAACCGGGCACTCCGATGTTAGGCTACCAAGTTTATTATAATCAGGTGTTAGAACTGTTAAGGATGTTTGACCCTATGTTTATCTGATAACCCCAATTATGGTCATGTTCTATTGTTTTGTTTCACATGTATAGGCAATTTAGCTCTGGGGCAACAACCCTAGACATTTACACCATTATTTGGAAACAAAGGCATTATACCCTTCTCACCATATTGTTTTTCTTTTATTTGTACTGCCGATACATAGGAGATTATGATACTC
Organism: Discoglossus pictus; assembly: GCA_027410445.1. Lineage (NCBI taxonomy): Eukaryota > Metazoa > Chordata > Amphibia > Anura > Alytidae > Discoglossus > Discoglossus pictus. The sequence goes on from CM050169.1 coordinate 112,440,557, forward strand.
CAAATATTAAGCTCACTATCTATAACCTATTTACTTCCCTCCTAGCAACTGAGACCAACCCGTCGATACACCTTTTACACCATTTACTCGCTAAACAACAAAACCTCATTGGTACCTGCTAAGATCTGGCCTATCCCACAAACAGGATTAGGCAGAGAGAGCTGTCCTGGACCCCTGGCCTCCCCATATCCGTGTGGTGAGTATATTACTCTGTGAAGCTTGACTATAGACGCAAAATACGATACCACATCATGACTGACACTGTAATTACATTTATCACACACAATGTTAGAGGGTTCGAATCGCAATTCAAAAGGCGGAAGGCCTTTAATGCTTATAAACAGTATAACCCCTCAGTACTCTTCCTACAAGAGACGCATTTTGTTAGAAACAAAATTCCTAAATATTTATCCAAACTTTATCCTACCTTCTTTGCCACTAGCCATTCCACAAAGAGGGCAGGGGCAGCAATACTGCTGCATAAAGATCTCCCTTTTATCTTAGACCATAAAAAGATAGACCAGGATGGACACTTTGTGCTCCTTACAGGCTCAATGTCCATGCTGAGGGACCACGTAGCATCGGACATAGAACTCTACTTTTCCACAAGTCTATCTACAGAGGTGGACATAGGCTGGGTTTGGGCGGCCCATAAAGCTTTCATTAGGGGCACATGCATCAAACTTGCAGCAAAATACAAAAAATCCCAAAAGGCCAGAGAAAGAGGGTTACAAGCAAACCTAACTGACCTAGAAAAACTCAATCAAAAATCTCCAACTTCAGAAAACCGCTCCAGAATAGACAAAATCAGGGCAGAGCTGGACCTAATCCACTCGGAGCAAGTAGAGAAAGCCATGACAGGCCATCAATACTACTCCAAAGCCAATAAACCCAGCACCATGCTCGCTAGGAAACTAAAACAAAAAGCTAACCAATCAAAAGTCTTTAAAATCAGACAATAAGCCCCACGCATATACAAAAATAATTCACAACCTTCTTTCAAAATCTTTACGCATCCCCCAACCCCCCCATAGATAACCATATAAACCAATTTCTAGGTTCGACAGATCTCCCAGTAATGTCCCCACAAGAAAAGGACCATGTTAAAGCCCCAGTCACAATAGAAGAAGTCGTAAAAATGATTAAATATCTAAAACCAGGTAAAGCCCCGGGGCCCGATGGGTTCACGAACCTATACTACAAAACATTTGCGGAACTATTAGCACCTCATATGACAACCCTATTCAATAACATGCTAAAGGGACACAGTATCCCACCCGAATTAAACCAGGCTAATATGGTATTCTTCCGAAAACAAGGGAAAGACCCCCTTCAAGTGCAGAATTACAGGCCTATTTCCCTCTTGAACGGGGATATTAAAATCCTAGCTAAACTTATGTCCAACAGAATCAACTAATTTCTTCCCAGACTGATCCATAAGGATCAGGTGGGGTTCGTCCCACATAGGCAGGCAGGGGATAATGCAAGGAGAATATTAAATTTAATACATTTATCTCAGCAACGCCGAACTCCTATGTGTCTCCTTGCATTAGACCTTGAAAAGGCCTTCGACTCAGTAGAGTGGAAGTACCTTTGGGCAGTCCTCAGGAAATTCGGATTCCCTGAACAATTTATTAATCTTTTGAAAATATATTATGACAAACCCCAAGCCTGCCTCAAATTAGCGGGGGAGAACCCCTCAATAATTAAGATTGAAAAGGAAACTAGACAAGGATGCCCCCTTTCCCCCTACTCTTTGCACTAGCAATATAACCCTTAGCTCAAATGATTAGATCCAAAGCAGAGATAAAGGGGGTTGAGGTCGGCATGCACCACTGTTTATTTGCGGACGACTTATTATGTTCCCTAACTAACCCGACTGTTTCCGTCCCAGCCCTGTTATACCTTCTTGAGCAATTTGGCAGAATATCCGGTTTTAGGATTAACGCAGACAAAACTGAGGCGCTGGGCTGCTCACTCTCAGCCCACACGCAGAATCTTTTAAAACAAAATTTTAACTTCACATGGTCAAAATCAGCAATCAAATACCTGGGGGTTTATATTACCAATTCTATAGATTCACTGTACAAGGCCAACTATCCCCCATTATTCAGAGAATTACACACTGAACTTACAACATGGACTAAAGGTGGCCTTTCCTGGCTAGGTCGCATTAATGCGATCAAGATGAACCTGATTCGACGACTCATGTACCTCTTTAGAACCATCCCAATCTCAATCCCAGCAAATTTGCCAAAAACAGATTTTTAACTTTATCTGGGAAAACAAACGCCATAGACTCTCAAAAACAGAAATGCACAAAGGTAGACGTTTGGGGGGATAAGCATGCCCAAATCTTCGCATTTATTTCAAGGCCGCCCAGCTAGCTTTTATACCATTATGGTTGTTTATCGAAAACAGAGCAATGACACCTTATTCATGGGCCAATATCCTCTGGCTGCCGGATAACCCAGAAAGCCTGAGGAAAATGGACAACCCCTTCATAAAACTTACCTTAGACACATGGCGATGGGCAGCTAAAACACGACATCTCTCAACTACACCCTCCACACTGACAGCAGTGGCCCCCCACCCAAGTTTCGCCCTAACGCTTACCCAGGAATCGCTCTTCTGGTGGCAAATAAGGGGATTTCTGTGTCTGGGTTCATGGTTCAAAGATAATGAAATTAAACATCCAGACATTATAATAAATTCTCTAAATATACCACCCAAAGAATACTTTAACTTCAGAAAATTGCTATTCCATGTGAACTCAATAAAACAGGAATTTGGACCTCCCAAAACAAATTGGTTGATTAAGCTTTGCGAGTTGCTCCCTCTATATAAGGGAATGATAGGTCTCCTGTACCAGGAACTCCTACACGACAGACATACCAAGAAACCGGCATATATTTCAGCATGGGAACAAGACCAGGGGCATGAAAGAGATGAGGGCTTGTGGTCCTCCACATGGGTCAATTTATCCAAAGGCGCACTAAACTTCAGCTTGCAGGAAACCTCACTCAAAGTTCTCCATAGAACATACATAACTCCGGAAAGGCAACATAAATGGAACAACAAAATAAGCCCGGGGTGCTTTAGAGGCTGCTGGGAAGCGGACTCCTTCATCCACATTTGGTGGACATGCCCTTTGGCAAGAGCCATGTGGGAGGAGGTATTTGACCTAGCATCCACGATAACACATATCCACATAGATAGAGACCTAGAGATTGCACTCTTGGGGACCAAATGTCCCCTTCTCTCCAGGCACCAAAACGCACTACTACAATTCATGATGCTCGTGGCCAAAAGTCACTTAGCAAAACAATGGAAAAGCAACACCCTCAGCCTGCCGGCCATCATCAAAAAACTTAACTATATAGCCACCAACTAACGATTATCACATTTATTAGCTGACGCAATGACCTCATTCCTTGATAAATGGAGCCCTTGGCTACACTCCCATCTTAGCTTAATGGGACTTACGACTGCTGACACTAAGACTAAGGCTCCCCCGGATGTGGGGAAGGCCATGGCATCTTGAGCACAGCGAATGAATCTTGCGGACAAGACCAGGTGAGGTGATGACATAGATCGGGTGTAAAAAATCACGTACAATTAAAATCCCCCCTTATCCCCCGCCCATATCTTTCCTATACCCAGTTTATTCAATCCTGACCCCACCTTAATATCCCCTCTCCCTCCCCCCACCACCTAAAACCAAAAAGATATCCCCGACCCTTTAAAGGGAAGGGGATTCAAGATACTTAATTTGTAACAATAAATGACTAAGGAAGATGTACCCAAATCTCCAATAAATTTAAGAAATAACCCGTATTAGGCGGAAGGAGGAATGCTTCACGAAAGCATTGAGATGGAATGTTATTAGACATTTAACATAAATTGCATATCTTTTTGTTAGAGTGATGTATTGTTTTCTGGCTGGGGACATATGATATCTTGGAGAAACTCTGGGATTGCAGGATTCCCCAAAAACCAGAAGAAGCTCTTTTAGGTCTACCCATAGAGGGCCTTAGTAACCAGGCTCAACTTTTGATACACCAAGTGTTTTTGGCAACTCAAATTATGCTAGCTAAAGCCTGGAAATCAGGAATACCCACATATAGTGACGTTTTACGTAAGCTTAAGTTCATATATGATATGAGCGTTATCTCAGCTGACCTGAATCAATCATACAAGAAATGGGCTTCATGCTGGGACACCTGGATCCTTAAGATCGGATGGTAAAGTTACAGAGTTCTCTAATTCTTAGGACAATCAGAGTGTGGATCCTGATTTTCCATGTCCCTCTCTTCTCCTGTTCTACCTTCCCCCCCCCCCTTCCCTTTACCCTAGGCGTGTTTTTTCCTTTGTTTTTAGGTTACAAGTTCGATAACCTGTATTTTTATATGTAAGTAATCTGAATTCATATAACAAAAAAAAAAAAAAAGAGAGAGAAAGCAAAAAGTCGATAATTGAAGTTAAAAGGTTATTTATTTGTATGTTTATATTTTTCAAGGACATTGTCTATATCATTCTTGTTTTATCGTTGAAACATGTGTATTATTGTATTACCTTGATACTCTTAATAAAAAAATATTTAAAAAAAGAATGATGTATTGTTTTATACATGCTGTATTTGCCTAATAAAAACTTGATTGAGAAAAAAAAAAAAACTATAGTGATCTTGAATATTGAATCCAGAGGAAGGCAAACCCCCAAAAAGCACATTTAATTTTTTTTTTAAATTGGTGCCAAAAATGAATTCCTTCATGACTCCATTAACTGGCAATTGGATTCCTCCCTAGATCAATAATCTATATATCATGAAACATTTACATTTTTCAACAAATGATAATGCTGCTACTAACATTAAACCTTAATTACATAGAATGAATCAACTTTTCAGCCCTCTGCAAACAGAATGTTTACATTACAAACATGGAATAAACTTATTAAAATTGAAACAGTAAAGGTAAGAAAATGCAAGCTAACTGTTTTGTGGGGCCAATCCTGGTAAAAATGACTTCCAAGACATTCCATTTTTTTTTTCTTTTGTCTGTAAAAGTGGTTTCTTTTGAAAGAACCCAGCAGACTTTTATTTGTGTCTATGGGATGTAACTGCTTTTTTTTTTTTTTTTTCTTCCTTTTTTGTTGGTTATTACTGTAGTTTTCTCAAAGTGTAGATATAGTTTTCTAAGTGAAATAGTGGTCCTCTTAGAAGAGGCCAAGTGACCTTACATTTCTTACTGGAAATTAAACCACTATTCTCTCTGATTACAAAACCACATAGTACGCAATGTTTTTTGTAAAAATACGTCCATTGTGTAGTAGATCACCCTGACTTGGGTTGTCTTCAATCGAAACTTTATTCTCATCTGGATTTGTGCACCTTGAAAAAGCAACATTTTGTCCATGTGCAATAACTGGTTACTGTAAAAAAATACCCACAGACTTAAAAGTTTGTCCTTGGGATTTATTGATGGTCATGGCAAATGCCATGATAACTGGAAATTGTCTCCTTTGAAGGACAAAAGGCAAACCACTCTCACTTGGAGCCAAATCAATTCTTGGTATAAAAACTTGTTCACCTTTATGGGTCCCAGTCATAATTTCTGCATGTATAAAATGATCTTTTAAATTGTGCATAATGAATCTGATCCCATTACAAAGCCCTTTTTTGGATTCATATTTCTCAATAGCATGACAATTGCCCCTTTTTTCAATTGCAAAACTTGTGGTGGCATTCCAGATAGGGTTAAAGAATTAATAAATTCTATACTAAAATTAGATTTACTGTCAATGTTAGATTTATCGTCATCCAGAACTGAATCTGCACTGTAATAATTATTTTGGGGTGCGTTGATGAATTTTAAAATTTCGTTATTTAGATTCAAGGAATCTATATTTTTTGATGTTAATATCACTTTGTTTGCAATGTCTGAGTAATCGTCATTATTGAGAGTGTTTAGAAAGATTGCCGATATGAGTGATTCCTTGCAAACCATTTGTGATGGAATTTCAATGGTATCATTGTGTAAATCATGTATTTGTGGATGTTTTCCTTCTCCAATTTGAATGAGCCAATCATTGAATTCATTTTTCTCAATGATATCAGTCCTATTTCCATGCTGCACGACAGGTAATGTTTGCCTAAAATCTCCTCCTAACAACATTCCCTTTCCACCTAATGGAAAATTATTATCCATCACTTCTTTAAATAATCTATCAATACATTGCAAGGCATGACATGACATCATTGTTGCCTCGTCTATGATAATTCATTTACTTTTTTTTTATTTTTTGGCTTGCAAAGAATTCAGTCGAATATCTGACACTGATTTTTCTAAAATGGGAACTGGCAGTTTAAATCCACTATGCACAGTTCTGTCACCTTCTAACAAAAGTGCAGCAATTCCAGTTGTTGCAAATGGCATTGCTATTTGACCCTGTGCTCGAATGTAACTCATCAAACAATTGTACAGATACGTTTTTCCTGATCCACCAGGGCCATTTAGCTAGAAGTAACGGTCTTTGACCATTTCATCATCTGTAGCATTTGTGATTGTATTAAATTCTTGCAATTGTAAAGTATTTAAAGTTGCCAGTTTTTCTTCTGTTTTTTTGTTTTTGAAGATCAGTGTCATAATTATCAAAATGATCTATAAGTCCTGGATCAGGCAAATTAAAACTTGCATAATTATATCTATGAGCAAGAAATATTTCTTGAATTTCCATTAAAGTTTTTAACAGTGCAATTGGCTTATTGTAACGTTTCCAGAAGTCTTCCGGCATATTTAATTTAAATGTCTCCCACAGAACAAATGCATCAGGTGCATTGCAAATGATGCAAATGAATGCAAATTGTTCTCTCATTTGCTTTGGCATTTGACATAGTGCTGCTTCTTCCAGACACCTTTCCCATTCTTTATCATCTGCTATGAAGTTTTGATATCTTGCAGCTAATAGGAAAGTATCATAAACTATGTCATTCACTGTGCGTAAATGTTCAAAACTTTGTGCACCGGAACATGTAAAAGAAGTAATCTTAAACTGAAAAGTTCAATGTCTCTTGGACTGACGGTATAAATTTGAGATATAATTGTATGAGTATCTCTTTTTCGTTGTCGCTATAGACCAGTGTCCTGGCAGTTTAATTTAAACCATGCAGTAAGTGTTTCTCTGTGTTCACTTTGGACCAAGGCAGTTCTTTCATTGCCTGTAGTAAATCAAACAAACTGACTTTGTGACAAATGTACAGCTAATCGATATACAGCATGTGACCGATCATGCCTCTCAAATTTCAGAAGATGCCACATTGCTTCTGGAGCATTTACATAGGGAGCATCTAAATAATTAGAAAGTTTGTCATGTAAAATTGGATTTTCCTCTTTGTTTGCTGCACCTTGCACAACAACAGTTCCTGCATCATATCCTTTGTATTTATATTAATAAACATATTTGATGGATTTAATAGAAGTGCAAGCTTCCACATTTATGTGTGCATTGTACTTCATGAGCAAATGTGGATTGTATGGAACGACATATCTATTATCAACCTTTTTTCCATGGATAATAGCTGTTTGTCCTTGTCTTTTTTTATACAAAGGGTATCCATCACAATTAGCATACGTTTGCATTTGAAATTGTTCAAAAAATTATTTTGTACATTTTTTTATTTTCCATTACTGATTCCACTCTCTCTGCAGTATTAAACGTATATTTTTCCTGCAGGATTAAAAGTATGTGTGCATGTGGCAGTCCCCTTTTTGGAAATTCAATGGTATAAGCAAAAGCCACACATTTTCCAAATAAGTGTGCTTTAGTTATATCATGTATAATGAATTGAGTTTTAATTTGAATACTCTTGCCACTAAATCTGGTGGGTCAGAAGTAGTTTGTCCAAGATTCAAATTTTCCTTGATCTCTGGCCATTGTGGATTACATGTGAATGTAATGAATAAATCTGTTTTTGTGACAATAGCCATGGCATCATTATATCTTTCTCGCGTATTGCGAGGAGATCCATGGAAAGTGGATCGCAAAATGATTGCTCTTCCAGCTTGAATGTCTCTGTTGGTAGCCAATTCCGCAACATAATCCATCAATCTACAATATTGCTCTACTCAAAGTTTATTTTGCTGAAACTTTATAAAAGATAGATTATTTGCTTTGACTTGTAGATAGGAATCAATAATCCATTGTTGTGTGAGTTTGCCCCCACATAAAATAGTATTAAAAGAATCCCACATAGCATTTTGTGCCATTTCATATTCCAGCATAAAAATATTGCATCTAACACGAACTTTACTATTGGGATAACTTTGCAATTGTAATTTTGGTTCCCATCCAGGTTCACCATTTGGAAAGAAAATGGGATATGTCACTGGATCCAAATTACAACTTAATATATTTATGTTTATAAAAGGTTGTTCTTCATTGTGTGGATATATTCTAATATTTAATGTCTTTGAGCATGTTGCTGTTGTTCTTTTTCAACCCGTGCTAATTGTTTATATGCTTGACTTTATGGGTTGTTAGCCATAAATGTATCCAGCTGTTCAAAGACTATGTGCAAACACTGTTTATTTTCTGGAAGCGTCATCCTTTGTTCAACAGCTTCCATTGTATCTAAGAAATATAATTGTGCAAATTTCCTTTGCACTCCTTCTTGTGGGTGTAAATGTAAAGTACAGTGGTAAATTTGTCCTTGAACTTCCAAACAGTAAGGACCATGTCGTAGGACATTTTCTGCTAATGTGGCACCCATTGAAGCAAATGAAATTGCACTGTTATAAGGCCTTATGATTTTTTTTTTAATTGGTATAATTTAGAAATGTTGGATCGCTCATGATACTTTGTAAGTAATCTGGAAATTGAGCAATGTTTCACAGACATGTTTTTGTTTACTTTTTCTTTTCTTTGAAGCTCCAGCACACTCACTTTGTGCTTTCTTACTCCTTTTTATTTTATTTAAAAGTCTCTGTCAGGGTTCTTCTCTTAAGCGTTGGGAAGTCTCGGGGGACTGTGCATCTCTCCACCTTTGCTTCCTTTCCCTTGACAATCTTCTTTTGCGTTCAATCCTGTCTTCTCCATTGTTTGCCATTGTAATGTGTAATTGTAAATACAGGTGTAAGATGTTTGTTTTTTTTGTTCTGTACATATTGCATTATTAAAGAATGCAATGATTTGAAAAGCATTTTTAATTGTTATATGAAATAACTGAAACCATTTTTTTTTGTTTTATTAGCATACATAAAAAAGCAAAGCACTGCACATATATATATATTAATATATATATTTTTTATTTTTTGGACTAATGAATTATTAAGTCATTACTAAATGAATATACGTTACTGAATTAATCAATAACAGACATCATTGGTAAACCTAAAGAGTTAATTATGTTGTCATAAAGAAGGGCAAACAGAAATGGCTATTAGCAAAGTATAGAAGTGGCTTAAAATAATGTGCAATTTTCTTAATGATTAAATTAATTTACTTCTGAGGTCTAATTTACGTTCTTTAAAAGTTAATTAGGTAAGCATATATATATAGCATATATATATATATAAAGCTATTTTTGTTGTTGTTATTGTAACAGAAAAAAACTAAATACTAAATACCTCATTCATTTGCAAGTTGTGCAATGCAATAGGGCACTATATAAGCTCATAGCATATGTTTTTGTTATTTTTTTTAATTTAAAACCTTAGTTTTGGATAGATGTTCATTAACTAAAATGTTATGTCAAAATAATATGCAATGTTCTTATAAAGAGCCCTATTCAATTTTGCAAATTGCAATTTAATGAGTCCCTAAATAAATATAGGTTAATTAATGAATCACTAACTGTCATCAATACAAAACAATAAGGGCACCATGAAATCATAAAAATGTGAAATTGCTGTTGTTTGCAAAAAAATCCTTGAGAATTCCCTCTCTGTCTTCAGCCAGGTGCAGAGATGAGTAATTATGAAATAACATGAAAATCATTTTTAATGTTTGTATTCAATTAATTTGTGATTGAATGAAACTATGATGTTTAATTTGCATTGATGTAAAACATAAATGCATAATCATCAATATATTCATAAATAAAATAATTATAACATTTTAAATATAGCACATGTCATAACGTAAGAAAGTGCTTTAAATATTGAAGTGCTGTAAAGGTCCTATCCCTGTCAGGCAATTATAAGCAGTCCATATATTTAAGTGCTTTGTAAAATGTACATATTTTTTTAAGTAATCTAACATTTTTTTTTTTAATATTATTATTAATTAATAGTTCCAAAAGCAATGTACATGAATGAGCAGTAAGGCAGATATATAAATACTTGTTAAAAATTGTTATTACTTTTATTGCAGTATATTTTTTTTTATTTTTATGACTAAAGACTAACTATTAATTAATTTAACTATTATTATACGTTAATTGATCAATAACTGTTATCAATGTAAAAAAAAAAAAAATTAAGCCTTTTTTGTTCCCTAAGTACATAATTAAATGGTATACCTGTAAAGGTGATCTTTATGCTGTTCAAAGGCTGCAAACGTCACTCTCTGAGTTGAGTCAACTTTAGAGACGCTAAAACTGTCAAATAAAATGGAAATCATTTGTAATATTTGGCTTCATCCCTATCAGGCAATCAGCAGCAACACAGATATATTGGAATAGATGATGTTTACTGGAAGTTAAGTGCATTACACTATATTAGAAGTAGATATAAACTAAAGCTAAACTTAAAAAATACATTTTAATAAATATTTTTTTTTTTAATTCTGAAAAAACGCCGCTATTAGAGTTAGCCTTAGGTATAGGGTATATGTTTTTACTAATTCAGGGTAAAGGTCTTGTATAGCTACTATAAATGTAGTACCAGAGAAAGTTGGTTAATATTATACCAAAGTGCAAGTGAATATAAAAGTATGTTTTATGTCTGTGAGACAATACATTTTAGGAATGAGGAACTCTAAGAGTCCATAAAAAAGAAAAATAATAAATAAATGCAACTAGAAAAAGAAGCGTACAATTGAATGGATAAAGTGCTGTTGAGACTATGAATATTTTAAAGTGCTTAGTGATAACTAAAATAAAGGGCTAATTAGTAGCGTTTGCCTTTATGAGCAAAATGATAGACAATAAAGTGCTATAAGTGCTAAATTTATAGAAAGTGCTATTAGCATTAATATTATGGTATTGTAGGGGTATAATTATCTAGTAAATTAATTACTAGGCTGTATATAAAAGGATCAATCCTGATTATTAGGATAATATGAACAGATTTATGATATTACTTTCTCAATATATGGGAAATCCTCATATACTTGGAGACCAAAATCATCGGATACCCTTCTTGTATGAATTTATTATTAAAAAGAAGGGGAAAAAAGTAGTGAATTATAAAAACAGGTAAGGGGGAATGGCATCTTTTAATCACTGAGCTTAGGGGAAGGTATGTAAAAATAAAAGTCTATATATTGCTATAAATATTGATATCTTATAAAGTCTCTTGTTTGATTAGATATTGGAATAGATGCAAAACATAAAAGCATACTCAACAATCTATTGTTAAATTAAACAATTTTTTGGGTAATGATTACTAATTATTAATTAATAATTATATTAATATACGTTAATTAATCAATAACAGTCATCAATTGCAAATGAACATACTTTTATGATATATCTGTAAAGGTGATCTTTATGCTGTTGAAAGGCTGCAAACGTCACTCTCTGTGTTGAGTCAGGTGCAGCGACGTTGAAACTGTGAAATAAGATGGAAATCATTTGTAATATTTTGATTCATCCCTATGAGGCAATCAGCATCATCACAGATATGTCAGTGCATATTAAAATATACATATTTTTTGTGGTTCTTTATTTTGTTATTTTTTTGGTAATATTACTAATTAATAATTAATAAATTAATGTATAGTAATAGTCAATTAATCACTGACCAAATGTATTCTAATGAGCTAAGCATTAATATATTACTAAACTAAAGGCATTGTAAAATACAGAAAATGTGTTGGTCAGAATGATTACTAATAATTAATTAATAAACTAATGTACATTAATAATTAATGAATTAATGACTAAATATATTATAAATATTTTTGCATTAATGTATTAATAAACTTTAACAGATTTCAATTTTTTTCTTAATGATTACTAATTACTAATTAATAAATTAAAGTACATTATTAATACATTTTTCAATTAATTAATACATTACAAACAGCTAAGCATGAAAGTATTGCTAAACTAAAGCAAGCGTAAATTATAATTTTGTTGCTCAATTTGATAAATTAATTATTTTTTTTATCAATAATTCATTCTTTTTTTATTAGTGATTATTAATATACTTTACCTATTTGTATTTAATATTCAGCAATCAGTATCCTGAAGAACTAACAATCTCTTTGGATTTTGCGGCAGCAGAAAATGTCCACTCAGACTGTCATCACCTGAGGAGAAAGTGTCAGTTCTGTGGCAAGTGTGCCCTATATATATAGGCTGTGTGTGCAAGACAAAACCGTTGGTTTAGGCGGGAAATCCGCCATTTCACAATCTTAATGTGTAAATGTGTAAGTTAGTATTGTAAAATGGTGGCGTTAGTCTATGTTATATGCATTTCGCGATCATTTTACGTTTTTCCTATTAGTATTTTTCTACCGCGTATGTCGCGGGCTGCGTTTTGCGCATTTCGGGTTCGTGTAGCCTCATTTTTTTGCTCACTTAGCCAATATTCATGCTTAAATTCAACATAAATTTGCTTTTCACCTTACTTCCAGATGTCCTGGCTTTTCTCCCGTGCTATTGTTGATGTTTTTGTTGTGTTTTGTGTTTTTCTTGTTTTTTGGTTTGCGCGGTTCGGCCGTTATCTTCGTATTATTTCTATGTCGTATTTTTTTTTTTAAGTCCCTCGCCTCGTAATTTTTTTTTTTCTAAGTCCTGCGTCTTGTATTTTGTTTTTCTAAGTCCCGCGTTCGTCAACTACTTGCAGCCTAAGGCGATCCCGCATTTTGTTAGTCTTTGTAGGCTAAGTCCCGCGTTATAGTAAAATTATGATTCATATCTATTAAAATTGCATTTGAAAACAAGATATTCCATTCGCCATATAAAAAAATTCAAATTTTTTCCAGACATTGCAGAAGATATCTTAGCTAAAAGGAAATCTCTAAGAGAAATTACACAGAAATTAAGAGAAAAGGGGATTTTATATAAATGGTCTTTTCCAGCGAAATTGGTATTGTCCTATAAAGAAAAAATAATAAAAATCTCAACCAAGGAGGACGGAGAAGCATTTATGGATAAAATATCATAGCGTTCTGCTGTTCTTTGGGTATAGCTATTAACCCCGCTTTATTCCTTGAGCAACTGTATAAATACATACCTTGATAAAAACATTAGAGGGGAAACTCTTTACCCCCTTCTCTATATTGATTTCTCTTTTTTTAGTTGGTGTTGAAACTTATTATCATGATTTTTGATATTACACTGGTGGTTTTTATATTATAACTAGCGAATTGCCCGTCAAAAAATGACGGCAATGAAATTGTAAGGTAGCTAATGCTGTTTAGTGTGTAATAATGAAATATATAATACATTAATAAATGAATATACTTTACCTATTTTAAAGCATTGTGTGGAAGAGCTGTGAATGTGTTTTGATGTTGCTGCAGCATTAGTGGTGTGGATCTGCTGTGTAAGCGTGCTGAATGTGTGCAGTGTAACACTGTGCGTGCGCGAGCCCAAACCGTTAGCGTAGTCGTGTACTTCCGCATTGGCGAGAAATGGCGAGTAATGTGTGTTATACGTTTGTATCGGAATATCCGTAGGTGTTTTGTGGTGTTTTGCGAGTTTCTTGTGGTGTTTTGCGAGTTTAGAGTGCTGTAGCCTCGTTTTCGTTTTGTTCGGCGGCCATTTTTTCTCTCGCTTCGTTTTCTTTTTAGTCTCTAAACTGTTTTATTTGAAGTAAAATCGAGGTGTAAGTTGTATTTTTGAGGTGCTGGGTGCTCCCTCTTGGTGTAGGTAAGTTTTTTATGTATGTGGTGTGTGTATGTATTGTGTTTGACATTTTGTAATGTTCGCGAGTTGCGTCCGAGTGTTGCGAGTCCGTAATGTGTGTGAACGTGTGTCGTATGTTGTTTGCGAGTGTCGTAATGTGTGTGTCGTACTGTTTGGGTTGCGACGTGAAGTTTGCGAGGGTCGCAGTTGCTGGCAAGGAGCGCCTTCGGCGCTCCATGCCAGCAACTGCGGCCCTCGTTTTGCGAGGTCCTCAGGTGCTGGCATGGAGCGCCTACGGCGCTCCATGCCAGCAACTGAGGCCCTCGCTTCGCGAGGGTCCTCAGTTGCTGGCATGGAGCGCCTTCGGCGCTCCATGGCAGCAACTGAGACCCTCGGGCAGTGCCCTCGCTTCGCGAGGGCCTCGGCTCGCTGCGCGAGCCGCGGCCCTCGCTATGCGAGGGCCGCGGCTCGCTACGCGAGTCGCGGCCCTCGCTTCGCGAGGGCCGCGACTCGCGTAGCGAGCCCGCGGCCCTCGCTTCGCGAGGGCCGCGACTCGCGTAGCGAGCCCGCAGCGTTAGCAACAACTCGTACGCTCACAACTATATATGTGATAGATTATCACACTCATGCTCTTTATTATCACAAGTATGTATTATTTAGATATTGTAGAAACGTGCACTAAAGTGAAAGAGTATGTGAATACTTTGATGGATCTCATTAGACTTACTCTGAGGTCCTTAACCCTTATGTTGTTTTGAATTTTTTTGTTTATTTTCTCTTTCTTCTTGATTGGTATTTGCACATTAATATTTATATGTGGATCGAGATCATTCCCTCATTTGAGTTTCGTGCACTTAAATAATAGAAAAAATGTATGCTGCTACACATAATTGAAGTTTTAAAGTATCACTTGAAATTATATTGATAAGGTGATCTTAACATTATATGGTGACTTTAGTTTGTAAACCTTGTCTTAAAAAGATTTTTTTTCTTTTAGTTGAATTATTGTGGTTTAAAATGTCACCCCTTTTAATATAAAGTAATAGTATTAATCGCTTGAACTATATTGTTGGGGTGGAGGAATGATGATTAAGAGGGGATAGGATAAAATATGAGTGGACACAATACATTTATAATATTCAGACCTGTAGTTTAAATGACAGTCAATTGTATGAGTCTCTCAGAAGTTTTAGCAATATGTATGGTCCTGTGGATAACAGATAGGGTTCTTCTTCAGGATTACAACGGACTGCCATTCAAACTTGTTTTTAAGTTTGCTTGTCCTGTTAATCCCACCATATTCTCCTACCACCTTATGGAAGACAGGAGCATTGGGAAAGGTAGCAGAAACAGGTCCTCTTGGTATGAATTGTATGTATGTGGAATCCGCAGTTGGGATTTGAGGGTTTTCCTTTTTTCTTTTATCTTTTTTTTATATGTTGCTCTCTCCTTCAGCTCGCTTTCTCTTCCCCTGCCTCTGTTCGGGTGTCCTGGAGAATTATTCGAAAGTTCACCAAACAGTAAGTGATGGTAAATATTTTAAGCTATAATGTGCAGGAATTGAATCCCCCTGCTAAAAAGAAGCACTTGGCTAGGATAATCAATCTGGAAAAAAATTATATATTACTATTCCAGGAAACTCACTGGCAAACAGACAAAGTTCCAAACTTTTAAATTAAATCCTTTAGTAAAAGTTATAATTCCACCTTTAAGAAAAAAGCCAGACGTGTTTTCATTTTCTTCAAGAATTCTGTGAGTATCTTGGAAGAATTTGTACAGTGTGATGGGGAGGGAAGATATATTTTGTGGGTCGTAGGATCAATAATGAGAAGGTAACCATTTTAAATCTGTATGCTCCAAATTTCATGCAGATCAGATTCATAACAAAGATTTTGAAAATATGGAGCAGATATGCCCAAGGCAGATCAATAATAGGGGGTGATTTCAATCTTATTTTAAATAGTGATTTTGACAGAATTTCATTGAAAAACCCTTTATGCGATAGTAGAGTTAAACGTAATGCCACTTCATTTTCAAGAGCAATAGTGAAATATAATCTCTATGACACATGGAGGGTTTTTTACCCTCAGTGCAGAGATTATACTTTTTTTTCCCATCGTCACGGCACCTATACCCGTATAGACATGATATTAACAGATTTGAAGACTATTAATAATCTTATTGATGTGAAATTTGGTCCCAAAGTCGCTTCTGATCACGAAGCAAACTTCCTGTCCTCCCTGGAAACGTGATAACTCTTTATTAGAGCATGAAAAAATAAAAAAATAAATTGGGAGAAGAAATTAAAATTTTCCTGGAGATAAACAATAACTCTGCAACCTCTAACGACACACTATGGAATGCCCAGAAAGCTTACTTGAGAGGCCTCTTTATAAACTGGAAAGCCCATAGAAAAAAGCAAAGAGGGGCCACTCTCAGAGAGAGGTATATTCAGCTTTATAATTTAGAGATGATTAATAAAGTTGCACCAGCCCTAGAACTATTTTATAAAATTAATGTCAGGATGAGATTAAAGTAATAAACCAGGCAATTTCCGACATATCGCTTTGGAAAATCCAACAGAGACATTACTGGTTTGGGAACAAAATAAGTAAATTACTTGCCAATAAACTGAAGAACAAACAAGCCAATATTAGAATTTAACTTATTAGGGTAGGAGACAAGCTACTGAGGTAGCCGCAAGAAATTGCGGATGCATTTTCTAATTTCTATTATGACTTATACAATCTGGAGTAAAATTTTAATAAACCTAGTATTGAACTTATAGAAAAAATCTTGGAAAATATTAAACTTCCTAAGCTTACAAAGGGTCAGTTAGAAGACCTCAATAAGCCAATTCATTTAGAAAAAGTAGAAAATGCAATTAATGGTCTGAAAGTATATTCATCTCCAGACCCTTTAACTAACCCCACTCTTTCATTAGCTCCCTTACAGGATTTCGTTTCTAATTTTGGCATAATTTCATATTATAAGACCAACTTAATAAAAACTGAAGTATTGGGGATTTCTCTATCTTTAGAAATAACTAATAAACTGAAATTAAAATATCCCTTTAATTTTAAGAACAACAACTTTATCCATTTTGGGCATTAAATACAAAAAAAGCAATTGATAAAATGATCCCTGAGAATTGTGATATAATCTATCAAAAGTGTATAGATACCATAAAACAATGGAAATGGAAAACTTATCTCTCTCAGGGCATATGGCAGCATCAAAGATGACTCTCCTTCCAAAAAATAATATTTATTCAGGAGAATTCCAATGCCTTTTCCACTATATTAATGAAATAAAATTCAAACTATGATGGATGCTTATATTTTTGAAGAAAAAAAAAAACAAGAATAAAGAGATCTATCCTCATGGGAAAATTTCCAAATGGTGGACTTGTGAAATGGTATCCAAATGTGAAAATATACGGTTATGATAGTCCATATTATAAAATGGACAGATTCCTGTTTAAATTATTTGTGAGCTCAAATAGAGAATTTGTCCTTAAAGGAGGGATAACTTAACCAATTAATCTATTTGGAACCCTCACCTAAAAATATTTATTTATCAAATCTTAGAATTGTCAGGAAATTTCTCTCCTTCTCTCCTTCTGGTTTAAATTGAACAACAAACTGCAACTATTGCCATATCCAAATCTGGGAATTACGTTCAAAGATCTTCCCACTAGTATAAAATTACCTCCTATGAAATAACCTGTTCTTGGAGGGAAATTGGATATAATTTTCCCAATTGCAAAAACTATATAATGTAGGCTCTGAAAATTGGCTCTTATTTCTGAGTATTAGATCTACTCTAGAAAAATCTGGCTTCAGTGCCATAAAGAGAAATGTCCTAAATTACTTTGAAAAATTACTGAAACTGAAAAATAGGAAACATCTTATATAAAATAAAATTGAGCTATTGAGAAAGCAAAAATGTGAAAACAAATCAGTGACCATCCAGGCATGGGAAAAAGATTTAAAGAGTTCATATACCATTGAAGTTTGGAGAAAAGCCTTTAAGATAACTAATAGATATATTAAAAACTCCTTGAATAGAGAAACTTACATCAATACATTAAATAGGTGGCATTATGTCCCGTAAAAAAATCTATTCCATCTCTAAGAAGGAGGAGGATAAACTATGTTGGTGAAATTGTGGCAAAATTGGCTCCTACTTAAACATCTGATGGGAATGCTCAGAGATTCACACATTAATGAAAATAATAGATAAATAAAATAAAAAACTTTTTTACAAAAGGAGGAGCTCCGTTAGTTCAGTTATTATTTTTCATAGAGATTTTTTATTAGAGGACCCTTTCCATGGCTCAGAAGAGAGGAGCATGGTCTTCAATCAAGAAAGAAGAGCACCAGAACCACATCTATCAACATGTATAACCCGACTAATCCAGGGCAGAAGAATGAGGACCAGGGCATGGCTGATCATCACTGGATGATCATTAGGGGTAGGTAAATATTATTAATTTCTACTTATTTTACAGTTTTTATTATTTTTTATTTTGTTGTCATTTTATTACATTTTTTTGTGATTTTTTTCCCTGCTCACTGTGCCTTAGGGAGTACAGCTGCACCTCACTGACGAGGCCCACAGAGGCCGAAACATACGTCTGGGGTTTGCTGTTTCTCCTGGTTAGGGTAGAATTGCCTGGTATTTTGAGACTGGATCACTCTTTTGTATATTTCTCTCCGTGAAGGGCACAAGGGAGCTGAAAGAAACTGCTCTCTGAGTAGGTAACCAGACCTATAGAAAAAAACTACTTAGTATTGTTGGTTCTCAGATGAGCACCTCTACTCTTTTTGTAGGGACCCACGTGGTGGAAGTTAACATTAAGGTAGCATGGGGGTTCTTTAACACCAGTCCTCTGTACTTGACACTGCTTGCCTCCCGAATTACCACATACATTTCAAGCTTGACCTGCTGACATACAAAGTTCTGCATGATCTGCCACTTTTGCTTACTAATACTCTTTGAGTAGACCACAAAGTCCTCCTTGAAACTCTCAACTCTGTATTCTTCACAGCCCTCTCATGGTTTCAGTTTTGTCTCTCTAAACATTTCTTCAGAGGTCTTGTGGTAACTCTTCTTTTCCTCTAACCCTGTCTACTGTAGTACCTCAATTATCAGTCCGTGTTTTTTATTCTTGCTTTCCTTTTTTTCTCTCTTTTGTTGTTGTTTAGTCTCCAGCCATGTCCGATTCTCCATGACCCTATGGACCCCAACACACTATCTACATCTGTCAGTCACTGCCCCTCTGAGCTCCATAAGGTTCATGATCATTGCTTCAATCACCTCATCTATCCATTTCCGCCTCGGTCGTCCCCTTCTCTGTGTGCTTCCAATCTTTGCCATCAGTCTTCTCTGGGTAATATTGCCCTCTCATTATATGATAAATATTTGAGCTTCAGACTCATGATCAAACCTTCAAGTGAAGAGTTTATCTTGATTTCCTGAAATACTGATTTATTAGATCTTCTTGCAGTCCAACACCACAATTCCAAGGCATAAATTCTACGGCACTCAGTCTTATTTATGGTGCAGCTCTCACGTTGTATGTTACTACTGAGAATACAATAGTTTTAACCTTGCAAACTCTTGTTGATAGTGAATTATTTTAATAGCGTGTCCAAGCTTGACATAGCTTTCCTCCCCAGAAGCAAACATCTTTTAATTTCATGGCTACAGTCACAATCTGAAGAGATCTTGCATCTCAGGAAAATAAAATCTGTCACTACCTCCACTTCTTCCCCCCCTGTTTGCCAGGAATCAAGATTGTCATTTGCCCTGATCTTCGTCTTTTTAACAGTGAGCAGCTGGCCAGCTTTTGCACTTTCTTCTTTCACCCTCATCAATAGGTCCTTTACTTCCTCCTTACTTTCAGCCATCAAAGTAGTATCATCCGCGTATCTGAGATTGCTGATATTTCTTCCAGCAATATTGATTCCGGCTTTGGATTCATCCAGCCCGGCCTTTTTCATGATGTACTCTGTGTATACGTTGAATAAATAAGGTGACAACCTTGTTGCACACCTTTTCCTATCTTGACCCATACTGTTGTCCCATGTTCGGTTCTGACGGCGACTTCTTGGTCCACATACAGACTCCTCTGGAGACAGATGAGATGATCTGGTACTCCCATCTCTTTAAGAACTTGCCACATTTTATTGAGATCCACACAGTCAAATGCTTTAGAATAGTATATGAAGCAGAAGCAAATGTTTTTCTAGAACTCTTTTGCTTTATCTTTTTCCATTCAGAAATGTGCAGTTTGATCTCTTGTGCCTCTTTCCCTGCCGAACCTGGCTTGCACATCCTGGTCCATATATTGTTAGAGCCAAACTTGTAGGGTCTTAAGCATTACCTTGCTAGCATGTAAACTTTGTGCAAATGTTCGATAAATGAAGCACTCTCTGGCACTGCCTTTTGTGGGCGATTGGGATGTAGGCTGACCTTTTTCAGTCTATTGTGCCACTGTTGAGTTTTCCAAATGTGTTGGCATATAGCAAGCAACACTTTCGCAGAATTATCTAGTAGAATTGTTAAAAGTGTAATTAGGTTTCCTATCAAATCCTGCAGCCTTTTTAACATCAAGGCTTCCTGGGACCCTTCTCACTTTGCTTTACAAGATGTCTGACTCCCGCTCACTGGACAAACTATTCAGGTCATCACTGCTGTTAAGGTCCTTCCTGTATAGCTCTTCAGTGTATTCCTGCACCTCTTCTTTATCTGATCTTCTTCTACCTTTTTTTTCTTTTATCATGCCCACTTTGACATGAAAAATGCCCCAATTTTCTTGAAGAGATATCTCGACTTTTCCATTCAGTTTCTTCTTTTATCTCTTTACATCGATCATTGTAGAATGTCTCCTTGTCTCTTTTTGCTATCCTCTGGAGTTCTGCATTCAGTTGGAGAAATATTTTCTTATCTCCTCTACCTTTCCTTTCCTTCTTTCCTGGGCTACTTTCAAAGCCTCATCATACAGCCAATTTGCCTTCTTAGATGTTTCTTTCTTTTGGGGATATTCTTTGTTTCTGTTTCCTGGATAATGTTTCAAACTTTGGGCAAAGTTCTTCAGGCATTCTATCTTCCATGTCTAGTCCCTTAGATCTATTATTCACTTCCACTGCATATTTTCAAGGGATAATATTTATTATGTATCTACTTGGTCTGAAGATTTTCCCTCTTTTCTTCAGTTTAAGTCTGAACTTTGCAACAAAAAGCTCATGGTCTGAGCTGCAGTCAGATCCAGATCTTGTTTTTTCTGACTGTATAGAGCTCCTCCATATTTGGTTACAAAGTATATAGTCAATCTGATTTCTATATTGTCCATCTGGTGATATCCATGTGTAGAGTTGTCTCTGCTGGAAGATGGTCTTTGCTATGAGACAGAACTTGGAAGAATTCTACTAATCTCATACCTGCTTCATTTTGTACTCCAAGTCCAAACTTGACAGTTATTCCAGGTATATTTTGGTTCCCTCATTAGCATTCTAATCTAATATGATGAGAGTAACATATTTTATTGGTGTTATATCTATGGCGTGTTGAATACCTTCTTATAACTAGACAACTACAGCTTCTTCAACATCCATGGTTGGAGCATAGACTTGGATCACTGTGATATCACATGGTTTGCCTAGAATTTGAACTGAAATGATTCTGCCATTTTTTGGGTTGTAACCGAGCAGTGCTTTGGTCACCCTTTGATTGACTATGAGGGCTACTCCATTTCTTCTGAGGGATTCTTGGCCACAGTAGATGATCTGATGGTTGTCTAATGTGAAATGTCCCATTCCAGTCCATTGAAGTTTACTAATTCCCAGGATATCAATGTTTAATCTTGTCATCTGGACCATGTCCAGTTTGCCTTGGTTAATAGTTCTAACATTCCATGTTCCTATGCTGAATTGTTCTTTGCAGCAGCAGACTTTCCTTTTCCCTCCAGACACATCTGCAAACTTGGTGTCCTTTTGGCTTTGACCCAACCACGTCATTAGATCTGGTGCTACTTGTACTTGCCCTCTATTCTTCCTCAGTAATGTGGTAGGCACCTTCTTAGCTGCAGGGATAATCTTCTGGTGCCATATAGTTATGTCTCTGGTTGTGCCTGTCCATCAAATTATCTAAGCAAAGTTACTGGAGTTGGTTTCCAGTTCCGTCTCCAGTGGACCAACATTTTTCTGACCTCACTGCTACGACCTGCTTATCTTGGGTGACCCTTCATGGTATAGCTCTCAGCCTAATAAAGGTACACAAACTCCTTCACTACGAGAAGGTTGAAATCCAGAAGGTGCATCTTTACACCTAAATCTTTATATCCTCTCTAGACAACCCCAACCCCGCAATTAATGGCATATATCATAACATGTCTATCTGACATTTCCTCCTGGATGACCCTTCCTGCATCTAAAAATTAATTAATATTCAAGAGAGAGTTGTTACTTATTACCTCCTCCTCCTCTGTCACCACAAATGAGATTTCCATTTTCATTTCAAACATCACAATCACCCCAACAGCTCAAATCAATTGTCTTAGTGTCAGATTTCACTCAGATCTTCCTCATTCATATTTTCCTTTCATTAAAACTGTTTTCATCCACTGGAATATCTCCAAAGACATTCCTATTGGAAGTTACTACAATGATGCACTCATTATATCCCATCTTCTTAACTGGCCTTCCACTAACACGCTTATCCCCAGTCCACTCTGAAAGCTTCTGTCAGACTCATCCACCTTACCCAAAGTTCATAATTTACTACTCCCACTGATCATGACATGCACTTTTCATCCTCATTACTTCTTCCCTGTCCCACTCTTTGGAATTTCCTACCTCACTTCAGAGTGTATCTTAGTTTTCAGACATTCAAACAGTTTCTGGAGAGGCATAATACCTAGGTTCTTAACCACAGCAACCACAACTCCAAACAAAGCTTTTTATTTGTCTCACACATCTCTCTAAATCCTGCTCTAACACCTATCCACTTATCCCTTACCTCTACCCACACTGTCGCTACCACCACCAATTATGATAGAAGTAGCCCAAAATATATTGCCAATAATACAAACATATTTAAATGCATCTTCAACAAAACCAAAACCATAACTATGGATAATGTTTTTCTAAAATGATAGATTACCTTGTCTAAAGAATATAGGACAGATAGTCTTAGATTTCTATTTAATGAAGGAATAACATCTAAATGTAACGTATAATAGATAGCTCATAGAAGGCCCCTTATTTTATATGATCACAATCTTGGCTGCTGGCCAAAGAGTAATGTCCTTATGACTGCAGTTTATAAAGATCTAAAATTTACGGAGATCCAGTGTAACAATCTGCTTCTTCAAGGGGGCTTGATACGAACCTAGTTCAAACCTACCCCAACAGGATTGTGTAGTTCCTGTTCTCTGTGGCACAAAAGAGGGCTTCTGAAGAGGGCAAGACCCAAAAGGTACAGGCAGAGAATACTGCAAACAGGTTACAAGTGGCCCATGGCAAGACCACTCCGCAAGTCAGGATACAACACAAAGAAACACTGTGAAACACTCACACTGTGTATATGTGAATACTATCTCTCAACCTTTTTTGAATGATCAAAACAACATATTTATACTCTCCCATACCACACCCTTGTACACCCTTGTGAGTGATGTCAGCCCATCTGGCTTGCAACCTTGGGCTATCAAAGCTCTTGAGATCAAATTCACCAGATATCTATAGCTGGCTAGTGAAAAAAACCTTTATGTTAAACTCAAGTGTTTGCTTAGGACTACTTGAAGTACATGCATCTGTCTTGACCCAAGATCTGTGTGTGTGAGTGTGCAATGATCTGCAGCTAACTTCTATGCAGTGCATTTATACCAATTCCACATATGTTCTATATAACATTTTCCCTCTTATAATACATTATAACTAGGATACATAATAACCATGTACAGGCAACATATAACCACACACTAACATATAATCCCAATGCAACAATGTCATGCTCCCTTGGCCATATTCCTAAATTACTGGCATGAGTCCTTAAACAATTAAATCATGACATCCGGGATCAGATTATTTTCTTATGTAGAATTTAAAGGGACATGGGATTCATCAATACTGCTCAACAAAATCAAACAGAACATTGAAAACCAAGTAGTATTTTTAGAACTGATGCATATTAACTGTTTTTTTAAGTTTTTATATAATACAGTTAATATTTAAACAGTTTTAATAGCAGTTTGAGCTTCCTTCACTAAGCAGATTATGTAAAGCCCAAAAACCATAAACTCACTGCAAAAAAAAACAATAAAATCTCAAAACTCCCAATATTTAAGATTCTTTACACATTCTAATCTGAAAAGGAAAAAAAGAAATGTATTACTGCAATGAAGCATTTGGAGGGAGCTTGCAATGCATGGTCTCTTTAGGACTTGTAAGCATAATAATTTAAGTTTTAGTAGCTATGACAATAAATGATAACACATATGTAACCTTTGTCCAAATTATTCTTGGCTTGAAGGATTTTGGCATTCAGAGCACTGGTTCTCAGCTGAGCATCTACTTCCTTCAGCAGGGTAAGGACAGGAGAGGACTCCAAAATCTTGACTGTATCTCCATCTATGTGAACATTTAATAATATATTAATTAACATGCTCATACAGTAATTACATTGTTATGCTTGACAGCAAAAATTGGACAAACAGGAAAACAAACAAACATTCTGTTATTATAAAATATATAAAAATGTATTTAAAACTCATTTAATTAAATATCACTGAGATACATTAACTTAAATGTTATCTTGTTTACCTGGAAAAATACAGGAAAACAGCTGAGGACCCACAAGTGTTATTCTTGATGTTGCTATTTGTTCTGCTTGCTGAAATACACAGATATCTGGGAAGAAAATTGTCATATAGTATGATTATTATTTATATATAACTAACTGTGAACCTATCACATAAAAAGAGGTATAATGGAAAAATAAACTGTATTATAACTTTATAAAAATGGCTTTACAAATGAGAAAGGGCAGATTAGTGATTCCTGATCGTTTTGCTTTGTTTCCATCTAATAAATGTTTGCATCTGTTGTAGAATGGTAATTAGAGATGTTGCGAATAGTTCGCCGGCGGACTGTTCCCGGTGAACATAGCATGTTCGCATTCGCGGCGAACTGCGAACATATGCGATATTCGACCCGCCCCCTATACTTTATCATTGAGCAAACTTTGACCCCCGCATGTCACAGTCAGCAGACACATTCCAGCCAATCAGCAGCATACACTCCCTTCCAGAGCATTCTACCTCATGGACAGCAGCCATTTTGGAATCATAACTAACTTGCAGTCTTACTGAGAGGAGGCTGAGTGTAGGTGATACTGCATCAATAGGGAAAACCATAGCTAGGCTACTGTACACAGTGTGCAATACAGTCCTGAAGGACTCTTTTGATCTCTGCTGCAAGGACACCCATGTGTCTCTTCCCCCCCTTATCATCATCCTCCCCTCACCTTAGCACCCAACCCTAACACCCCTCACACTTATCCACAACACCCATCAACCTAACACCTAACCCTAACACCCCTCACACTTATCACTAAGACCTAACACCCCTCACACTTATTCCTAACATGCCTCACCCTAACAACCCTTACACTTATCCTTAACACCCCTCACCCTAACCCTAACACCCCTCACACTTATCCCTAACACCCCTCACCCTAACCCTAACACCCCTCACACTTATCCCTAACACCCCTTACCCTAACCCTAACACCCCTCACACTTATCCCTAACACCCCTCACCCTAACCCTAACACCCCTCACACTTATCCCTAACACCCCTTACCCTAACCCTAACACCCCTCACACATATCCCTAACACCGCTTACCCTAACCCTAACACCCCTCACACTTATCCATAACACCCATCAACCTAACACCTAACCCTAACATTCTCACACTTATCCCTAAGACCTAGCACCCCTCACACTTATCCCTAACACCCCTCACCCTAACCCTAACACCCCTCACACTTATCCCTAACAACCCTAACACCTAACCCTAACACCCCTCACACTTATCCCTAACACTCCTCACCCTAACACCTAACCCTAACACCCCTCACACGTATCCCTAACATTCCTCACCCTAACCCTAACACCCCTCACACTTATCCATAACACCCATCAACCTAACACCTAACCCTAACATTCTCACACTTATCCCTAAGACCTAACACCCCTCACACTTATCCCTAACACCCCTCCCCCTAACCCTAACACCCCTCACACTTATCCCTAACACCCCTCACCCTTACCCTAACACCCCTCACACTTATCCCTAACACCCTTCACCCTAACACCTAACCCTAACACCCCTCACACTTATCCCTAACACCCCTCACCCTAACCCTAACACCCCTCACACTTATCCCTAACACCCCTTACCCTAACCCTAACACCCCTCATACTTATCCATAACACCCATCAACCTAACAACTAACCCTAACATTCTCACACTTATCCCTAAGACCTAACACCCCTCACACTTATCCCTAACACCCCTCACCCTAACCCTAACACCCCTCACACTTATCCCTAACACCCCTCACCCTTACCCTAACACCCCTCACACTTATCCCTAACACCCCTCACCCTAACACCTAACCCTAACACCCCTCACACTTATCCCTAACACCCCTCACCATAACCCTAACACCCCTCACACTTATCCCTAACACACTCACCCTAACACCACTCACACTTAGCCCTAACACCCCTCACCCTAACACCTAACCCCCTCACCCTTATCCCTAACACCCCTTACCCTAACCCCCCCTTTACACTTATCCCTGTGTCTCTTCCCCCCTAATCATCAAGGGAGGGGGGGAGATGATGAGGGAGGGGGGAAAGAGACACAGGGGAGGATGATGATGGAGGGGGGAAGAGACACAGGGGAAGATGATGAGGGAGGGGGAAAAGAGACACAGGGGAGGATGATGAGGGAGGGGGGAAAGAGACACAGGAGAGGATGATGATGAAGGGGGGAAGAGACACAGGGGAGGATGATGAGGGAGGGGGTAAAGAGATACAGGGGAGGATGATGAGGGAGGTGGGAGGATGATGAGGGAGGGGGGATAAAACACAGGGGAGGATGATGAGGAAGGGGGAAAAGAGACACAGGGGAGGATGATGAGGGAGGGGGTAAAGAGATACAGGGGAGGATGATGATGGAGGGGGATGTTAGGTTATTTCTGCCCTTTATGGATTAAAACCAGACTCTGCATCAACTATGTAATTTTCTGTGGGAGTTTTGACATGGATCCCCCTCCGGCATGCCACAGTCCAGGTGTTAGTCCCCTTAAAACAACTTTTCCATCCCTATTGTGGCCAGAAAGGGTTTTAAAATCCGCCTGCCCATTGAAGTCTATGGCGGTTCGCCGGTTTGCGAACATTTGCGGCGGTTCGCAAACCGAAAATTTTATGTTCGCGACATCATTAATGGTAATAAATACATATTTAAAGTCCACAATAGCGTAAGAAAAATGGTACACGTTTTTATGTAACAACCTAGCAGCTGTGTAAACCATGGGCATCAAAACATTTATAGAAAAAAATATAATTTTTGAAGAATATAGGATTGCAACACTTCCTGAGAACTGAGTTATGTGTCTTTTTTTATTATTATTCAGCGGAGGGAGGGTTGGAAGAGAAGGGGAAGGTCTGGGGGACTTGTTAGATAATTGGATCTGGTTGAAAATAACCCCCCCCCCCCCTCGAAAGCACAACTCTTCAGAAATATAAACACCTCTTTCACACACAAAAAACAACTTCCACCACAGTAACATGGATGCCTCCGGCGTCTTGCATAAGCTTCAAAATTATTAATTTCAAATGAAAATTAGCAGTATCATTTAATTCTGCCTAATTATAATGTTAGTCAGTTTTCAGACATAAATATTGTTTTTTTATTGCACAGTAGTAAATAAATAACCAGTAAGGCTACTGAGTTTAAAAAACAAAACAATTCTTAGGAGCAAAAAAAACCACAGAAATAGTCTCCTGGGCCACAGGAAAAAAGCAGTAGCATGGCTGGAAGATCACAATGTCCACAGTGAAAACTGTGTCATGGCAAACCCGGGAAATTAAATAGCAAGTCACTTTGTCTAGTCACCCACAGAAAAGGTTGGTTAGATCATACACATATATACACACTGAAAAATCTGGTGGTGATCGGTCCCCTCACCCCAGTTCCTACACCCATGATTTGTACGATCTGCAACATTTCTGATGATGAACTAGGCTGCACTGATCCTGCCCAAATCAGACCTTCTTTGATGGTTTGAACCTAAAATCACTTTGAATTCAAAATTTTATTCTTAATACTAAATAATTCCTGAGAAATACAGCATTCTATTTGCACTAAATGTGCAGCTTGATATGCTAATTCACTGCTCAGAGTACCTCAAAAGTGTTGGGGAAGGGTTGCAACTGAATGGTAACTTTGATGTAATTGTTTAAGCCACCAGAGGGAAAGAGAAGCAGACAATTATTTTAAACTAGCAACTTGCCCGTCAAAAAATAACTGCAATAAGATTGTAATGGTGTTTGGTTAAGACATAAATTTTGTTGGTGTTCCAAGATCCTTCGGCGCTCATTGCGAGCCTTGCGCTGAGCGTCTTTGGCTCATTGTGAGGCTGTTGGTTGTTTGTGTGATATGAACAACGTTCGCAGTAGTTTTTTCTATGTTAATGAAATAATTAATAAATGAGTAAATGAATATACTTTACCTATTTTTAAGTAATATATGCAGGAAGCATTGTGTTCAAGAGCTGACAATCTGTTTTGATGTTGCTGCAGCATCCAATGTCGGTTTTCACTGTTGTGTTTCAGCTGCTGTGTAAGTGTCAGCAATGTGTGCAGTGTAAATAGTGTGCGTGCACGAGGAAAATCCGTTAGGGTAGCTGTGTACTTCCACATTGTGTGGCGGCTAATGTGTGTGGTACGCGACTGTGGCTGATTTTGCGTCCTTGTTAATAGTGTATCTTGGACCTCATAGGGCTTTTTCGGAAAATCTGTATGTGTTTCGTGGTGTTTTGCGTGTTTAGGGTTCTGTAGCCTCGTTTTTTTTTTGCAGCAATTTCTTCTCTTGCTTAGGGGATTTTCGGTTGTCTAAACTCTTGAATTTGTACTTAAATTGAGGTGTAACTTCACTTGCAGAGGTCCTGGGTGCCCCCCCCTTGCTGTGGGTAAGCTTTTTATGTGTTTGTTGTGTGTATTTATTGTGTTTTTAATGTTTTCATGTGCGCTGGGTTTGGGTGCTAAGGTCGTATTTTTGCAAGGTCGGAATGTTTTTTTTTCTAAGTCCTGCGTCTCGTATTTGTGGATGCTATGTCCGTAAATTTCGCGGTGTAAGTCCCGTCATAGGGATGAGCGTCTACGACTTTCATCAGCAGCGCACAGAGCGCCTTTGGTGCTCCTTGCCAGCAACTGCGGCCCTCGCTTCGCAAGGGCCGCAGCGTTAGCAACACCTTTTGCCAGCCCGCACTGCTGACAACTATATATGTGATTAAATATCAAATAAGTCAATGATAGCGAGTGTATCAGGAATGGTCCATTTTATAAAATAATGATGAATACAATGTATAGCAGGTTTTTCATGCTCTTTAAGAATAACATAATATAAACAACTTGATTTTAGGATGACAGAGTCCCCTTAAGTCAAGGTTTTGAGGGGTGAGACTTTTTCCTAAAATTCAGAATATTTCATAACTACATAGTGAAAACTTACTTTCTGACAACAGTGTAAGAACACTCTGATCAGTGCTTTCGAGGCTCATTTTTCCCAATGATGAGTTGACATCAAGATTTTTTGCGGCTTCCTTTTTCTTTTTCATTTCTTCCTCTAGTTTCATACTGAGCTTTTCAAGGTCTCGGTGGAGGGTCTTTTCCAAGAATGCTACAGTTTCATCATGTTCTTTGATGAGCTTCTATAGTACAACAAGGAAAGAAAATAAATGAGATCAGGCATGATCTTGATAGCCATTCAAAGACAGAAAAAGATCTATTATTCAATTACAATCCACTAAGGGCCTCATTCAAATGTGATTTGGCCAACTGAATAGGGTTCTATTTAAGCACAGAGCATATTTTTTGTACAGAAGTTTTTAGTTAGTGTACTTCTTACTAAAAAGCAAGGTCTTCACTAACTAGAAACTACTGTAAAAAATATGCTATGTGCTTATATAGAGCCCTATTCAATTGGCCAAATCACATTTGAATGAGGCCCTTAGTTTGCCTAGTATTTCACAGACAAAGGGACTCTGCTTCCTTCCACACAGTTGACCACCCTCTTCTAATCCAAACTCTCTGCTCATTTGGCATCCAGGGCACAGCTCTTTCATGGTTCACATCCTATCTAAAAGATCGTACATTTAGCATCTCCTTCTCTGGCACCTCTTCTTCACCTCTCCCTCTGTCTGTTGGCGTTCCCCAAGGTTCTGTCCTAGGCCCCCTCCTCTTCTCCATCTACACCTCCTCCCTTGGTATACTCATAAAATCTTTTAGATTTCAGTATCATCTCTATGCAGATGATACTCAAATCTACCTCTCTGCACCCGATCTATCCCCCTCTCTTCTAGCTCATGTTTCCAACTGCCTCTCTAGCGTATCCTCCTGAATGTCTACTCGTCAACTCAAACTCAACATGTCTAAGACTGAACTCCTAATCTTTCCACCCTCTAGTACAGCTTCCCCTCCTCAAATATCTCTCACTGTTGACAACACCATCATCACTCCCACCTCCCAGGCCTGTTGTCTTGGGGTTCTACTGGATCCCGCCCTCTCTTTTATTCCTCACATCCAATCGATAACAAAATCTTGCCAGTTTCACCTAAAAAACATCTCCAAAATTCGTCATTAACTTACACAAGACACAGCTAAAATTCTAATACACTCTCTCATCTTATCTCGACTCGACTACTGCAATTCACTCCTTGCTGGCCTACCCATCTCTCGTCTGTCTCCCCTCCAATCCATAATGAACGCCTCCGCTAGACTCATCTTCAATACCAAACGATCAGTGTCTGCAGCTCCTCTCTGTCAATCACTCTACTGGCTTCCCATAGCTTCCCAACTCACATTTAAAATCTTGACCCTAACACATAAAGCCCTCAACAACAATGCACCCCCTTATATCTATGCTCTTGTTTCAAAATACTCTCCCAACCGCCCCCTTCGTTCTGCTAACGACCTTCTTCTTTCCTCCTCTCTCATCACTTCCTCTCACTCCCGTCTTCAAGACTTTTCTCGTTCTGCCCCTACTATTTGGAACTCCTTGCCTCGCTCCATTAGATTATCTTTCTGCCCCAAAACCTTTAAAAAATTACTTAAAACACACCTATTTAAAAAATCATATCACCTTCAGCCTTTATAATTACAACTGCACACTCCACAGCTTAATAACACTCCCACCCACACTCTACAGTTCAATACACAGACCCCTCCAATTGACTGAACAAATTGTTTTCACAGCACCATCTTGCATTTGTCACCCTCTTGTATCACACCTAAACCCTTAGATTGTAAGTTTGCAAGTTTTCAATTGTGTGTCAGTATCTTGGAAACAAGCACTATGTGCATTTGATTATATGCTCAAAAAAAGGGCCCTCCATTTATAAGGTGTTAAGTTTGTTTTTTGCTATGTAATAAACCCCTGTACAGCGCTACGGAATATGTTGGCGCGATATAAATAAAGACAATAATAATAATAATAAGTGAATGTGAACTCTCTGGAATCATGGTTTGAATTTGCTCATGTTGACATGGGCCACATAGTGCCAAAAATCAAGCAACTGTGCTCCACCAGCTGTATTCTGGATGGAGGTAAAACTCATCTTCTTCTCAAAGGCCTGATCTGACTGTCCCAGCATTCACACAAAAAATGGACTGCACAGCAGTATATTTCCTTGTCAAATACATTTCAGACTGCATCTCAAAATAGTATCTTATATCCAAACTGCATGGCAAACTACAGGCCTGTTCCAAGTCTTCCCTATTTAGGAAAAGTTGTTTAAAAAGTAGTTGCAATGCAGCCTAAAATTCATCTGCCAAAGCATGATCTTCATTCTCCATTGCAGTCAACATTTAGGAAACATCACTGGTTCATGATCTCCTGATAGCATGAGATAGAGATGATTGTCCAATCCTAATTCTCCTTGACCTCTCTGCATCATTTGACACAGTGGTCCATGGATTATCCATAGAGCAGCTGAAGAATTACTGTGGACTGTGTGGTACTGTCCTCAGCCGGTTTAAATATTTTCTCTCTGTGAAGTTGCAGGGGGTTTATTCAGGTGTATACAAATTTAAATTCATATCCCTGTCATGTGGAGTTCCACAAAGCTTTCTCCCCAGTGCTATTTGCTGTATACATGCTCTCACTGGGAAAGGTCATCAGAAGCCATGGCCTAAACTACCACTGTTATGCAGATGACAAACAACTTTATCTGTCTTTTAACCCAGATGCATAACATCCAAACTTTGGGCCCTATTAAATTTGAGCTGCGGATGAAATCGTATCTCGCAAAGGCAGTTTTCCTGCTGTTTGCGAGTACCGAATCTCTCGCAGCCTGGTTTGCGATATGACTGCGAGAAAATGGCAGAGAATAGGCTCCAAGAGAGCTACGTAGCCTTAAATCTATGCATGAGTCTCGCATATCGTAAGAATCCCTACGTGGACAAAAAGTCCACGCAAGGGATCCGAAAGCCTCTACGTGCTGCCTCGGAACAGCCCGAGTCAGCCAATCACAAGCCGCCAATGCCAATTTCCTCCCGGAAACGACACTGGGAGGTTCATTAGCGTCGGTGAGGTCTGCCAGTGCAGACCTCCGTTAGTTTTTTTTTTTTTTTTTACAGCGCGGATGATTCCGCGTCCCAGCCCGGGCTGAAGGAGAGAAGGCCGGGGACATCGCGGGGAGGTAAGTTAAATGTATATTTAGATGTTTATATGTGTATTTTATTTATTGTTGATATTTTGTATTAATGTATTCATGTATTGTGTTTTGTTTTTAACAGGGCCGCGCCGGAAGAGCTAAACAGTGACGGGACATGCTGTAAAGGTGAGTATATTATTTAGAATGTATAGAATGTTTATTTATTGGATGTTAATGTTTTGTACTATTTTTTTTTTTTTTTTGACCCATAGGTTAGTGATCTGAAGCAACATCTTAAAGGTAAGTGGTCTTAATTTATTGATTTTAGCTTAGAATTAGGGTCTGTGTAGTTAGGACTGTAATTATTTTATTTTATTTTAGAATTAGGGTCTGTGTATGTAGTTAGGATTTTTTGTATATTAGATAGATAGGGGGATGTATTTGATATAGTTAGGATTTATTTTAAATTAAATAGATTGTATGTTAGATAGATAGGGGGTATTTGATTTGGACTATATGTAATATATTATATGTAATATATTATATTTAATATATTATATTTAATATATTATATGTAATGTCATGTATTGTATGTAATGTATGTAATGTATTATATTTAATATATTATATTTAATATATTATATTTAATATATTATATGTAATGTCATGTATTGTATGTAATGTATGTAATGTATTATATTTAATATATTATATTTAATATATTATATGTAATATATTATATTTAATATATTATATGTAATGTCATGTATTGTATGTAATGTATGTAATATATTATATGTATGTATTGTACTGTGTTTATCTGTCTTTCCTTTTCAGGTGTGTAATTTTTTTATTTTCTGTAGTGGGGGGTGGGGTTGTAATGTATTTTTTTGTTTTCTGTAGTGGGGGGTGGGGTTGTAATTTTTTTTTTTTTCTGTACTGTAGTTTTTTTTTTGTAATTAGAGTGTTGGGGAGGTTTATTAGGGGGTAGGTAGTGTAGGTAGGTAGTGTAAGTGTTATCAGATTAGTGTAGAGGGGGGTTAGTTTAGATTAAATGGTTTATTGGGGGTTATAGTGTAGTGTTTGTAGTTAGTGTCATCATGGTCCTTGAGGACAATCAAGGCACTTATGTGGTTAATGTTGGGTTGTAACAGGCCCATAATGGTAATAATATACCCTTA
This sequence comes from Discoglossus pictus, assembly GCA_027410445.1. Lineage (NCBI taxonomy): Eukaryota > Metazoa > Chordata > Amphibia > Anura > Alytidae > Discoglossus > Discoglossus pictus. Next base: position 112,474,711 of record CM050169.1, read on the forward strand.
TGGGACTGATGGGGTTAAAAAGAGCCTTATGGTGGTCTGTATTGACCACCATGAGTTAATGGGTTAATTTAGGCCTTATGGTGGTCTGTATTGACCATCATGAGTTAATGGGTTAATTTAGGCCTTATGGTGGTCTGTATTGACCATCATGAGTTAATGGGTTAATTTAGGCCTTATGGTGGTCTGTATTGACCATCATGAGTTAATGGGTTAATTTAGGCCTTATGGTGGTCTGTATTGACCATCATGAGTTAATGGGTTAATTTAGGCCTTATGGTGGTCTGGATTGACCACCATGAGTTAATGGGTTAATTTAGGCCTTATGGTGGTCTGTATTGACCATCATGAGTTAATGAGTCAATTTAGGCCTTATGGTGGTCTCTATTGACCATCATGAGTTAATGGTTTAATTTAGGCCTTATGGTGGTCTGGATTGACCACCATGAGTTAATGGGGTAATTATAGTTGCCTGGGGTTAATATTTTTAGTGCGAGTCCTTTCAGGACCTTCACGGTCCTTTGAGGACCCGCAAGGCGGGAAATTTAAAATTGAATTGCAGCAGGGTCACGATCGGTGCCGATCGGGGACCCCCGCTGCAGGGGGTTTATGTGGGGACACTTCGGGGGTCCCAATGGGGACCCCCAGCATAGAGGGGGGTTAATTTTAAGTGCCGCGGCCGGGATTGGGTAATAGTGTGCCGCGGGCCCTTTAAGGAGCCGCGGCGGGGAATTTAAAAGTTTTAAATGCAGCGGGGGGCCTGATCTATGCAGATCGGGGCCTCCCCCTGCAATGGGTTCATGTGTGGACACTTCGGGGGTCCCAATGGGGACCCCCAGCATAGAGGGGGGTTAATTTTAAGTGCCGCGGCCGGGATTGGGTAATAGTGTGCCGCGGGCCCTTTAAGGAGCCGCGGCTGGGAATTTAAAAGTTTGAAATGCAGCGGGGGGCCTGATCGGTGCCGATCGGGGACCCCCGCTGCAAGGGGTTAATGTGTGGGGGCTGCGGGGGTTCCTATGGACCCCTGCAGCAAGGTGTTCATGTGTGGACACTTCGTGGGTCCCGACGGGGACCCCCGCATTGAGGGGGGGTTAATTTTAGGTGCCTGGGGGGGTTTTGGAGTACCCCCCACGGCAGGGCTTATGTGGGGGACTGCCGCGGAGGTCCCTTTTAGGACCCCTGCAGCACTTGATGAGGAGTGGGAGCCTGCGATATCATCTCGCAGGCTGTCACTCCTTATGTACATTTACGCAGTGTAGATACGTACGGCCCTGCTGCGTAGCTCATACGTTGCTCGCAGCAGGGCTAATTTAATAGCATTGTAAGTTAGAGAAACTGTGCAGTACGTAGGGCTTAAGTAGAAGCCTCTTATTTACGAGGCTGGAATTTAATGAGGCCCTTTGCTCCTAATAGATTTTTTGAAGATCTTCCTTGGCCTCATATTTCCATTTGAAGAGCATAGTCAGGATAAAACACTTATTACCCTAATAAGAACTCCCTTTTTTGGTTCATGACTTTATATTGTCACAAATGGACTACTGCAGCTGCCTATATCTATGACTGTAAAAGAGATAGATCACTTACAGTTAGTATAGAACTCTACTGCAAGTTTATTAACAAACCAACCTTGTTTCTGTCACATAACACATACACTACACTTCCCTCAATTTTCAGGAGGTGTTGCTAGCCCAGTAGTTTTATATACATGTTTATAGTATTGTTCAAACTACTTGATTATCTTTGGTTTGTTTGCAACATATCTTACAGTTTAGGGAAACTTTGGTGTTAAAACATGATCCTATTATCATAATAAAGTCCCTGCTGGTTTAGTATACTGGGGTGAAACTTTTAGTGGGAACTTCCTATGTAAGAGGATAGATGCACTGCTTTTTTAAGGTTTGTAAAGCAATATAATAGCATGAATAATGAGGTTGTATAATGTTTTTATAGATATTCCAAAATGTTGTTTTTGATTTTGATAAATTGAGTCTCCTGCATAAATATGAGAGCAGGGTGGTGCATTTTGTAATGTTTTAAAAGGAAAGCTTACTAAAGTATAGTTCTATGTACTATCCATGTTTTGCTTACTTTACTTTTTTTTTTAAATGGGTAGGTGATGAGCTTGAGCCCAAACAGCAATTGCCTCATTGGTCAGTATAAAAGAAAAAGGGAAAAAGAAAACAAACATTTCATTGGAAACAATTTGAAATTAAATAATATGAGTCTAAGTTCATGCCAACGAGTTAGGGTTTCCCATTACCTGATGAGCCAGAAAAATAGAACAGGGCTTCCAAGTGTTATGGTGTAATCAAAGTCCTGTGAATGGAATGGCCATCTTCTCCTGGTATAATGTGATGAACGCTGTAGCCCATCATGCAAGTAAGAAAGTGAATGATAGTAAAGTAAAAAGAAAAAGTTCTGTTACATGTAAAGTCCCACATTGAGTGGCTTGTGCTTTAGGACAAGCCTCCTCAGACGCAGTCACTACTGCATCTATTGCTGTTGGTTAGGACGGTTTGGTTATTTACCTTGTATGTGTTTTCTTGGGTTGCTTGTCCCTTGGCACTTTTGTCTATTGTCTTGTTAAGTGTGGATACTTGAGGAAAGGATTTCCATTGGCTTTATAATGCCCAAAGATCAGAGAAATGTTTGTCCATCTTGTAAAGTGTGTATAAAGTATTGTTGATTGTTGTATTTGAAGATCAAGGTGAAGGGAAAACCTCATCAGTATATTGCTTGAAGTAGAGGTCCATCATGTTTTTTAATAATATCCTCTTGATAATGGTGGTAAGTGAAATTTCAGTGTAGAACTGTAACTTAATGCCTTCTTGTCCACGGACCTGATACATGCCCCTTATAGATACCAAAAGCATATCTCTACTACACTACTTGAGAAGACACACGCTTACATTCTTGGGTAGATTTTGATGTAATTGTGGCCCCAGCCCAGAATTGTGAGCTAATTCTGTTTCCAGGACATTGCATAATAGCATGATAAATAATTGATTAAAGAAAGTAATCAGATCACTTATAGTGTTAGAAATTCTCTGTATTCCGAATTTGTATCTGTATGACCTGTGTTAAGTTTTCTAACTTGGTTCCCATGACTGAGACTGCTTGGCAGTTTCTACTCTGTTTTCCTTTTGAGCATCAATAAGTTTATCTGCTACTTCCTCAATGTCGTGAGTATGTTGCCCAATATCATAGATTTATTTGTTTATCTTATTAACTATAGATGAGTAATGTAGTTTTAACAACTTTTCCAATTCCTGAAGCATTTTGGAAGAGCTCTCTTGAATCTCTAGAGGATTCTAACTCTGATTCAGATTTTTCTAAAGCTTCTAAGGAAGGGGGGGAGATAGAGGAATAGTTAGTGATTTAGGTAGTCTTTGGAATTCTCTTGACAGGCAGATAATTCATAGGTTCCATATTTGCTCTTGACAGGCAGATAGTTCCTAGGTTCCATATTTGCTAGCAAGTGAAAGGCCTAAGGATATAATTACAGATGAAATGGAAAGTTGAACATGAATCACGCTTGTTCGGTAGCTTGAGACCCAAGAGGAGAGGTATCCACCCTCATATTGTAGGAGTTAGGTGCACATTTAGTCCCCTTAAATGCAGGGCATTACGAGAATTGCATTTACACACTAGTAGTAAAAGGCTATGGCGTTTGTCTAGGCCGTTTGGGAGTGGATATGTGGAACAAGTGTTGGGACAATAATCCCTCATATGGATAAAATTGTGTTGTGCAGACCCCACTGTTGTATAGCTTATGTTAACTTCTAATATGTAGACAAGTGTTGCAGTAAGGCAGATCAATTTGAATAATAAGAGTAAAACTTCAGTTTTTCTTCAGTAGGCAGGTCGGGTTTCCCGTATTAATGATGACCTATCATAGAGTTATAAATGTTATGGAGCTTCTACTTTTGGTTGGCAGATAAAAGGTGCTTTGTTTAATGAGGTTCTGGGTATCTCCTGGTGCTAAAGTGTATATGTTTATGAGTGCGATAACTGGCTTGCTGTTTCTTAAAATGGCCACAAGGCCGACAGTATAAGCCTGTGTCTCCCACACGAAGATCTGTCAGCTGCTGATAATGGCGTATGTGGCAGTTCCAGTGTGTTATCGTGGGAAAGGCTATGGAGGTAAGATAATTCATTCTAATGAGATTATGTGATATATAAAGTCAAAAATGTATACTTTTCTGATATCAGTTCAGTCCTCTTGTCTTGAAAGTCTTTAAAAAAGTTATTTAACACATTGCACAGTCTTTACAAGGGAGAGATGCCAACTTTACCTCTTACATTTAGGTTTTCCTTTTACCTTCAATATCTACACATACAGTACATAGGGACATGTCTGTGAAAGTGTCCTTTCCCATGCTATCCTTAGCTTGTTTCAGCCACTCTGTCCTACACCCTTTAATGGAAAAGCTGGGTGTAGCAGTTGCTGGGTGGCTGCCCCCAAACAAGCTCCCCCTTGTGCTAATGTAGAGAATAGAGAATTTTTTTTTAATGTTGTGCATGTTCATTTTATTATATCATCCAAGTAATAAATTTATCATTTGTGTACATACTCGTGTGTAAAACAAAATGATAACCTGCTTCCAAATCTTAAGGCATTTATTTGTTTTATATAAATGTTTTAACTAGAGCCTCACGTTGCTGTGGATTGCCCACTTCAAGCAGTTCCTTGGTTTGCCTCTTCCTCATCCACCTTACAGATCTTGCATTTTTCCAGGGATTTGGTGTGGGATAGGGGTATTAAAACCTAGATGGACCACTTCATCTCCCTCACATGGACTATATGTATGGTTCATGATACACCATCACTCCCCACAACCAGGGTTGTGCAGCCCCCCGCATGTCTTCAGGCACAAAGGGGAAATCGGGTCTCAACCGTCCCTCTACTACCGATGCAGGCCCTTCTCGCCACTCCTCTGTTGGTTGTGGACAAGAGAGTCCCTCTGTGGGGACAGGAGGCTGCCCTAAGGCAGAGGATGAGGCTTGTTGACCCAAATCACTCAGCAACGTCCAGGGTGAGCAACTACAATGTGAGTAGTCTCTTTTTCCCTTCACGGATGGCATAAAAAAATGGCTTGAGAAAGATGTCAGCTTCTACTGAAGAGAATTTCGCCAGTGCAGATCTCAGCCAGGATGGTGATCCTTTCCAAACATATGCTGCATACATTTTATATCTGTTCGCTCCCCATATGGGACAGATGATCAATATCTGATTTAAAGGGCAATATTTGGGCATGTTATAATCATTTTTCCAAGCTCATGTATGGGAGCCCTCTTACTGTGCATCTGCTATCATTCTAGGCAATACATGCCCCCCATTTAGTACATTTATATGCATTAATGCTGTGGGATCTAAACATTTTTTAGTCTTCAGTGAACTACTTGGTGATGTGGGAGTAGACTTTGTACAGGTTTTATTATATACAATAAAGAAAAAAATTACCACAGTGGTTCTTTCATTTTATCTTTTTCATTGTAATTATTATACTAATTTGCACTTCACCTACTATTAAGAAGTCCCCAGAGTAATACATTTTCAGCTTCTGGAGTCTCCTTCCTTATTCCTATATTCTCTTATGTAGACTGGCAAGTGTCCCACTGGTAGATTGTTAGACGTAAGTTGAGAGTAAATATTACATGACAATTACACTAAGAAAGATAAAATTAATTATGCAACCTGGTTAAAAAATATACATAATTATATGAAACAAAAAAATGCCTAAAGATTTGGAAGCAGGTTATCATTTTATACACATAAATGATAAACATACTACATGCATGCTATTACAAAATGAATATGAAATTAAATAGTATTCTCCATTCTTATTTATCAATTTCCACTCACTGGATGGCATCTTGTCATATATTAAGGACTTAAATATTCACTGTTATATATCATTAAAGATAATGTATAAAAATAAAAATGTACATTTATTTGTGTTAAATCTAAACTGCCATTTAGCTGCCCATTCTTCTAGTTTATACAAGTTCCATAGACATATCTGTATTATTGGTATAGCTAACCATACAATTTAAAGGACCCTTGTATGAAAGTATTTTAAGGACATACTACCCATGTATATAGTATGCCAAAGAATTAAAATTGAGCATGTTATTAAAAAAAAAATGTGTGTTAGCTACTCCATCACACTGTGGAAACAAATATACAAAAGATCTCAACTGATGGAAAAAGGTTTCAGGCTTTCGCCCCTTTAGCTACCCAATAAAGACTCCTCAATAAACAAAAACTCCCAACTTTTCTGGTGGATCGCAAAACAGATAACAATTGCAGCAGACATACTGATGGAATGTCAGCATTGTTCCCCGACAGAAATTAGCACAAATGATCAATTACCACTCACAGAATGGTTTAATCTGAAGCTGATTAACACCAACCAAGGACAAATTGCAAAGGGCAATAAATTAGCCAGAAAAACTCCCTTTGAACAATGTTGTTTATATAACCCAAAGGGCATGAAAAATATCACAATACTAAAATCATTTAAAAGATCAGGCCACCCCAAGTAAATTATCACACAGATCCTCGTGGGAAGCTGAGTTCAATGTTACCTTAAACAATCAACAATGGGGAAAATTAGCAAAAATACAGAGAACTCTTCCCTGAACATAACCTTGAAAGATATTGCATTCAAAACCATCTAGAGATGATATCTTACCCCAGCTAGAATGCAACGTTCAAATCACTCACCAGAGGGAAATTGTTCCAGGAGCTGTAACACTTTAAGAACTTTAAAACATATAATGGGACTGTCCCAAAATCAAGCATATTTGGTACGAAACCTACATCTCTTTGGAGATATTATGGGACACAAATATTCCTCAAAAGCAAGAGGAAGCTTTGTTAGGACTACCAAACCCAGGTCTACCAAAAACAGCTCAATTTTTGTCAAATCAGATATTCCTAGGAGCTAGAAATATAATTGCAAAACACTGGAAGATAACCAATCCAATGTACAAAGAAGTCCTGAAATGGATAAATTACATCAATTCAATTAGTGTATTATCTGCTGAGTTAGATGGGAATTACAGAAGATGGGCCTCATGTTGGGAAATTTGGACCCTGAGGGCTGACAGACAGTGAGTGCAGGAGACTGATATTATGGACTTGATCCCCCTTTCCCCTCCTTAACTTCCCTCCCTTAGTTCTTCTTTTACAATACTTTACTTTATCTGTTATATATTTGTTAAAGGTTAGTTAAGAAATAATGCAAGAAGGTGTATACAATAAAAAAAAAAAGAAGGAAATTAGCTGAGAAAAGACAAAGGAAAATCTTTATGTTTTAGGTCGCAATCTATAATTGTATAGTTATTACATTTCAATACCTGTCTATATGTGATGTAAATAAAAAAAAATATGTAATTATTTTTATTCTATGTAGCTCCATTTGCAACTCTAATCAAACATTGCATGTCCTACATTACTAGTCACTCTAGCTTAATTCTATATGAACTATGTGGGAATGAGCTAGAAAAAGCTATGTGCACAGCCATGCACATGCCCCATAATTTATATAGAATCCTCCTAGAATGATTTAGTAACAAAAGAGGAATGTGGTGCTGCTTGATTAAAGCTGCGCAGGCACAGGGATTTAAAATAAAGTTATTTTTAAAATAAGTTTAAGTTTGTTTGTTTTTTATAATACACTCCATGCTAATTCTTTGGCCTACTGCCTAAAGGGGCAGTGTGTGTCAAAAAACATACATTGTTCCTTTAAAAGTGCAGGTAGAACAATTCCAGTGTTCCTTTAAAAGTGCAGGTAGAACGATTCCCAATTTTACCTGTTTTATCAAACCATTGAGTTCTCCTCTTTCTAGTTGGTCCTGAAGTTTCAGCCTCTCCTCCGAGATTTGCTTCCTGTGAACTTGTTCCAGCTCTGCTTGCTTATCTTGGAAACATTTCAGCAACTCTTTGTGTCCTTTAGACCCTTCTTCATTTGGGTCCAGTGACTGCGAGTTGGACTGAAAGAAAGACACATAATGTTTTAAAAAGTCACCGTATTTGCTCTGCATCATGAGATAGAAGGCGGGAAAACATGTAGAAAAGTTATTTTACTTGATCAAGAATTTACTTAAATACTGCCATTTTTAGTTACTGTTTTTTATTGATTTTGAAGCTCTCCCACAATACACTGTATAGATAATGTGGTTCAAGCTGTGACTACGACGTTGATTATACTTTAGTTACTTGATTTCAGTTTTAACTGTTTATCACACAAGTAATGGTACAGTGGTAATTGTTCTACCTGCACTTTTAAAGGAACAATGTATGTTTTTTGACAAACACTGCCCCTTTAGGCAGTAGGCCAAAGAATTAGCATGGAGTGTATTATAAAAAACAAACAAACTTAATAAGAAATGGAAAATATTAGTTCAATCCCTACTAATACCATTTATGTAACATGTTTCGTTTTTTAATATGTTTAGTTTAGTTTAAATAATCATACTAAAAGCATTATATCACCCATAAATGTTGCATAGCACCACATTACAGTTTTGCGATATAGAGCCCTATGTAAATCAAGGGGCTATAAATTAGGGTACTACTGTAAATCGGCTGCGGGAGCTTTATTTCCCTAACTTCTACACTAATGTAAGTCTTTCACTCCCCCAAATTAGAGAACTCAGTGCACAGCCATAAATCCTGCCTTAGACGCCACAGATTTCTGTGCAGGGAGCAGCCAAACCAAAATTTGAATGAGACAGAGCTGTAGGAGCCAATAGGATATGTGAATGTCATGAATATTATAATGAATGGGAAGTGTCGTAACAACTGCCATAACTAGGCTGCTGCAAGGAAACATATATATATATATATATATATATATATATATATATATATATATATCTAAAGTAATTGTTTTTTTATTTATCAACATACTTTAAAAATAAAAATATGTGACAATTGTATTTATGGCTTCAATCATTAAAAAATTATTTATTTTGTGTTAAAATATGATATATTTATAGACAATGCATTAGAGTATTTGTTCCTAGGCAACACATTTGTGATGTCTATTAACCCTCTGAGTACTGGGTCGTAAATTACCCTGGATTTTGTATAATACAACTGTCTTAGTACTAACATATCATATTTTTTGACACATATGTTGATATGGCACAGTTAAGTGTCAAATAATGTTGCAATTTCATAATTTTTTTGTGCTTTGTTTGCTATACGGTCACTTTTAATGTTTCTGGGGGACTCAGTAAGGGTAAGGGTTTGAAATCCATTTGCGAGTGCTCTTTGGTACAAATCTTTCTTCAGTTTTTTGCAGTTATGGCAGTGCCCTGATTTGTAAGTGATCTGCAAAGACTTATTAGCGTAGCATTTGGGTGTAAAAGTGTCACTTAGTAACTCGTAATTTATTGTCAGTGCAAAAATAAGTGGAGATTTTTGCATTTCTTTTGAGCTTTGTTGTGAAGTTCAATGGTAGAAGGGACCCGTAGGAGTTCTTTCACATTGTTTTAGGAATGGGGGATTAACATAACTACTGTATCTCACAACAGTGAGTACACCCCTCACATTTTTGTAAATATTTTATTATTTCTTTTCGTGTGAGAACACTGAAGTAATGACACTCTGCTACAATGTAAAGTGTTCAGCGTTGTATAGCAGTGTAAATTTGCTGTCCCCTCAAAATAACTTAACATACAGCCATTATTGTCTAAACCATTGGCACCCAAGAGTGAGTACACCCCTAAGTGGAAATGTCCAAATTGGGCCCAAAGTGTTAATAATTTGTGTGACCACCATTATTTTCCAGCTCTGCCTTAACCAGCATGGGTGTGGCATTCATCAGAGCTTCACAGCTTACCACTGGAATCCTCTTCCACTCCTCCATGATGACATCACGGAGCTGGTAGATGTTAGAGACCTTGCACTCCCCCACCTTCCGTACAAGGATGCCCCACAGATGCTCAATAGGGTTTAGGTCTGGAGACATGCTTGGCCAGTCCAACACCTTTACCTTCAGCTTCTTTAGCAAGGCAGTGGTCCTCTTGGAGGTGTGTCTGGGGGCGTTTTCATGTTGGAATACTGCGCTGCGGCCCAGTCTCTGAATGGAGGGGATCGTGCTCTGCTTCAATATGTCACAGTACATGTTGGCATTCATGGTTCCCTAAATGAACTCCCAAGTGTCGGAAGCACTCATGCAGGCCCAGACCAAACATATATACACATATGTCTATGTCAGATGCTGCCTCCACTCTCTCTGCATTGTTGTTTATGTTCAAACTGAGGGTTTCATCTCATATCAGTGTTTTTGTGTTTTTGTTTTTGTGCCTTATTCTGTCATTTAGGGATTATTTCAACTACCTTTCCTCAGTATAGATGTATACTTTTGCGTAGTGGGAGTGTCATGGTCTGGGCCTGCATTAGTGCTGCTGACACTGGGGAGCTACAGTTCATGGAGGGAACCATGAATGCCAGCATGTACTGTGACATACTGAAGCAGTGCATGATCCCCTCCCTTCAAAAAATGGGCCGCAGGGCAGTATTCCAACATCATAACGACCTCAAACACACCTCCAAGACAAGCACTGCCTTGCTAAAGAAGCTGAAGGTAAAGGTGATGGACTGGCCAAGCATGTCACTCGACCTAAACCCTATTGAGAATCTGTGGGGCATCCTCAAATGGAAGGTGTGGGAGTGAAAGGTCTCTAACATCCACCAGTTCCATGATGTTATCATGGAGGAGTGGAAGAGGACTCCAATGGCAACCTGTGAAGCTCTGGTGAACTCCATGTCCATGAGGGTTAAGGCAGTGCTGGAAAATAATGGTGGCCACACACAATCTTGACACTTTGGGCCTAATTTAGACATTTCCACTTAGGAGTGTAATAATTTTTGTTGCCAACGGTTTAGACATTAATGGCTGTGTATTGAGTTTTTTTGAGGGGACAGCAAATTTACACTGCTATACAGGCTGTACACTTACTACTTTACATTGTAGCAGAGTGTAATTTCTTCAGTGTTATCACATGAAAAGATATAATAAAATATTTACAAAAATGTGAGGGGTGCACTCACTTTTGGGTGATACTGTATATAGAATGAATTGTGCCACTAGGGTACTTGCTAATGTTTTTTTTCTTCAGGGATTAGCATAGGGTTCATATCTTGTAACAAGAATTAAGAATATTTTAAAAAACAAGGTGTGATAGGATTTAAACCCATATGTGCCATATCACATATAACTAAGCTACATTTCTAAATGCTTTGGAATACATTAAAAAAACAATATAACAAAAAAAAAAGCTATTATTATAAATATAGCAATTATTTCCTGGTTCTAATTAGTACCTCTGTGCAGCTCATTGTGTATTCTGACCATGCAGGAGCAGGTTTGAAGCAGCCTAAAACCATTAATTTCACATACTCATAAATCAATTAAATAAGCAGCAATTTTAAAAGTGAAAGCACTCTTTCCAAATGCTTTTCAATCATTTGTGTAATAGTGCAGATCACATATGGTGACTTAAGCATTCATGTATATCACTGGAAGAAATAGTTTAACCCCTTTCAATATATTTAGTTCTATATTTTGAGACAAAGCTGCTATAATTTATAAAGCATATTTAGCATTGCTTGATTTTATAGAATATTGTACCATGAAGGGATATTTACCTATGTGTAAAGGCTATATAAATGAATTCCTGTAGTATAAAGATTACTTTTGTCTTTGTTTGTATGCTGGTCACTAATTACCTTCTCGTTGATTCTTGAGACTTTAGATAAATGGTTAAGATCTTCTTTTAGATTTTTTAGCTTTTGCTCTCGGAATGTATGAAGTTCATTGGCCAAATAATGAGCTTCTTCGATACAGGCAAGAATGTGGACCTACCAAAACGGGACAGAAGGGTTTATCAATTCAAAATGCTTAGTATACTGATAATTTCAGATGTGTTTGATGCGGTTATTCAATCAGAAGCTACAGCAACGTTTTTACTTAATAACATACAACTTGAAATGAAAAAAAGACTATTGGTCCATAAAGTTCAACCATGTTAGATCTCATCTGATTCTTGTATTATGCAAATTATCAATTGGCTTAGATGAAGGCATACAACCTTGCTCTAGAAGAAATACACAAAACTGGTCAACAAAGATTTTGTCTCAGAGCAAATAAGGGTTGTGCTATATTTATCCCACTGATTTTGAAAATGGTCTCAAAATGGTTCTATCATTCATAGTATTAAAGTTACATTCTCTTTAATATAACACATTGTGCTATATAACACAATCATACATCATTAAAAAATGTTCATATTTCATCAGTAAAATCCTAGTATTATTTGTAATTGTTGTAAATTCTACTGATTAGTCAATGTAAAAAGGGCCCAGAGTAATAAACAGTTGAGTCATACTCTGTCCCGTGATGCTCTTTTTACTGTATGAGTCAGCACTCCTGGCCAGTTGATGGAAAGAGTTCGTTCTTGAAACATCTAATGCTGTGAGTATCTGTTATTTGTGTAGTTCTATGTACATTTTATGTTCATAATACGTAGTTGAACAATGCCAAGGAATTGCATTAATAATCCTGACTCATTTTGCTACATTTGCGGTTAGGTGATATTTAAAAATCATAAACGTGGTTTTACTCCACTTATTAAGAAGTGTTATGTGCTTTACATTGGAAGCAAAGTCGGTGACCAAGATAAAAGTTGAGCCGAACCAGGGACTGAGCAAGATGTGTCAGCCTGCAGCTCCCAGGAGGGAAGCTTTACAACAGTCTTATATGCTTATAATAATAATTAGGAGACTGTACTGAACAAAACAATAACACTTGTGGGTGATTTTAATAAAATTTGCCTCCCACGAGGTTGAGGCCTACAAGGCCAGCCAGGACCAGGCTATAGTAAACCATTCAACCCACCTACCTCCCTCCACATCAAGATATATAATCTATCAGGTCAAGAATTAAGAACATCTAAAGGTTCAGGGACTATCAGGGTAGGTAGATCCTACACTACCCAAATTGGAGGCTTTTATGGGAAGCCTTTTCACAATCTATGCCTTTATTGGAGCCATTATAAGCAGAGATATATATCTCTGTGTCCCTGAACTGTATCAACTGCATTACTATATTTTGCTTATATTTGAACTCTGCATTATTACCAGGCTTTGTTTTCAGTGGCCTATAGTCTGGGCCTCCAGAACTGTATTCCTACGCAGCAAATTTTGTCAGCCCTGACACATCTACTGGCTAAAGTTGAGATTGCACCCTCCTCCTATACATTCTTGTAACCTGAAAAAGCCTACTCACTGCTTAATTCATAAGGCTATGATTAGTGAACTAATTACCTTCTACCATTACTGCAGAGGCAACCAGTATATACCTCAGTGATTCATTTTTCATCATAAAGCTATCTTGTGTCACTGCACATTTTATATCAACCTACAGAAAAAAGTAAAAGCAATAGGATATTTCAGATTCCAGAGGTGTCATACCTTATTGGGCCAAATATAAGCCACATCTTTTTTCGAGCTTGCGAGTTATGTGCTTATATTCGCGACTGTAAAAAAATGACTGGCGATTTGTGGGCTTTGCCAGTTACGTGTGCAGCTTATATTCGCAAACGTAAAATGACTGCTGATTTGTGCGCTTGCGAGTTAAGGGTGCAATTTATAATCGCGAACATGTAATGACTGCCAACTTGCGTGCTTGAGACTGCGGTATTGTAGCAATTGAATAGTGATTTACGGTTTTAGTGATTCTAACATCCTGTAAGGCCTGTAACCTGCAAAAGAAGTTACATTACTAATTAGAAAGCCTGTTTCTTGCAATGGCTGATCACTTGGAGAGAGTCTTTTTCTCTCTAATTTTAAGCGTGCGGCTTATATTCAAGTACTATCTTTTTCCCCCTTGAATTTTACAGGTGCGGCTTATATGAGGGTGCGGCTTATATTCGGACCAATACGGTATTTGTGATTTCCCACTGACATTAATATATGTACATAAAGGAGGCGTGGCAAGTAAGCACAGAGAACAGACGCGCTAAAGTGGAGCTCCCTGAAATTGGCACCAACATAAAGTATAAAAGTACTTGAAGGGAATTTAAATACCCCCTTGGAGTCAACCGGATGAAGACACAAACACATATCACTTAAATGTAAAAAAAGAGGAGATTCACATGCCTCCCAGGAGCTCCTGCATTGAGACAAAGTAATACCTTAACAATACCAATTGCTGACAGGCAAAATAAATAACCAGAAATAAAGTCTGGTCAGACAAGAAGTTACCCCAACTAAACAAGAGCCCTAGCAACAGTGGCCAATGAGACAGTTCCACAGATAACCACAACGTAAAGTAAAATAAAATCAGAGTGGAATCACGGATATCAACAACCAAAGGGGCCAGTCCAAACTGTTCTAGAATTGAAAAGAGTTTCAACAAAGATTAAGATGTAAAGTCCGCAATCCAAAAAGGACACTCACATTCAGAGTGAAAAGAGTGGGAAAGAATTCAACACACTACTTAAAGGCATAATATAGGAGATGATGGGATTGTCAACAAGTAGGAATTCTAAAGATATGCAATCATACTGCACGCTAAGCAATACCTCCCAAACCTCCCAAAAATCCTTTACGCCAACAAGAGAATCATCCAGTTTAAACATGGAGAACTCCGGTCCAAGCACTAAAGGAGATGTTTGGGACCTAAAAGACCTGATAACGTAATTTAGATCAGAAATCAAATCCGAAATTAAAAAAGTAACTACTGAACTATCTGCTGAAATAAAGAAAGTAGATACCAAAACAATATCCCTGGAAGAGAAATACAATGATCTCTTCCTACAGGTGCATAATAGGCTGGAGGAGTAAATAGCAACACTCAGAGAAGAACAGACCCATCAACAAGCGGCACAGGAAGCTCTTAAAAATAAATCAAGAAGACAGAACATCAGGATAAGAAACTTGCCAGAATCAGTAAAAGATCTTCACTTATACATGACAGAACTATGTGAATTCCTTATGCCAAACTTGACAGAAACCACAGGGCGTTGATGGGCCGGACAACTAATCCGGACCATCCAAGAGACGTTATACAGTGAGGGAAAAAGTATTTGATTCCCTGCTGATTTTGAACATTTGTCCACTGACAAAGAAATTATCTATAATTTTAAAGGTGGGTTTCTTTTTAACAGCGAGAGACAGAATAACAACCCTCCTCCCCCCCCCCACCAAGAAAAATGCATGTCAAAAAAGTTATAAAAGGATTTGCAGGGTAATGAGTGAAATAAGTATTCGATCCCCTATCAATCAGCAAGATTTCTTTCTCCTCTTTTATACAGGTGACAAGCTGAGATTAGGAGCACTCTCTTAAAGGGAGTGCTCCTATTCTCAGCTTGTTACCTGTATAAAAGACAGCTGTCCGTAGAAGCAATCAATCGAGCAGATTCAAAACTCTCCACCATGACCAAGACCAAAGAGCTGTCCAAGGATGTCAGGGACAAGATTGTAGATCTACACAAGGCTGGAATGGGCTAGAAGACCATCACCAAACAGCTTGGTGACAATAGCTGATGTGATTATTCACAAATGGAAAAAACACAAAATAACTGTCAGTCTCCTATCTGGTGTGCCATGCAAGATCTTACCCCGTGGAGTTTCAATGATCCTGAAAATGGTGAGGAATCAGCCCAGAACTCCACAGGAGGATATTGTTAATGATCTCAAGGCAGCTAGGACCATAGTCACCAAGAAAACAATTGGTAGCACACTATATCGTGAAAGACTGAAATCCTGCAGCGCCCGCAAGGTCCCCCTGCTCAAGAAAGCACATGCACAGGCCCATCTGAAGTTTGCCAATGAACATCTCAATGATTTAGAGGGTATAAGTGTTGTGGACAGATGAGACCAAAATTTAGCTCTTTGGCATCAACTTAACTTGCTGTGTTTGGAGGAGGAGGAATGCTGCCTATGACCCCAAGAACACCACCCCCACCGTCACATTTTGGATGAAAACCTCCTTCCCACAGCCCGGACATTGAAAATGGGTTGTGGGTGGGTATTCTAGCATGACAATGACCCAAAACACACAGCAAAGGCAACAAAGGAGCGGCTCAAGAAGAAGCACATTAAGGTCCTGGAGTGGCCTAGCCAGTCTCCAGACCTTAATCCCATAGAAAATCTGTGGAGGGAGCTGAAGGTTCGAGTTGCCAAATATCAGCCTTGAAACCTTAATGACTTGGAGAGGATCTGCAAAGAGGAGTGGGACAAAATCCCTCCTGAGATATGTGCAAACCTGGTGGCCACCTACAAGAAACGACTGACCTCTGTGATCGCCCATAAGGGTTTTGCCACCACGTACTAAGTCGAAGGGGTCAAATACTTATTTCCCTCATTGTTATTCTGTCTCTCACTGTTAAAATACACATACCATTAAAATTATAGACTGATAATTTTTTTGTCAGTGGACAAAACGTTCAAAATCAGCAGAGGATCAAATACCTTTTTCTCTCACTGTAGCTCACTTTCATTTTTTTACCACTAAAGAGTAATTTATGAGAGCAGCTATAAACGGAGTCCCGGACATAGAGGGGCAGCAACCCAGTATCTTCTCGGACTTATCACCAGTGACCCTGTACAAAAGGAGAACATTGAAACCAATTCTGGAATGCATACTGGAACACGGATGGAAATACACATGGGGCTTCCCAATCCGTCTAAATATAGTCAAAGACGAAAAGATCTTCACTGTCAGAACCTTAGAAGAGGGTGTCTCAGTATTTGTTTTAAATACTATTTGTTTCACTAATAAAACGTTTCAAAGGACAGCAGTTGCTCTCCTCTAGGTAATTTTAATTTACTAATGTAACTGTAATTGTTTTGTTAATTGCAATCATACTTAAAAGTATACTACAGCTGTCAAAGACAAACAAACATTGTTTGGGTATAAACACTGTTCACGTATAAAGAAAAGAAGGCATTAAGCAGACAAAACTTTTATCAAATGAAGGGAAACCAGTTAGTGTGTTGTAAGACTATTAAAATGAACTGTATTAACTAATTTTCGTTCTCTCATATTAAGCCAGGAAACATGACCTCTGGATCTTGGGTGCTTGCTTCCCAGCAAGAGGCAGTCTCATCTAAAATTATCTACAGAAGTAGTGGGCTCAGGTGTTAACTGATAAGTAGAACAAGTACATTGAAGCCAGGTGAGTCATGGATATCAACATAATGTCACACAATGCTCAGGGGCTGAATGAACCTGTAAAGAGAGGAATAGCTATAAACGAATATCTCCGATTAGGAGCAGATGTAATACTGATTCAAGAAAAAAAAGGTGATTCCCAAATACTGGGGTAGAATCTACACACAAACATTCCATGGCACAGCCTCATAAAAAAAAGAGGATTGTCAATCCTGGTTCATAAAAGACAGAACTTTAGGCATTTAAAGACACAAAAGACGAGGACAGTAGATATATAGCAATACACAGAATCATAAATGACAGGAATGTATCAATCTTAAATATATATGAACCAAATTCAGAAAAGACCACGTTCTTTCACAAAATATCAAATGTGATAGCCAACTGGCAGGAAGCCATCTGGATCATAGGAGGGACTATGGGGACTATGAATGCAGTTATAGATCCAAGTAGAGACAAATCAAACACACAGACCCCAAACTTAATGCCCACAGTGACCAAAGCGTTTAAATCCATTTTGAAATCCCACTGCCTGTTTGACGCATGGAGGGGAATGAACCCAAAAGAAAGGGAGTTTAGTTTTTATTCTGCTAGTCATAAGTCCCATTCTAGAATAGACTACATTTTGCTACAGCAACAGATGGCATCTAATCTATTAGCAACATTAATTTACCTAGATCATGATCTAGTCAGTATATCCCTGTGTGACCTGCTACGGAAAGGACTATCCCCATGGACATTGAACCCTAATTTTCTAAATGACCCAGAATTAAGAGAAACAGTTACCAAAGCAATAGAGGAATACTTTTCCCTTAACAATGGAGGGGAAGTAGATATAATGGGGGTATGGGCTGCCCATAAGGCAGTTATCAGAGGGCAATGCATACAACTGGGAGCTGCATCAAAAAAATTAGAGCAAAACCAGATCATCAACCTAAATAAGAAATTAACAGAACTACAAAAGTTTCTTGCTACCCAAAAATCACAATAAACGTATGATAACATTTGGAAATGCTAAGAGCAATTGCATCTGATTCTGAGAAAGAAGGTGGTGACAATTTTACTGCGCACACAAGCCAAATTCTTTAGACAAGCCAACAAGCCAGACTCATTGCTGTCCAAGATGCTTAGACAAAAGAGGGCAGATTCATTTATCCCTAAAATAGTGAACAGTGACAAGGATATTGTATATAAGCCAGATCAAATCACAAGATAATTGCAACAATTTTACTGTATTACACAACATTTTTGGCACAAAAGCACAAGGAAAAATGAAAGAGTTCTTAATAGTCTATTCAAATTCCACAGTTAGAAAAAACTAAGGTAGATACCCTCACAAAGCCCATTTCTTCAGAAGAAATTAAAAAAGCCATAGGTGTGTCCAAACTGCATGGGTTCCTGGTCCGGATAGATTCACTATTACTACAAACAATGTGTGACGTCCCTTCTATCACATCTTCAGCAGTTATTCAATGTATTTCTTGATGGGAAAATGATGAAAACAGAATTTTTAGAAGCAATAATTATTGTATTACATAAGGAAGGCAAAGACCGATCACAATGTAGTGTAGCTACAGACCAATTTCTTTAATCAATACCGATGTGAAACTATACTCTAAAATTTTAGCAAACAGATTGGCGCCATTATTACCAGAAGTAGTCCACACGGACCCGGTAGGCTTTATATCGTGGAGAGAAGCACCAGAAAATACAAGAAGAGTCTTCAATCTGATAGATATAGCCTCCAACGAGGGGACACATGATGCTGCTATCGTTGCACATGGAAAAAGCATTCAACAGAGAAATAGATTGGGCTTTCATGAAAGAAACTCTACTGACATTTGGCATAAGTGACGACTTCCTAAAAAGCATAATGTTGCTATACTCCACTCCGAGAGCTTATATATCACATCAAGGCTTTAGATCACAACTATTTGCTATTGCTAGGGGAACAAGACAAGGTTGCCTCCTGTCTCCCGTACTCTTTGCACTATGCATGGAACCATTAGCAATAACAATAAGAGGAAACCATGAAATAAAAGGGGTCCACCTGGGGACTACAAATTCAATCTTTTTGCAGATGACATTTTACTCACAGTAACAAAGCCCCTAATCAGCCTACCAAACATATTCAATCTACTCTCTAAATTTAACCAAATTTCAGGGTTTAAAGTGAACATTAAAAAGCAAAATAGAGGTGCTCAATCAGAGAACAAACTAAAATTAATAGGTTAGTTCTGTGGACATGATAACCACTCTGAGAGCAACCTATTTTAGCTCACTTGTGCCATATAAATATACTGTAGAAATATACTGTAGTACATCAGTCTGGTCCCACTCACTAGAGTGGTCCAGCCCCGAAATACCAGGCAATTCTACCCTGAACAAGAGAAACAGCAAACCCCAGACGTACGTTTTGGCCTTCATTGGGCCTCATCAGTGAGGTGTAGCATAACTTCCATATATTTTATATCTGTTTGCTCCCCGTATGGTACAGATGATCAATAGCTGATTTAAAGGGCAATTGCTCTATATTTTTGCATGTTATAATCAATTTTCCAAGCTCATGCACGGAGCCCTCTTACTGTGCATCTGCTATTATTCTAGGCAATACCATCAGTGAGGTGTAGCTGAACTCCCATATATATTATATCTGTTCGATCCCCATATGGTGCAGATGATCATTATCTGATTTAAAGGGCAATTGCTGTGTATTTTGGCATGTTATAATCAATTTTCCAAGCTCATGCATGGGAGCCCTCTTACTGTGCATCTGCTATCATTCTAGGCAATACATGCCCCCCATTTATTACTTTAAAAGTTACTTTAAAAGTGAACACTAATAAAAGTGAAGTCCTTAATGTATCCCGGACCAAACAATTAGAAAATCTGCTGACTCAAAATTTCCCTTTCAAATGGGCCCCAAATCAGATATTTGGGAATTCAAATCCCGAGAGCAACAAAATTAATTTATTAAGCCAACTTCCCCAAATGAAATCAGTGAAATCAGAGAAATCAGAAGGTGGTCCACCCTCAATAACTCGTAGCAAGGCAAAATCCCCGCCATCAAAATGAACATTCTGCCGCAAGTGGTATACCTGTTCTGGACAGACCCAACACCAATTTAATTAAAAGACGTGAATACGCTGCAGAAAGCAGTATCAAATTTCATTTGGAATAATAAAAAACCCAGGATAAATAGGGCAACAATGACGGCTTCAAAACAGAGAGGAGAGCTATCCTCCCCAGACTTTTCAACATACTA
The DNA here is from genome assembly GCA_027410445.1 of Discoglossus pictus. Lineage (NCBI taxonomy): Eukaryota > Metazoa > Chordata > Amphibia > Anura > Alytidae > Discoglossus > Discoglossus pictus. The sequence goes on from CM050169.1 coordinate 112,495,171, forward strand.
CAAGGCTACGAGATTGGCCCAAGTAGCAAAATGTATAGTAGAGATTCTCCTCCAGTATTTGTAGAAATTGAAAAACAAATCCTCTGGGAACAGAAAATACCTTCACCACAAACATTATGGCTAAGCATTCGGCACGAGGTCCCCATAAAAAACGATATCTACATGCATAAGCCATAACATAACATTATGGAAATAAATAAACAAAAGAACTAGCCTAATAGAAGAAGGGTCATGGCTAACCCCACTATGGGAGCCACAAAAAGACCTTACAATAAACAGAAACAATCATCTAGGGTGGAGGGTTAAGAAGCAACTTATGATAGCTGCAGACATATTAAGTACAAACCAGAATTGGTCCACAATAGAGATGTCACGGACAGTTCGCCCGCAGACTATTCACAGCGATTTTGGCTCTTTTGCGCTCGCATCGGACGGCGGACACATGCGCTTTTCGGTCCACCCCCTATTCTTTATCATTGAGGAAACTTTGACCCGGCACCTCACAGTCAGCAGACACATTCCAGCCAATCAGCAGCATACACTCCCTTCCAGAGCCTTCCATCTGAAGGACAGCATACATTTTAGAATCATTCTGAAGCTGCATTCGTTGTGAGAGGACAGATAGTGTAGCTGCTGGAGATTTAATAGGGAAATAGATAGCCAGGCTGTGTATTTAGCTTCCACTACAGACCTGAAGGACTTGTCTGATATCTGCTGCAAGGACAGCAACCCAAAAAGCCCTTTTTAGGGCTAGAACATTATTTATTTTATTTTATTATCTATGCCTGCCTGCCAGCGTGTGTGTGTGACAGGCTAACATCTAAAAGCTTATATTGTGCTTATTTTCACTACTCATACCTGGTGGTGTACCATACATTGAAAACAACCATTTTTTTTCCTGTAATCTAATTTCAGTTGCCTGCCTGTGTCAGGCTCACAGCTAATATTCTGCTCTGTTTCACCAGTCATAGTTGGTGTACCATACATTGAAAAAAAAAACCCTTTTTTCCTTTAATCTAATTTCAGTTGCCTGCCTGTGTCAGGCTCACAGCTTATATTGTGCTCAGTGAAATAAAACAACACTTTTTTGACTGTAATAATTGAATAGCAATTGCCTGCCTACAGGCGTGTGTGTGAAGCCTATTGCATCTACTCTGCCAACATTTGCCAGTGCACAGTGACACTCATATCTGGTGCAACCTAGTGTACAGTGAAATAAAAGAACCCTTTTTTTTCTGTAATCGATTGAATATCAGTTGCCTGCTTACAGGCGTGTGTGTGAGGCCTACAGCGCCTACTCTTCCAACTTTTGCCAGTGCACAGTGACACTCATATCTAGTGCAACCGTAGTGTGCAGTGAAATAAAATAACCCTTTTTTTACTGTAATTGATTGAATATCAGTTGCCAGCCTACAGGCGTGTGTGTGAGGCCTACAGCGCCTACTCTGCCAACTTTTGCCAGTGCACAGTGACACTCATATCTGGTGTCACAGTAGCTTGCACGCATAGTACCACTAATCGAAAAAAAAATGACAGGCAGAGGGGCCGTCGTGGTCGTGGTGCTGTGATTCCCTTTGGCCTTAGAATAATGCCCAGTTTTCAGAGGCAACGTACCCTGAACTTGAAAAGTTTTGAGGACATGGTTGACTGGCTAACACAGGACACCCAATCTTCTACAGCTTCCGCTCGGAACCTAGACGCACCATCCTCCTCCAACTTAGCTTTGGGCACCTCTCCAGTTACCACTCGCCCGCCTGCCGCCACCACCAACACTAGCACCACAGCCGCTTCATTTGATCCGTCAGCAGACTTATTTACACATCCGTTGGAAGAAATGAGTGATGCGCAAACATTAGTGCCAGAGGATGTAGATAACAGAGATATGTCCCAGTCAGGCAGCATTACACACATGGATGTACAGTCTGATGATGGTGATGTTGTACCCGGTACTGCTTCCTTTGTTGAGTTGTCAGATACAAGTGAAGCGGTTGATGATGACGATGAGTCCGTGGATGTCACGTGGGTGCCCGCTATAAGAGAAGAAGAAGAACAGGAGGAAAGTTCAGATGGGGAGAGGAGGAGGAGATGAGTTGGAAGCAGCGGGAGGTCGTCGAAAATAGCTAGTGGCACAGTCAGACATCATGCATCGGCACGCGGGGTCAGCCAGACAGCACGCCAGTCAACGCATGCTTTTGCCATCACCAGAATGCCATCATTGCAGAGCTCAGCAGTGTGGCAATTTTTTTGTGTGTCTGCCTGTGACAACATTGATGCCATTTGCAACCTGTGCGAAAAGAAACTGAGTCATAGGAAGTTCAACACCCACCTAGATACAACTTCTTTGCGAAGGCACATGATGTCACATCACAAATGCCTATGGGATCAACACATGAGTACAAGCAGCACACAAAGTCAAAGCCGCCATCCTCCTCCTGGTCCAGCATCTTCAGCCAAGTCAACCACTGCTGCCCTGCTTGACCCCTCTCAACCATCCGTCACTCCGTGTCTCGCCCTGAGCAGTCCCTGCTCATCTGCCCATAGTCAGGTGTCTGTCAAGGACATGTTTGAGCTTAAGAAGCCAATGTCACAAAGTCACCCCCTTGCCCGGCAACTGACAGCTGGCTTGTCTGAACTCTTAGCCCGCCAGCTTTTACCATACAAGCTGGTGGAGTCTGAGGCTTTCAAAAAAAATTTAGCTATTGGGACACTGCAGTGGAAGGTACCCGGCCGAAATTTCTTTGCACAAAAGGCAATCCCCAAATGGTACTAGATTGTGCAAAGGGAAGTAATGGCATCTCTGGCACACAGTGTTGGGACAAGGGTCCATCTGACCACTGATACCTGGTCTGCAAAGCATGGTCAGGGCAGGTATATCACCTACACTGAGCATTGGGTAAACCTGGTGACGGCTGTAAAGCATGGAATACGTGGCTCTGCAGAGGAGTTAGTGACACCGCCACGACTTTCAGGCAGGCCTGCTGCCACCTCCTCTACTCCTCCTACTCCATCCTCTTCCATAACCTCCTCGGCTGAGTCCTCTTCTGCTGCTGCTATGTCTTGCTCCACATCAACGGCACCCCCCCAGCTCCACAGGTACTATTCCATATTCCGGATACGGCAGTGTCACGGCGTCTTGGTGTTGACTTCCCTGAAAGCAGAGAGTCACACCGGACCAGCACTCCTGTCCACCCTGAACGCACAGGTGGATCAGTGGCTGACTCCGCACCAACTGGAGATCGGCAAAGTGGTTTGTGACAATGGAAGAAATTTGTTGGCGGCATTGAATTTGGGCAAGTTGACACATGTGCCGTGCATGGCACATGTGTGTAATCTGATTGTACAATGCTTTGTGCATAAGCACCCAGGCTTAAAGGACGTCCTAAACAGGTGTGAGGAATTGACTCTGCTGGGTTTTGAACCCTGGTCCCCAGGCTGCTATACCTCTTCCCTACCACTGCGCCAGCCTGCCTGTTGTGAATTCCATTGAGACCTTATAAGCTTGACTCTGCTAGCAATTGTATCAGTACCTAAGTCTCTTCAGCTGTGTCTGGTCAGGTGTCTGGTCCTTGGCCTATATAAGGCACTTCCTGTCTATTGATCCTTGCCAGATTATTGTGTGGTTTCTGATCACTTCAATAAACCTTGTTCCTGTTTTCACCTACAAGTTTGCGGAACTGGACTATTGCTAACCTTGGCTACTGGTCTCCACAACTTTGTGATTTCTGTATCATTACAGAATAATATGGCCCTTTCATGAAGACCGCCGGGACAGATTCTGCATTGGCCCAGCAGGTTGCTTTATTTGCAAGAACTGTGCAGTCCCAGGCACAGACCATCCAAGTGCTGCAGGACCAGGTAGCTGAAATGCAAAATAAATTTCAGTCAATGCACAGTGAGTATACCAGCTACAGGACACGTGATGCTGCGGCTGCTACTGTTACACCTGCTCAAGAGGCCCGCTTGCACCTGCCAGAAAAGTTTGGAGGAGATCGCAAAAAATTTAGGGGTTTCCTAAATCAATGCCGTTTGCACTTCATGATGTTACCTCACCAATTTCCATCTGAAAGAGAGAAGGTGGGATTTATTTTTTCCTTATTCAAAGATGAAGCCCTGGCTTGGGGCTCCCCTCTTCTGGAACAAGACAGTCCAGTCTTGGGTAATCTAAATGACTTTCTTGAGGCCATGTGCCTAGTTTTTGATGACCCCAATCGATGTGCTACAGCAGAAGCCACTCTTCTTCATTTGCATCAAGGGAGGCGCTCGGTGGCTGAATATGCTGCTGAATTCAGACAGTGGGTTGCTGATACTACCTGGAACCAATCAGCCCAGAGGTTCCACTTCAGAAAAGGTCTTTCAGAAGCTATAAAAGATGAGCTAGCTCGTGTTGATCTTCCTGCTGACTTTGATGCATTTGTGCGTTTGGCTATCCGTATTGATCGGAGACTTTCTGAAAGAAGATTGGAAAGACAGGGCTCTTTTAGACCAAGTACTACTCCAATTTCCTATTCAAGAACTTCTACTCCAACCCCACAAACACCTTCAGACTCTGAGCCTGAGGCTATGCAGGTAAATCTAATAAGAGGGCCATTATCCAACGAAGAAAAACAGTGGCGACGCACTCACAATTTATGCCTGTATTGTGGTAGTGCAGGGCACTATGCCATCAATTGCCCTAGCAAATCCAAAAGAACAATAGCTATGGCGGCTGAGGGTGCACAGATTCGACACCAATCCCAGATTTCGGATCAACTGAATTCTGTCACACAACCCTTGTTTTCTCTGGCTCATGGTGAAGAGGGTATGTTGACTCAACATACTCATTTTGTGGTGCCTATCACGTTGCAATGTGGTGATCGTAAAATTTCAACTACAGCTATGATAGAATCTGGAGCAGGCGGAAACTTTATGGACATTAAATTTGCAGCAGGAAATAGAATTCAGTCTATCCATAATTCTTCACCTGTGTTAATGGAGACAGTTGATGGTTCTCCACTTACGTCAGGACCGGTTACACATGAGACTGTGCCCTTAAAGTTGACTGTGGAAGTGAATCACCATGAGGCTATCTCTTTCCACCTAATTTCCTCAACACAGTTTCCAGTGATTTTGGGGGTACCTTGGCTTGCTCTGTATAACCCACAGATTGATTGGAAGATCAGAACTTTGTCCTTTCCTTCAGAACACTGCTTAATGAATTGTCAACCCTCTAAGGTAACACCTGTTGCCACAACAATTAATGAAATGGTTGCTACAAACTTGACTAAGCTTCCTCTACAATATCGGGATTTTACAGATGTCTGTGATAAGAAGAATGCTGATCAGCTTCCACCACACAGGCCTTATGATTGCCCAATAGAGCTGTTGCCTGGGGCTGCTATCCCATTTGTCCGTATATATTCCCTTTCTGAGCCTGAATTGAAAGCTCTTCGTGAATACCTACAAGAAAATCTTGCCAAAGGCTTTATTCGACCATCTACTTCTCCAGCAGGAGCTCCTATTTTCTTTGTAGAAATGAAAGATGGCAGCCTACGGCCATGCGTTGATTACAGGGACATTAATAACATCACTGTTAAAAAACGCTACCCCTTGCCTCTGATTCCTGAACTTTTGGAGAGACTCCGCTCAGCTAAAATATTTACGAAGCTTGATCTTTGGGGGGCATATAATCTGGTTCGCATAAGACCCAATGATGAATGGAAAACAGCTTTCAGAACCAGGTACGGGCATTACGAATATCTAGTAATGCCTTTTGGGCTGTGTAATGCCCCTGCAACTTTCCAGCATCTTATCAATGATGTACTACAAGATCTCCTGGATCAGTTTGTTGTGGCATATTTGGATGATATCCTAATATTCTCTGATAATCTTGAAAACCACAGAAAACAGGTCCGTATAGTTCTAGAGCGCCTTCGTACCCACCGCCTATACATTAAACTAGAAAAATGTGAGTTTGAACAAACAGAAATTCAATTCCTGGGGTATGTAATAACTCCCAAAGGTTTAAGTATGGACGCAAGTAAAATTAAAGCTGTGCTGGACTGGCCCATCCCCAAGAATGAAAAAGATGTTCAGAGATTTGTGGGGTTTGCCAATTTTTACAGGCGTTTCATTAAGAATTTCTCTGCCGTTATTACACCGATCACTGAACTCACACGTAAAGGGACTCCTTTTCAGTGGTCCGATAAGGCGGATACCGCATTTTCCTGATTGAAGACTCTGTTTACCTCTGCACCTGTCCTGGTACATCCTCAGCCGGAATTACCATTTATTGTGGAAGTTGATGCTTCTGATTCAGCTGTTGGTGCTATACTGTCTCAAAGGACTGGACCTAAGATGCTGTTACATCCGTGTGCTTTCTATTCCCGCCAGATGGTGCCAGCAGAAAGAAACTATGACATAGGGAATAAAGAACTATTGGCTATAAAAGCTGCCTTCACCGAATGGAGACATCTCTTGGAGGGAGCTACCCATCCAATTACTGTCCTCACAGATCACAAAAATCTGGAATGTATTCGATCAGCTAAGAGACTGTCAGCCAGACAAGCACGCTGGTCCCTATTCTTCTCAAGGTTTAATTTTTTGGTTACATACCGTCCTGGCTCCAAGAATGGTAAGGCGGATGCCTTGTCTAGAATAGCTGACACCCTCCATACTACCGTAACCAAGACCACCATCTTGCCAGAGGATATATTTATAGGAGTTACATTTCCTTCTGATCTGATGTCTCGCATTAAAAAGGGCTACGCTGAAGACCCAGTTCTTTGTGATCCTCCTCGTGACCTCCATATGACGATGCGTAATGGGTTTTGGATTTTTCAACAACGTCTGTTTGCTCCGGAGTCAGTGCGACTGGACCTTTTACGTCTCTACCATGACTCAAAACCAGCAGGTCATCCAGGAATCCGAAAGACACAAGAGCTACTTGCCCGATCCTTTTGGTGGCCGAAGTATCATGAGGATGTTAAGAAATATGTGTCCTCTTGTGATGTGTGTGCCAGACATAAGACTCCTCGCTCATCCCCTGTTGGCTTGCTTCAGCCTCTTCCGATTCCTCATCGTCCCTGGGGATCTATATCCATGGACTTTATTGTGGAACTACCTCCCTCTAAGGAACACACTACCATTCTTGTTGTTGTGGACAGGTTAACTAAGATGGGTCATTTCATACCAGCTCGTTGTCTCCCTTCAGCTAAACAGACGGCTGACCTGGTTATTCGGGAAATATTTCGCTTGCATGGAGTGCCTGATGAAGTAGTTTCTGACAGGGGAGTACAGTTTACGTCTCGTTTTTGGAAACATTTTTGTTCTAATCTAGGTATTAATTCTTTGAGCCCATTTTTTGCCAACTATGGTTACCATCCAACCTTTCTAGTCAGTCTCCCAATTACTACTTCCATTCCTGCTGTCGCTGACCGGCTAACGGCCTTACGTGATTCCCAAGCACTGTTGAAAGAGACTCTTTTGGAGGCTCAGGAATGTTACAAAAGAGCTGCTGATAGGCATAGAAAGGAGGCCCCAGTCTATCACGTTGGTGACAAGGTGTGGCTGTCAACAAGGAATCTCAAGCTTTGGATTCCTTCTCATAAATTGGGTCAAAGGTTCATATGACCTTTTGAGATCATTGCTCAGATCAATGCTGTCACTTTCCGTTTACAACTCCCGAATTCCATGAAAATACATCCAGTGTTTCACGTTGCACTGCTTAAACCTTTTCATGAAAACACTTTCCCTGGCCGAGCCCTGCCTGCCCCACCTCCTGTCCTCGTGGATTTTCTATGCAGACTCGACCGATGTCTATGGCAGATAAAGACAATTTCCAGAAATGGTGGGGAAGTATGCCAACTAACAACTTTAATACGTTTACACATTGGTTTATGAGGGGAGCAGATAGAGCTAAAAAGGAGGTCTTAACTTAGAGGAATGGACAGAACTGTTAGAATACGCTATGGGTCCTTTGGCTAGTAGACTATTGGGATTTAATAACAGTGAGTCTGATCAGGCAGCAAGAATTGCTGCAACTAATTTCTATCTACTTAGCATAGAGAAAGAAATAGCAAATATTACCATGAGGCCAACAGATGGTCCTAGAGAGGTAGCTCAAAGGATATTTTTTTGGTATACTCTACGACAACCTCAACAGCCTCTAGTGCTGGGCTCACCAGAACATATAGCAAAAGTAATGGAAGCCCTTCCCCGGGAGTGTCAAGAATTTGTCAGGCTTTTTGATCCAACACCAACAGACTTGGAAATGGTACTAACTAGAGCTGATAAGTGGTGGATCAAGCATCCTTTCACAGAACAGGCCTGCTCTGTTTCAGCTGTAAGAACATTTAAGTTCGAGTCTGGTAGAGATATAGATGGTAAATGGAGAAACCAGACGTGGGATGTACCCCAGAACAAGAAGGATGATCAAAACTGGAGACCAAAACAGAACCTTGACAAAAGATGGAGAGATCCACCTAGGGACTATAGGAATAGGGATGGCAGCAACTGGAGGGCTAATCAGGAGGGAGAGAGAAACGGTAACATGGGCTATTGGGAACTCAGGAGACAGAAGGATAGGATAGAAGAGGAAAATCACATACTTAAAAACAAGGTAGCTGAGTCAGAGAGGAAATTGAAGGAAAGTGAGGCAAAGATGCAATATAGTGTTATAAAAGAGGGACGGAGTAGAAGTGAGTCACAATGACAAATCCCAACCCCTGCACCTCAGCATCTCATTCACTCAGCTAATTTAACCATGGATGAGGCAGGTCGGCCTACCATTTATACAGGGTCAAAAATGGGGATTCTTCAGTAAGTATTATGGGAGTTACTGGGAATCCACAGGAGGTTAGAGCAGGTCTAATTGATGTAGCAGTTGGAGGAAAAACAATACAATTAGAAGCAATAGTGGGTTGGCCAGAGGAAATATTGGGAATAGAAGCTTTAAAAAAAGGAAATTTCATTGTAGATCTTGCCAATTTTTGTTTGTGGAAGACAGAAAAGGTGAATCAGGTAAGTACAGAGTTGACGAAAGGGGTTGTGCTCCCAATGGCATATATTGTCTCTCCAATAAAAAGTCTGGAAAAAAACAAACTGAAACTAGATGGACAACCAGAATGGCTGCAGAAGCTAATCCAAGACATACCTGTTTGGGCTACAGATAAATTTGACTGTGGAAGAATGAAAGGAATGGTCTTGTTGGAAGGAGGAGACCCACAATGGCAAAAACAATATCCAGTCCCAAGAGAATCAGTGGCATCAATCACCGAGATGATAGAAATGCTGGAGAGACGTGGAATAATTAAATCTGGAAATGGGTATGCATGTAACTCACCATGTTGGCCTGTGAGAAAAGCTGTGTTAAAAGGGAATGGAGATGAAAAAGCAGCCTCATCATGGAGACTTACCATTGATTACAGGGCCGTGAACAAACTTGCAAAAAGAATGGCCCCTGTTGTTTCTGTTTATTGTGAAATGATGTCCAAAATTTCACCAGAAATGAAAGTATTCAGTGTAATAGATGTGGCCAATGGATTTTGGTCAATTCCCTTAGCTGAAGAATGCCACTACCGGACGGCGTTCAACTGGGAGGGCCGACAATATGCTTTCACAGTATTACCACAGGGATATTGTGACTCCCCAGCTATTTTTCACACATACATGAAAAATGCATTGACAGCTTTCCCACGTCCAGATCGTATCATTCAATATGTTGATGATGTCCTCTTACAAAACCCCCAAACATGGAAGAACACAAAGAAGACCTGGCAATATTATTACAATGCATACTGGAAGCTGGACTTAAGCTAAATGGGGCAAAGGCACAATTGGCATGCCAGAATGTCAACTTCTTAGGAGTAACCATATCAGGAGATGGACGATCAATTGATCAAGACAGGGCCAAAGTTATTGCTCAGTTACCCATTCCTACAGACCGTACAGCGCTCCAATCATTGCTTGGAATAATGGGATTTTGTCGTTAATTTACCCCACGATATGCTCAACTGGCACAACCCTTTTATGAACTCCTGAGAGCACAGAATTGGGATTGGACAGAGGAACACACATCAGCAGTACAAAAATTGAAGGCTGAAATAGGGAGTGCACCAACTCTGGCATCTCCAGACCATGAAAAAGAATTTAGACTATATCCGATTACAATGCCAGATTCACAAGGAGCAGTCATCACTCAACTGTGGGGACATGCAGAACGTCCAGTGGCTTTTGGATCTCAGATGCTGTCTGCCGTAGAGCTGAAATTTGGATGGTGTGAGAGATTGATCTTAGCAGCATACTGGGCAACTAGAAGATTTAAATACCTATTTGGCACACAGACAATAATAATCTGTACACATCATACTCCATTGCAGATCCTCAGACAAGGCAGCCTGGCAATCAGCCACATCAACAATGCCCGCATTCAGAAATGGACTATGGCACTGCTCGCTGATAACATTTCAACTCATGCCTTAAGAGAACCAAAAGAATGGGTGGCTGGAATTTGCATAAAGAGAGAAGCTCATGAATGCCAGATCTATCCTGAATCAACATGCCACGCGGTGTTCAAAGATGCCACTCATCTTGTGATGACCTCAGATCCTGTATGGTATACTGATGGCAGCAGTCACTATGCACAAGGAAAAAGAATATCAGGAATGGCCGGAGTAAAAATGTTGGGTAAAGATATCATAAAAGAATTTGGATTTAGAATCAAAGCATATTCAGCACAATATGCAGAACTGGCTGCAGTCATTGAAGTACTTCAGCAAGAGTCTGGAAGAAGTGACATATTGACAATTGTTTTGGATAGTGACTGGGTGTTCCGAGGCCTTCTGCTAAACTGGTGGGATAGTAACCAATTCCTTGCCACAGATGGATCCCCTGTTAAGTTCCAAGATCTATGGCAGATGGTAGAAAAGTTATCACAAAATTTCAAAAGAATTAACATGATCAAAGTACGGGCACATAAAAAGACAGGGCCACACCGAGAGGGAAACTACCTTGCTGACCGGTATGCAAAAGAGGCAGCTGTCCAAGCAGAAGACTGGAAACCACCCACAAAAAACACATTACAAATAGCTTCTACTACAAGGAGCAAATCTACATTTATTTAAATTAAGATGAAGCAACTGCAGGAATTACAAGATCAAGATGAGGAACTAAAAGATATTCGGGAGAAATTACAAAAGGGAGAAGAAGTGATATACGGGGGCAAAAAAGTGATGGAGGAGCAAGGGCTAATATGTATATCAGAAACCGGGGAACTGATTTGGATTGTACCACAACAAGTGAGAAAAGACTTACTCCGATGGATACATGGATCACAAGCAGGAGGACATCCAAAGATCAGAGAAGCAAAAGAGAGGATTCGACATTTGGGATGGTGGATCGGACAAAACAAGGATCTTGAAGAATTTGTGGATAGTTGTATTATATGTGAAAGATTTGACCAGTCCAACAGAAAAAGAAGGGGAGAATTAATGAGACAGACACTTGTAGGCCCATGGGAAAGAATTCAAATTGATTACACCGGACCATTGCCAACAACCACAAGAGGAAATAAATATATTCTCATGATAGTAGATAGCTTCTCAAGATAGATGATCGCAATCCCAACAAGAAACTGTACAGCACTAACCACAGCCAGGAAATTAGTAAGCGATGTACTGACAGTGTGGGGAACTCCAAAAGTCCTTGATTGCGACAATGGAGCGGCATTCATAGGAAATGTAATGAAGGAACTTTGTAAGATGGTGGGTATTGAACTGAAACACCATATCCCATACCATCCACAGGCAGCAGGTCAAGTTGAGCGAATGAATGGCACCATAAAAAGAGAGCTGAAAAAGCTGGTGGCAGAACATGGGCAAGCTTGGGACATATACATACCTTTAGTATGTGCCCGACTTAGATCAAGGCCCTGTAGATCAACAGGATTTTCACCATATGAAATTTTAATGGGTAGACCAATGCCCTCCTGGAAAAACTGGATGACAATACCTCCACCTGTAGCTTTACAAACCGCTGCAATCACAGATCAATGGGTAAAGGAGTTGGCCACACACTTGGAAATTGTTCATAAATCTGTGGCTGTGGAAGATGAAGAACAATACCAACATCGAAAGCGATGGTATGATGCAGCAGGGGATCTGACATCATATGAGGCAGGGGACCGAGTTATGGTGCAGAATCAAGATGAACACCTTCCTTGGGGAAGAGCAAAATGGAAGGGACCATATACTGTAGTAGATAAATTAGGGACCTCTGTATACTTGATTGATCACGCAGAGAAAGGAGAAGTCTGGCTGCATGCATCACAGCTTAAAAGATTTAGGAAGGACAAAATATGGAATAGAGGTTAAGTACAAATTGAATAAATAAATACACATTGTTTTTTTATTTTTTTTTTTTTTTTTTTTTTATTTTGTTTTATTTTATTTTTTTTTATTTTTTTTTTTTTTTTTTTTTTTTTTTTTTTCTGTTTGTGTATGTATATGTCTCTAATGCTGTTTTTATTTTTTATGTATATGTTTTCTAATGATGGAATCTAGTGTTCCCACAGAGCAAGGCTGTATAAGAATGAAGATGCGTGTCAACAGAAGATTGTGGTGGATCCTTGTTACAGGATGGATAAGTATATGGGGAGACAGGCAATAAGGCCAGAAGATACCGCAAAGGGAAAGAGTTTGAAAAGATTGGAGTTACATTACGTTCAAGCAGATAGATTTATTTGGCCCAGGGAATTGGAAGTAAAAGAGGGTGGAGGGTTACAAGTAAACATTATTTTGCCACATAATAGTACCAGGGGATTAGCTCTTAGAGCTCCAATAAAAAGTATAGAGGGACATAACTGGGAATGGGTTATAAGATATGGACAGATAATGAATACAGGAAACTTTAAAGGAAGGACTAAAATAACAACAAAGGTACAAGGGAGGGTTACAAATATTACAGTAGTAGTGAGTAACTTAACATTAGAACTGGGTGGAGAATGGGACGCTGCAGTTATAGCTGCCCAGCCTGACCTAGAGGAATTCTGCAATTTTTATACTGGAAAGGGGTGTGTTCTAACAATAGATGAAGTAAATTTGAATGATTTTTTTATTCCTCCAAAGTGCCTGGAATCACAGCGGCAGTGGTTTAAGCAAAGTATACAAGAGACCATCATTGAGTGGACCGGAGCAGGGAGTTGAGAAAAACGGGACACACTTGCAGCCCTTTTAGGAGGAGTCGGAACTGGATTGGGAGTATTGAATTCAGCAGACATCATTGGACTGAACAGCAGGATAAACTCCCTTACTGATGGCATGGCACATGCTATTAAAACAGGTGGAGTAGCTGACTCCCTTATAGTGAGTAGACTGACAGACAATGTTGATGACATACACACCATTGCCAACAACCTGCATCTAGTTGAGGAAAATATTGCTTCCATTGCTAACAGCATTAAGAATGAAATAGTGGGAACTGCCATTTTCTGTTCTATGATTGGAGGAAAGCTGTTGGCAGATTTAAAGGAAACTATTAAAGACATCCAGGAAAACAAGTGGGCAAGACAAATCAATGCAACAAGGATTATCACGTCATTGAAAAGAAAAGGAGTGGACATCACTGAGGACAATCTTAAATACAGCTATATTGAAGGCCCAGATCAATGGATGCCACATGGACTACAATCTGGGACAATAGGACTAATCCTGGCAATTCCCCGTTGGGAGGGGCAGGCAGAGCAACTGAACTTTATACATAGCATTGGCACGTTAAGTGATGGAATCTACAAGCAACACTTCCCATCAAAAAGACTGGCCACTATTACAGGATTGGAGATGGATGAAAGCTGTTGCAGGAAATCTCAACACCGATGGCTGTGCAGTTGTGTTTGGGACAAAGGAGCTGAGGAGGATGGCTGGGTGCAGTTGATAAAAGAAAACCTGGTGCAAGAGGTGATCCGCATAGGGGACATTGCATGCTTTATCGGCCACTCTGAATATAGGACAGTTGATGAAATATGTTTGGTGGAAGAAGGGTCTTGTATCATGGTAACCACTACTATACATGTAGGAACTCATACACTATTTCCATCAAGAAACCTTACCACTGAAATGATCAATTTTACTGCAAATGGAGATTGGACAAATTTGACAATGAAGCTTTTTCCCCCAATTCCAAAGCTTACCTTGGAACTTCATGAGTTAGTAAAACGTACCAAACAACTACACCCCATCAGCTTACTGCTGGAACAACAGAAAAAGGAAATAAAAATTACTACAAAAAACGTTGAGCATCCCTGGTGGGGAATTCTTACCAATGCAGAGACACATCCAGTCCTACGAACACTGTCGCTGGTACTCATGTTCATTCAAGTATTAACGACAATTATAATAATATACTTTTGTGTGGCAATGAAACAAATGAGGAAGAAACTTGCAAGGAGGATATATAATAATGAAATTTAAATGTTTTTTTTGTCTTTTTCCTCTTCTTTCTCTCTCTCATACATTCTTCAATAAAGTTTTACATTGCACATACATAAACATTTATAACACACTCTCACCTAAATTCTATTAGTTCTGTTTTTGTGTAATATGTGGATTGAAAGCCATAGGAAAGTACAGGAGAACTTATGTCGCTGAGGGAACTATTCCGGAGGGACGGTGGGTTGAATTTCTCCTGTATATCAGGTTTTTGCTCCCACTAGGTTCTCCTGTACTAGAGGGATAACTAGAAAACTGAGCAACATGGAAGAAGAAAAAGTGAGGGAATGTGGTAACTTGTCTTCCTTGCATGGTGGTTTATTTTCCTTTCGGGACCTCCTTGGGCAGGTCTAGGTGGGAGGGCTGGGAATCGTTACTTCCCTCCCACAATTGCTAAAGGAAGTCATGCATGGACAGGATGTGATGTAAATCACATCATCTCAACTAAGGGTATATCCAGGCAGGAAACTGCTGTTGCTTCCTGTTTCTTCCTTGGATGTGATGGTGATGGTGATGGTGATGGCCTAACCGTGGGTGAGATCAAGAGTTTGGGGAAGGGGATTACTATATAGGTAGATAGATTTAAAAAGGGTTGTTGCTCCGTGGGTCTGGGCTGTGTGTTTGTGATACATTTATAGTATTGTGTTGTTGCCTTTAATAAATACCTTTTAATGTAGACGAACCTTGTGTAATATATATATATATATTAATTTGGTGATACACCACACCTTGTGGTAATATTTTAAGTTTGGACACGATAATCTCCCCTCTGACTTATGAAGGTGCATAATTTTCTTTGTGATGCGTGAGGGAGAGTGGTTTCAGATAAACTGAAATATTTTCCTTTGAATATTTTCTAATTCTTTTTATTTAATCAGGAGTGTTCGAAATATGTAGAGCAACCTAGGAAGGACATTCATTTTTATCGTATTTATTCTCCCTAGCCATGATAACCTATACTTTGTCCATATACTCAGGTCATTAATTATTGTTTTATAAAGTTTGGAGTGTTTGGCTTTGTACAAGTCCTCTAGGTTAGGGGTTAGTCGGATTCCCAGGTAGTTTATGTGGTTCTTATCCCACTTAATATTAAACTTCTCTTGGAGACCCTGCTTCTCTACTGCTGTTAAGTCAATCGCTAGTACTTCTGTCTTCTCTATGTTCAGTTTAAGGCCAGAAAACTAACCAAACTCCTCCATAGTTCGAATCAACTCTGGGACCGATTGGGTAGGGTTTGAGAGCATACACAGTAGGTCGCCTGCAAATAGACAAGTTTTGAAATTGTGATGGCCTATTTTTATGCCTGTGATCCCAGCGTTGGCCCTAATTTTCTGAGCCAGGGGTTCAATTGCTATTGCGAATAGAAGGGGAGAAAGGGGGCACCCCTGTCTTGTTCCTCTTTCTATTTTAATTAAGGATCTCTCATCTCCCAGAATCTGTAACCTTGCCCTGGATGATTTGTATAATGAGTGTATGAAATTTATGAAATGGCCTTTAATACCAAATTTGTCAAGCGTGGCGTATAGGTAAGTCCACTCCAGGGAATCAAACGCCTTTTCAATGTCAAAGGCCATAAGACAGGCTTGAATTTTAGAGGCTTTGGTGTGTTACAGTAGGTTCATGACTTTTCTAATGTTGTCTCCCGCTTGCCTGTGGGAGACAAAGCCTACTTTGTCATTATGTATTAACTTAGGCAAGAAGGATGACATTCTATTCGCTATTATTTTGACAGGATCTTTGTATCACAGTTTAGTAATGATATTGGCCTGTAGTTTTTTGGTTCTAGGGCATCTCGACCATTCTTAGGGAATAGAGCGATATCTGCCCTGTTCAGCTCTGCTGGCGTTTGCTTGCCTTCTAGAACTCTGTTAGAGTGACCAAGGGCAGGCCTAATATGTCTATAAATTTTTTATAATATAAATTGGTGTACCCGTCTGGGCCTGGTGACTTACCAGGTTTGAGGTTCTGGATTGCTTTTCTCACTTCCTCTAGGGTCACTTTGGCATTTAAAGTCTCTAAGTCATTGTCTTCTATTAAGGGGAGATCACAGGAATTAAGAAATCCCATTATTTTGTGTAGATCTATGTGTTTTGTTGCCGTATAAAAGGTATTGTAAAAAATTAAAAAAATCTTCTGGATCTTATTTGGGTTCGTTGTTTTTCCTCCCTTCGAGGTCTTAATTTAAAGTATCCTATTTTGTGTTATTTTGGTTTGTAGTTTCCTGGCTAGTAACGGGCCAGGTTTATTGGCTTTATTGAATCCGATAGGAATAAATAGTACAGCTGAACACACCACTCCTATCTGGTGGCACCTTAGATTGCACGCGCAGTGCCCCAAATTTGAAGTGGGAGGACCGACCCAGCATCTTTTTCCATCTCCCGCTTCCAAAACTCCATGTCATATACACGTCCCCTGATAGGTGACGTAACAGGTATCAAACTGATAGGAATGAATAGTACAACTTAATACACCACTCCTATCTGGTGGCACATTACATTGCACGTGCAGTGCCCCAAATTCGAAGTAGGAGGTCAGACCAAGCATCTTTTTCCATCTCCCTGTTACAAAAATCAATGCCATATACACGTCCCCTAATAGTGGACGTAACAGGGATTAAACCGATAGGAATAGTACTACTTAACAGTACACACCTTATAATAATGCAGACAGAGGCAACGCAGAGAGAGGAGTCTGAAGAAGAGGAGTCAGAGGAGGAAGGTGGCTTTGAGGAGGTGGAAGACCAAACACAGCAGGAGTCTTAGGGGGCTTGTTGACACCTTTCGGGGACCCTTGGTGGCTGGGTGGAGGAAGAGACCTTCAATGACATCAGTGAGGACAAGGAATGGGACATGGCTAGCTTGGTATCCAACCTTGTGCAAATGGGGAGTTTGCGGTTGTGCAAAGGGACTGTTTGCGGGTTGTTTGCGGTGCAATAAACGGGGAGATTGGTCTGTTACTGTGAAGCGGGTGTAACCCTTACACTACCTGATCAATACAGCATCCTACCTGATGTTTCAAAGCATGTTATTCCAAACAATTTAGGAATGTAAGGTGATTTATGCCCTTTATGGCTTAAAACCAGACTCTGCATCAACTATGTAATTTCCCTTGGGAGTTTTGCCATGGACCCCTCTCTGGCATACCACAGTCCAGGTGTTAGTCCCCTTGAAACAACTTTCCCATCACTATTGTGGCCAGAAAGAGTCCCTGTGGGTTTTGAAATTTGCCTGCCCATTGAAGTCTATGGCGGTTCGCCCTTTCGCGAACATTTGATGAAATTCGCGTCCGCGGTTCGCGAACCGAAAATGTTATGTTCGCGACATCACTAGTCCACAATCAATTTTAGTGCACATTTTCACATACCACACAAGGAATGATTAAATCTAATGTCAGTTAGCAAGATGTTAACCCAAGCTACAAAAATCAATAAACAAGCAAACAATTTCCCCATTGAACAATGCTGCCTAAATAACCCAGAAGGAAAGAAACTATAACAAAACTATAGAATCACTTAAATGACCTAGATGCTCCCAAAATAATTACACTATAAAGCTGCTTGGGAAGAGGAACTACAGATAACCCTGGACGTTAAACAATGGGAAAAAAATATTAAAACAAGCAGCAAATTCATTCCTAAACATTACACTAAAGGAAAATTCATATAAAACCATCATGAGATGGTACCTCACACCATCTAGAATCCAGTGGTCCAATAGGTTAAGGGAAGGAATTTGCCCAAGAGGTTGCTCTAATTAAGGGACTTGAGAAGCTATGGGGAACACCATTCACACAAAAACCAGAGGCAGCACTATTAGGTTTACCAATACTAGGCCTCACCAAATCAGAACAAATCCTAACAAACCAAATCTTTCTAGCAGCTAGATGTATAATTTCCAAACATTGGAAACTACCCACTCCAATTTACGAGTCAGTATTACAGAAAATCCAATTCATTTAGTCCATGAGCAGCCTTTCAGCCGAAAAAGATTAGAGATACAAGAGATGGGCCTCCTGCTGGGACATGTGGAGTCTGAGGGCCATGAGATGAGACTGGTGGTGAGTTTGGTATGGTTTTCAATTATATTTTAATTACTGTTGATGTGTTGGTGCAATGACAGAAACAGTCAGAAGTTTGTGGCAGGTTACAAAAAAAAAGATAAAAGTCGGGCCTCTAATTTTTGTTGTCGTACCTGTGTCAGACTTTTCACAAGTTGGTCAACATGTTCTTGGCACATGTATTTTGCTGTTCCACTGATTTGGCGAGAACAAAAAGATCACTCCACAGATTGTTACTATTGTCTTACAAACATTTCAGGCATCAGTTCTAAATTAAAGAACACTGTGACATCCAAATATACCATCTGCCATCAGGCCAGTGCTGCATGGTGAAGAATTTCCTGTGCCAACGCCTCCAGGAGAAGTAATACTTAGTGATGATGAACAAGAATAAGATCCTGTAGATTATGGTGATGATGATATAAGGCTTGATCAAACTTTTGAGGCTTCAAGTTACAACCACATTTCCTTACCCAAGGAGATCTCAATGACCTCGTCCTAGACTTATCTTACCTATCTAAAATGCAGGCAGAACTTTTAGGCTCTAGGTTGAAAGGCTGGAATCTTTTCCATAGGGAAATTAAAGTTTGTTTTTTTAGAGATAGTCATAATGACTTTAATGATTTATTTTTCCTGTAAGCACTTGGTCACGAGTACAAAACAGAGGATTGATGTTTATTTATCAATTCTTGTAAAGTTGAAAAGCTGTGCTTCTCCACAAAGGAAATAAGTTTCCATCAGTGCCACTAGTTCATACTGCCATTATCAAAGAAACTTATGAGAGCATGAAACTTGTGCTTGAAAAAATTGAATATGAAGAATACAATTGTAATATCTGTGGTGACTTGAAAGTAGTCACTCTTTTGCTTGGACTTCAACTTGGTCACACAAAGTACAGCTGTTTTCTTTGTGAGTGGGACAGCAGACAAAATGAACATCACTAACTCCAGGACAGAAGAATGTTGAATCACTTGTTGGTCCAGAAAAAGTGTATCTACCTCAGCTCCATATAAAGTTCAGTCTTATGAAGAACTTTGGTAAAGCGATCGATCGAAGTGGACCTGGATTTACATATTTAAGAAAAAAATCCCAACGATCAGTGATGCAAAGATCAAAGAAGGAATCTTTGAAGGACCTCAAATAAGACAACTGATTAAAGATGAGAACTTTGATAGTCATTTGAACCAGGCTGAAAAGGCCGTATGGAAATCTTTCAAGAGTGTTTGCTGGAATCATAAGACATACTACTACAAAGAAATAGTGAATAAACTTTTGAAATCTTACAAGACCATGGGATGTAACATGTCTTTGAAAATCAATTTCTTGGATTTGCACCTGGATTCCTTCCCAGCAAATATTGGGGAAGTCAGCAATGAACTTGGTGAAAGATTCCAGTAGGACATTTCCAAAATGGAAAAGTGGTACCAGGGCAAGTGGAGTCCAACAATGCTTGCTGATTACTGATGGACCCTTAAGAGGGATGTTCCTGAGAAAAAATATAGTAGAATATTATATACTTCCACCTTTTAGGGGAGTTAGTCAATTACTATGTACGTATTGTAATTATATGTAATACTGTAAACTCAAAATCACTGTCTCTCAAAACCATTATGTGATAGAATAATTCTAAAAATATATTTGTATTCAGCACAAAAAAATAGTATAAGGATCATCTATTTTGACTTATGAGACAAAAAAAATGTGTTAACCGTTGATATTTAAGGATTTACTGGACGAAGGATTAAAACATATATTCCCCAAACCTTCCATTCTTGCATTTAGATAGCCACCAAACCTTAGGCAAACATTGGTCAACAGAAGATTGGTCAATAAACAACCCAACAGTACCAAACCTCACAATAAAATGTACTGCAAATTAAGTCAACATATCTGTAAAAAAAACACCGCCACACATAACAACAAGACCTATAACATCAGAGGGTCAAATACATGCACATCCTCCAATATGGTTTACATAATATAATGTACTGTAGGTGAAAGGGGCTGTTACATTGGGGAAAAAAGTCAAAATTGACACCTGAGGATAAATCTGTACAGACTTTCCATAAAAAATCACCATGAAGACAGCTATTGTACCACAGTTATACATCATTTTACCAAGAATAATCACTCCATCCAAACCGTAAAATTAAAGGGCATTTAAAAACTTTTACATTCTCTAGCTCTAAACATATCATTTTTCCAAAGTCTTGCTCCAAAATTGTAATACATGTTCCAAAAGCTGTCACAACAGGAGTTTAAGTTGTGGCATAATTATATTTGCTTCTCTTGTTTTTTAACCCTCTTAATACATGTGGTGTTTTACTTGACTTTGCAGCTGCTACATGACATTGAACACAGTTATATCTTTGATACACCTAGATTTGCTCCATTAAGATTATAACGTCCAAGAATGTATCATGGATCCCTCCAAGCGTCCTGCAGGACCATCATCAGTTTTCTAACAAAAAACTGGTTCTATGACTTTTTTCCTATTTAATAGTCAGACTCCAAGGGCCTCATTCTATTAGCGGCCGCAGCCGTTGCGGGGCCGCAAGGACCGGCCGCAAGCTATTCGGCTATTCTATTCCCTTACGGCCGGAGGCTCCGGCAGGCTTGCGGCCGGTGCCTTGCTATCTCTTGCGGCCGCTCGCGCCAGAGGAAAGCCTTTGATCTAAAACGGGCGCAAGAGTTTCGGCCGTAAGAAATTCCTATTTGCAATTCAATTGCTCCGGGAAACCTCTCTGCAAGGCTAAAAACGAGCCGCTGCTTACTTGCAGGAAAGAGGTCCCGCTAGCACCAATTAGGCACATAAAATAGCTCAAATAAAGCCATCCTGCACTTTGAGAAGACTATAAAGGGATTTTAGGTGTTAGAAAAAATAGCACATAATTATCCTATACTCAAATCCGTAAAATATTTTATTTTTAATATCCGTAAAATTTCCATGTAAAAAGTCCAGAGTGCTTTGAGCACTTCAGACCCACCCACGCCGCAGCCGGAAAATAAACAGTTAATTTGAACTCGGGTTTGGGCTGATGTGCAAGCTTGAGAGTGGGTTACTTTTAATCCTCATGTCCCCCAATATGATCCCTAGCATTTACAGAGCTGTACAGTGCAGGCTTGAATTTATTTTTGCGTTTTTATATTTCACAGCTTACGGCCGGTTTCAAGATATGCGGCCGGCCGTAAGAGGAGATCCTTGCGGGGCCGTATAATTGAATTGCGAGTTAACAGAACCCCCGCAAGGAATCGCAGCCTTACGGCCGATTTACGGCCGCTAATAGAATGAGGCCCCAAGTTTTTAAGAAAAAAAGAGGTCTCTAAACTAATTTAATCATGGAACCCTGATTGGTCTCCCAAATAACTGGGAGAAGCCCAAGCCCTAAATTATTACTTTGGGCCTCATTCTAATAGGGGCCGTAAAACTGCAGCAAGTCTGCAATTCCATGCGGTCGGTTTACGGCCCTGCATAGCGATACGTTTATGCTGGTATTCAAATGGGCGGCACCGCAAGGAAGTTCCTCTTATGGCCGCTAGCAAACCATGCAATTGGCAGTAGGCACTCCCATGTTTGAACAGGATCGTGGCCGCAAGGCCGTAACTCGTGCTTCAAGCCCGCAAACATTGTAGAAATATAAATGCAAATATAAATTCAAGACAGCACTATAAAGCGGTACACAATGGGTGACATGAGGATTAAGGGGACAACATTTTCAAGTTGGTACATCACCACAATACAATATTTGAGTTCACGTTTTACATGTCCAAAGTCCAACGGGCTTGAATAACGAGTTACGGGCTTGGCGGTTATTCAAGCCCGTTGGACTTTGGACATAAATTACATGTGATATCAAGGATTGTATTGTGGCGATGTGCCAGCTTGAAAATGTTGTCTCTTTTATCCTCATGTCACCCATGGTGTACCCGATAATTTACAGTGCTTTACTGTGCTGTCTTGAATTTATATTTGCATTTACAGAGCTCCGAGTTTGTGAGCTTGAACCACGAGTCACGTGCTTGCGGCCACGAATAACGAGTCATAGGCTTGGAGGTCATTCAAGCTCGTAGGACCGCAAAGGTCTTAATTTCAAAATGTAGCACCAATTATTCAAATAAAAAAGTCATCCTGTACTTTTATTGAAAGTTATGTTAGGCCTTATAATTAGCACAATATAGCACAATATTATCAAATGCTCAAATCGGCATAAATAACTACTTTATTTCATGTTAAATTCCTGTCATTAAGTCCGACAGGCTTCAACCTCCAAGCCCGGAGGTTGGATTCAAAAGTCCTACGGGCTCGGAGGTTGAATCCCGTTGGAGTTTATGACGGAAATTTAACATGAAATGAACTATTTATATTTGAGAGTAGTGGAAGGTTGTGCTATTAATTCCCTAAAATCACTTTCCTAAAATAACTTTCACCTCTAATAAAAGTACAGTATGTCTTTTATATTCTGCTTAATTGGTGCTACATTTTGTAAGTAAGAGCGTTGCGGGACCTCTTTGGTGTAAGAAAGCTGCGGCTCGATTTTAGCGAGTTACGGGCTTGACGGAAGGGTCAGAGTAGCATTTAAATAGCAATTTGGGATTTCTTGTGGCCGCAACTCTTGCTGCCGCCCAAGATCAAAGGCTTTGACGGAAGTAAGCAGCGATTGAGCTCATCGCAAGGGATCGTAACTCGATGACAGTAAGCCACCGGAGACCGCAAGTAGAATAGCTAAGTAGCTTGCAGCCTCCCCTTGCGGCTACTTATTTCAAAAATGTAGGATTAGAATGAGGCCCTTTGTTAGCACAACACCTACCCAAGACCAAACAAATTGAGCTTTAAGGTACAAAAATCTTTAAAAGATGAAGAGGGTCCTTCTGTCTTAAAATTAGCTTACAAGAAAATCATAGCTCCTCTTACAGACCACCTAACATAAACATAAAAATGGGGTAAATGATTTATAGAACCCCATGTTCTACAGAACACAGTATTGAGAATATAGGCTCAAAGGGCCACTGTATTGCAAAATGTTCTGTTATGTACTTAAAGTAACATGTTTTTAGAGTACAAATGTTTTTTTCTACATGGAAAATAAGTTATATTAATTGAAGACAAAAACAACAGACAGATTAAAAAACAATTGAGTTGATGCACCTATGTCTTACCCGTGAATTAAGAGGAAGTGTAAACAAGAACTTAATTGTGTTTTTTTATTTCATTTACATAAAAAAACATTGGGAACAATATGTTGCAGGGCTGATATCAATAATTTTCATTGCTCCTCTGTTTACTATAACATATCAGGACACACAACTCTACACCAACTTTTTGTAATGTTTTAAACATGAAGCCTGGTGGACAAATTTGAACTATAGTGGCCATTTAATGAATACTTACCCAGTATGACATGCTGCAAAAACAGGAATCGCAAATATATTGAATATAACCCATTTGCAAATTCAAAGAATACCTTATTAGAGCAGTATTCCTTAAGCCCATTCGCTATTTCTCCAAGATGATGTTCTCTTAATTGTATCCTTTTTACAACATGGTGCAACTCCATTAGCAACAGGACAGCGTCTGATTTATTGCTGAACAAATTAAAAAAATCTTCTTGCAAATGGCCCTTAAAAAAACAAAAAAAAAACAAGGATGGTTAATCTGTTTAGTTAGTTACATAAGGATCTGTGTAGATACAGGAAGTCATATCTCATGGTAATAATATCATTGTAAAATACATTTATAGTAATGTTTCTCTATAGATAGGTCATGCACTTTTTCTGTTTTATATCAAAATTAACTAACAATAAAGGTTATGCTCGCAATGTTCTTGTAAGATCAGGTAAATTAATAGCATGTGTGTTTGGAAAGAATAAATAAATAAAATATAGCAATGTTAAAACAAAGCCTATACCTACAGTGTAAATGTAAATGACAGTACAAGTTATCACTAAGTACTGCCAAGGTTCACTGGTCACCACCCTCATTACAATGAAGGCTCAACAGCAATGACCTTTAGCATATCTACCCCTTGTGTTTTAATCCTTATTACACTAGCTACACAAAAAGAGGTGTCCCTGTGAGTATTTGATTATACTTCCTCCCAAGTTTATATTAATTATTTTTTTTCCCATCTATTTCTATGTTGATGTAGTATTTGATCCATTTTAGCCTGACTAGATAACTGAAAGAAACTTAAAAAAGTAAAATCCGGAACTCCACAGGTAGCTTGTTTTCATGTACTGCTCAAAGAAAGCATTTTATCTATATATTTAGTTAAAAATTAGCAACAAACTCAATACTTAAGGGAAAAAAAAATCAGTCTTACATTTTAAAACTTACACCAAGAAGTATAGCTACCACTTTAAATGCTTTTTTCCACCCCCTGTTAGGTGTCAAGGTGGTAGAAGAGGTTCTGACCAAAAGACTGTAATATTTTTTTCTGACCAGTGTGTTTTTCCCTCAGT
The DNA here is from genome assembly GCA_027410445.1 of Discoglossus pictus. Lineage (NCBI taxonomy): Eukaryota > Metazoa > Chordata > Amphibia > Anura > Alytidae > Discoglossus > Discoglossus pictus. The sequence continues at coordinate 112,520,145 of CM050169.1, forward strand.
AGCAGATCTAGGCCCTCATTCAATTGTGATTTGGCCAATTGAATAGGACCCTAAATAAGCACATAACATATATTTTTTAAAGAAGTTTTTAGTTAGTGAAAACATTGCTTTTGGATAGATGCTTACTAAGTAAAAACTTCTTTAAAAAATATATGTTATGTGCTTATTTAGGGCCCTATTCAATTGGCCAAATTGCAATTGAATGAGGGCCATAGTGATTGGAGGTGCCCAGTGCAGAAATGTGAGGTCAATAAGTACCCATGAAGGTCAATAAATATGCCAAAAATATATGTTAATGCATTAACGTTCCCAGGGTGATCAGATCATCTTTCTATAAAAATATTTTTTACCCCTTCAGTGGCAGAGCTAGTGAATTGGGCGTCCCAGTACCCAAGAACATTTTGGGCCCTCAGGTGTCAACTCACTAAATGTCTCCTCTTCATTGTCATTTGCATAAAAAACCTTCCTAAAGAAGGTCCCTTCCCCACAAAACCTCCCTCCCTAACCACTGACACGACTTCATTAGTTTATCCCCCAAGAGCCCTTACCAAAGCAGCTCCCTACCTCTCAAGACCCCCAATCACCGGCCCCTCTTAATATCACAGAAGATCATTTACAAAAACAGCTCCCTTTCTCTCAAGATCCCCAAAAACGTTCCCCTTATTATTACTTTTCCAAACCAGCTCCCCTCCGCTTAGCTTCCTTGCTGCTCCTGCCTGTGTGACCAAGCAACTGCAATGGTGCTAGCTCTGCTCCTGTATCTTTCTCTCCAATAAATAAATAGTCAGGCTTTATTTTTCTGTAGTGTGCCCTGGTGCTTTGCACCTGCTGCACCAACAGTAGCTTAGCCACTGATTTGCAAGCAATAGTCACAGGATGGAAGCAGGCGCATTAACAACGTTACCAGGAAAACATATAAATACTCCCATCAGGACAGGCCTTATGGGCAGCTCCTTCCCCAACTTGTAGACACCAGATAGGAGGTGGAGAGCAGCATATCTGCTGAAATAAATAACGTAAACTTACAATTTAAGTTTTAAAAGCTACATTGATTTTTCTTAGGAATACTGATTTTATTTCAAATAAATAAATAATAAACAAAAGAAAGGTGATTATATGACTAGTGCAGTGGTCCTTTAATTTTCATTAATGATCATTTCTTCATTAAAAAACACCTTTGTAATGTACTTCACCTGTCCTTTTAAATGCATAAGAAAAAGTAGAATACAGCGGCTCTATAAGGATACATTTCATTGCAGCAATCCACCCTCATGTGTCATTGTCATCTACTAAGAATAAAATGTATATTAATTCCAACCATAGTATCTTCAAACAGTCTCCTTTCTTTTGACAGTTTTTCAAAATCTTGTTTTTGGATCTTAAATGCATCTTGGAGTAGTACAACTGTCTGACGCAAATGCCTCTGGGAAAGTACGCAACACACCACATGCTCCATGTTACTCTTATTTTCTGAGTTTGCCAGTTCATTTAACAGTAATTTGTCTTTAACCTGCAACTAAAATATAAAGAAGTTACCATTACAATTAAAATTAAATTTAGAAATGTCTATAATAGTATTATAAGTGGCAATACCACTTTAAAACATCAAAGGCAACCATATACAATTGTTATATGAAATATATACAGGTCCATAAATATTGGGACATTGACACAATTCTAATCTTTTTGGCTCTATACACCACCACAATGGATTTGAAATAAAACTAACAAGATGTGCTTTACCTGCAGACTTTCAGCTTTAATTTGAGGGTATTTACATCCAAATCAGGTGAACGGTGTAGGAATCACAGCAGTTTGTATATGTGCCTCCCACTTTTTAAGGGACCAAAAGTAATGGGACAATTGGCTGCTCAGCTGTTTCATGGCCAAGTGTGTGTTATTCCCTTATTATCCCATTTACAAAGAGCAGATACAAGCTCCAGTGTTCAAGTGTGCTATTTGCATTTGTTGCTGTTAACTCTCAATATGATATCCAAAGAGCTGTCACTATCAGTGAAGCAAGCCATCATTAGGCTGAAAAAACAAAACAAACCAATCAGAGAGATAACAAAAACATTAGGTGTGGCCAAATCAACTGTTTGGAACATACTTAAAAAGAAAGAACGCACCGTTGAGCTCAGCAACACCAAAAGACCCGGAAGACCACAGAAAACAACTGTGGAGGATGACCGAAGAATTATTTCCCTGGTGAAGAAAACACCCTTCACAACAGTTGGCCAGATCAAGAACACTCTCCAGGAGGTAGGTGTATGTGTGTCAAAGTCAACAATCAAGAGAAGACTTCACCAGAGTGAATACAGAGGGTTCACCACAAGATGTAAACCATTGGTGAGCTTCAAAAACAGGAAGGCCAGATTACAGTTTGCCAAACAACACCTAAAAAAGCCTTCACAGTTCTGTAACAACATCCTATGGACAGATGAGACAAAGATCAACTTGTACCAGAGTGATGGGAAGAGAAGAGTATGGAGACGGAAAGGAACTGCTCATGATCCAAAGCATACCACCTCATCAGTGAAGCATGGTGGTGGTAGTGTCATGGCGTGGGCATGTATGGCTACCAATGGAACTGGTTCTCTTGTATTTATTGATGATGTGACTATTGACAAAAGCAGCAGGATGAATTCTGAAGTGTTTCGGGCAATATTATCTGCTCATATCATCGGACGGCGCTTCACAGTTCAGATGGACAATGACCCGAAGCATACTGCAAAAGCAACCAAAGAGTTTTTTAAGGGAAAGAAGTGGAATGTTATGCAATGGCCAAGTCAATCACCTGACCTGAATCTGATTGAGCATGCATTTCACTTGCTGAAGACAAAACTGAAGGGAAAATGCCCCAAGAACAAGCAGGGACTGAAGACAGTTGCAATAGAGGTCTGGCAGAGCATCACCAGGGATGAAACCCAGCGTCTGGTGATGTCTATGCGTTCCAGACTTCAGGCTGTAATTGACTGCAAAGGATTTGCAACCAAGTATTAAAAAGTGAAAGTTTGATTTATGACTGTTAATCTGTCCCATTACTTTTGGTCCCTTAAAAAGTGGGAGGCACATATACAAACTATTGTAATTCCTACACCGTTCACCTGATTTGGATGTAAATACCCTCAAATTAAAGCTGAAAGTATGCAGTTAAAGCACATCTTGTTTGTTTAATTTCAAATCCATTGTGGTGGTGTATAGAGCCAAAAAGATTATAATTGTGTCAATGTCCCAATATTTATGGACCTGACGATATACTTAGGGGTTGTTTGCATTGCTATAATATCTATTAGATTAATTTATCTATAGAGCAGAATAACACGTTTATTTACTGATGCTCTTTATTAAAAACTCATTAGTGTGTATTTGTTATAGACAACCTGTAAACATAATACATTTAACAAATCAAAGCAAACTATTTGCAACATCACGTATGTCACTGAAGTCCTCTGAGTTCAATAATAAATCCAGTTAGTAATGATAAAATGACAACAAACATCACTAGCCTAATGAAGCATTGTGTCCTGGATAAATATCAATTATTCATGGCAGGAAACAAACACCCATTCAAAACGATTTCTCATAATCTGAAGCCTTTAGCTGGTAACTGAATTACATAAATTAATTTCCAATGAGCAAATCACACAGCAGAGCGCCTAGTAAGAAAACTGAAGGTAAATGTGCTAGTGACAACAGCACTTATGGGGAGAAGCCTTTAGAAGCCTTCAAGGGAATCTCTTCCCCGTGGCAGCAAAAGATGGGCATGACACTCTGAACTTGTTGTTTCCAGCCTAGGGCTACCACTATGGTAAAAGTGCAGTTATTTGAAGAGGTCTTGGGGACAGGAACAAAATGAATTGGTACCGGGTGGGGGGGTTAGTGCATACAACCAAACACCCCTTGGGGGGCCTAAATGTTTTTTGCTGTACTTATGACTTATCTTGATCTCAATATTTAAGTGTTCCCCGAGGCACCATATTGGCTTGAGTAAGTTCAGTTTCCAATGCAACAGCCCATGTCCATTGTCATTCAGAAACTGACTTTGCTGCAAAGAAAACACTTTCCCGTCATTAAAAATAATAGAGGGAATATTTGTTTGTGTGCCCCTTCCCCTTGTACATTAGATGTAGAGATTTAGAAGAAAATATTCAACTGACCACTTTAGTCATATTATTAAGATGTACTTATTTGAAGAACTTTACTTGAAAATAAACAACTTGTTTTGGAAATGTAAAAAAAATAACACAGCCTCAAATGTATTACTTATGCATTTATGCTTCATATTGGCTTCAGTAGATCAACTTTTGGTGCTGGGAGGAGACTTTAAATACACAGGAAGTGTACAAGCACAAGGGGAAAATGGCAGTAAATACTGCCAGTGCTTGCTTTCAAGGACATTAATGGGAACGCTTGTTAGTTTACCAGGACAAACCCACTTCATGAAGTAACAGACAGTGGTAGTCCAGAAAACAAAATGAAAGCCTGCAGAAAAGAATAATTGAATTTAAAAGTTGCAAAATGTAAAGGTTGTGTTTTTATTTATTTATTTTGTTGTCTGATAAAATTTTACTCACTATCATGTTTAGGAAAACACAAGAACATATAGAAAAAATATATGTTCTTGTGTTTACCTAAACATGATAGTGGGACACTGCACATTGGGTGATAATATGCATAAAGAACATTCCTTTTAGGCTTCAAAAATTAAAAAAATTAATCAAAGAATAATTTTGTAGTTGATTATGCAGAAGTGATCATTTTCTATAAGTGTGAAACATTACCAATTGCTCTGTTAGTGTAAAGTGTTCCTCCTTGAGTTGATATTTTATTTCATTCAATGATGATGGAGTTTGTTGTAGTTGTTCTTTATAGGACTTCGTTAGGTAGCCAATGAATTTTTCGACTTGTTGCTCTTCCATTGCATTTGCAGTCTCTTCAGCGGCTGCTTTTCCTGAACAAGACTGATAGTGTTTATTACTTAACAGTTTCTGGACTTCTTCTGCACAGTTCTCAATCTATACAAAGATAAATTAAGAAAGTTTGAAGTATTAATATATAGCTAGGACTAGCTTAAAGTTACCTGTAGCCATCATGAACCACAACTTTGTCATAAAGTCTCAAAGAATATTTTTTTTTAAATTGTGACGTTTAGTCGATTCTGACTCTCCGTGACCTTATGGACCGTAACATACCAGGACATCTCAATGTCCATGGTCATGCTGATCCGCCTGGTATTCACGGCAGAGATACTGGAGTGGGTTGCTAGTTCCTTCTCCAACGGGCCACAGCATTCTGCTTCTGGTATTGCTAGGTGGTCTCCCATCCAAGTACTGACTAAGCCCAACCCTGCTTGGCTTCAGGGTGATGTGACCTCTTGGTTCCATGACTTGGAATCAAACCCAGATCAACAGTGGTGAAAGCACAAAATCCTAAACACTGGAAACCCAGGGAACCCAATTTTTTTATTTACATATAATTTGAAAAGAAAACTATTTATCTTACATATCATACTACTTTAGGTAGTTCTATTAAAAACTACTGTGCATGTAATGATATTATTGTGATATGATTACAATTAATTATTAACAATTGCAAATTTTATATAACACCATTTAGTAAAAAGATCCATAATTCTTGAACAAGGAGTATCATTTTAAATTGATAATCAATAACTGAACTAGTTTAAATTATGTAAAATGATTTAAACATTATATTCTGTCTGAACCAAAACAACATATGTAACATTTTTGTTTTACAATAATTAGTTAACATTTTTGTTTTATTATTTACTAAACTTTATTTTGATTTTCACACATCTTCATTAGTTGATGAGTAGTTAAGAGATTCCACCATTATGTTTTTACCTGTAACTTATTGTAGGCATCCATTATTATATACATACGAATCTGTGTCAATAATTCTTGTCTCACAAACTTGGTGGCGATAGTTCTTAAAAGGATATGCTGAGGATCTTTATTAGCTGCAAACGGTTTTGTTTTAGTGCAAGATGTTTCCTATAACAAGCCAGAACATATTAGAAAAAAATGAAAAAATGCTTAGATGTATCCCCCCAAAAAAACAACAATTTAATAATTACATTATACAGTATATGCACATTATATATATATGTATCCTTTTGAATTTTGAAAATTGTTTATGCATGAAGGAAGCCATTTGTTAAATCTCTTCCTGAGAGATGTATTATGGGGCATGTTTGAGTGGAGGGAGGGGTGGGGGAGGAGAGAACAAGGGGTAGTTAGAAGGCCTCCATAGATAATTGGATTGGACTGAAATTGACACCACACCCACTACCCCTCCCAGGCCCAGAAGCTGAAAGTTTGCATCAATGAATGCAACAACATTTCTGGTAATGTAAACACACCTCTCACACATACAGCTCCAACAATTATATCATGGATGCATCGGGGTCCATGGGGAGCCTCAACATTTTCTTACTTTGACCGTTTGTTTTTATTTGTTACTAGCGACTTGTCCGTCAAAAAATTATGAGGCAATAACATTTTAATGCTGTTAAAACTGTTTGCCACACAATGTGAGTCTCCTACATTCTTAACCTTTTTGTTATCTACAAAGAAGTACAACATTTTAAAAACTTTTTATTTTTTTAACTTTCAACTTGTATTTCACCAACAGGTAAAGCATATTTTCTGTTCAATATTAACTATTTTAATTGTCATATATACAAGAACAATATAACAATTGCTTATGTTTTGATAAACACATATTGTAAACCATAACATAAAACTTTGTAACATGCAACTTACATTTAAAACAATCTTTAGCCATTTTTTTAACAATACTAACATTTGTAATTGATAGGTATGCATGAATAACATCAGAATATGTAAACTTTCTGTGAATAAGTATTTTCAACAATTACATAATTGCTTTGTAACATTCAACTTTTCTTTATATTACTGTTAAACCACATAGGTCTTGAATCCAGAGGAAGGCAAACAATAAATAAAAAACATTGAACCTTGGCCAAATGTATTAAAGAGGGAGAAAAATGAATTCCTTCCTGATCCCATTAACTGGCGGTCGGATTACTCCCTGAATCAATACTCTGTATTTAATTATACATTTCAATGTATTAACAAATGATTATCATCTTACTAACATAAATCCTTAACTATATACAATATACAACGAACCGACTTTGCACAACTTAAAATACAATGTTAACATGTCAAACAGTAACAGAAAATACTAACATTTAACCTTGAATTGTACGAAAATGCCACCTAATTGTTTTGTGGGGCCAATCATGTAAAAAGGTAAGTTCTAACACATTCCAATATGTTAAGTTTTCTTTGTGTTGTAGTTGTAGTTCTTGAAAATGGCACATATAGTTTCCTAAGTGAAATAGTGGTCCTCTAAAAATAGAGTGACATAAAATTTCGTCCTCAAAATAAAACCACTGTTCTCTATATTTGTTGTGGTATAACTTCTTTGAAATAAGAGAAGTGTTCCTTTTTCAATGTTGTTATATATGAAGATATTGCATTTAATTTTTTGGTATGTCCAAGCGGTTCCCTTAAAAAGAGCCCAGCAGACTTGTAATTTTGTGTATGGGATATAACCACTGTTTATTGTTGTTGGGGTTTTTTTTGTAAACTTTTTGTTGTTATTCTTGTAGTTTGTGCAAATGGCACATAGAGTTTTCTATGTGAAATAGTAGTCCTCTATAAAGAGTCCCAGTGACATAAAATTTCGTCCTGGAAGTAAAATGATTTTCTTTATGTTTTTTGCCATTGTATAGAGTTTCTTAGTGAAATCGTGGTCCTCTAAAATGAGTCCGAGTGACATAAAATTTGGTCCTCGAAATAAAACCACTGTCCTCTATGTTTACAGCACCTCATAGTACACAATGTTTTTCATAAAAATGGGTCCATCCTCCAATAAATAAATGTGTTTTCTTCAATATGAACTTTTATTTCCTCTGCATTATTGCATCTTGAAAATGCAACATAGAGTTGTCCATGTGCAAACAAAGGTTCCTTCAAAAAAATACCCACAGACTTAAAAGTTTGTCCTTGGGATTTATTAATGGTCATTCCGAAACCGATAATAATGGGAAAGTGTCTCATTTGAAGGACAAAAGACAAACCACTCTCACTTGGAGCCAAATCAATTATTGGTATAAGAACTGGTTCACCTTTATGGGTACCATTCATAATTTCGGCATGTATAAAATGATCCTTTAAATCCTTCACAATTAATCTGGTCCCATTACAATGTCCTTTTTTGGGATTCATATTTCTCCGTAGCATGACAATTGCCCCTTTTTTAAGTTGCAAAATATGTGGTGGCATTCCAGTGGGAGTTAAATAATTAATAAATTCCATACTAAAATTAGATTCACTGTCTTTGTCATCAGCCAGAACGGAATCTGCACTGTAATAGTTTTTTTGGGGTGCATTGATTAATTTCAAAATTTCACTATTTAGATTTAAGGCATCTATATTTTTTGATGTCAATATGACTTTGCTTGCAATGTCTGAGTAATCCTCGTTGAGAAAGATTGTCGATATTAGTGATTCTTTGCAAAACATTTCTGATGGAATTTCAACAGTATCATCAGGTAAATTAGGTATTTGTGGATGTTTTCCTTCTCCAATCTAAATTAGCCAATCATTGAATTGATTTTGGCCTTCAGATATCATATTTATTTCTAATTTAAGGTGTGTAAATATTTTCCACAGCTTACTTCTCTTTATACACGTTTCCACAATTTAAAATTGGCACAACTTAATCCATGAATTTCCATTAATGCTTTCAATAGCACAATTGTCTCATTGTAACATTTCAAGAAATCTTCACACATATGTAATATAAATGTTTCTCACAAAGCTAATGCATCAGGTATATTGCAAAAGATGCAAATGAAAGCAAATTGTTCTCTCATTTGCTTTGACATTTGACATAGTGCTGCTTCTTCCAGATATCTCTCCCATTCCGTATCATCTGCCAGGAAGTTTTGATGTCTTGCAGCTAATTGGAAAGTATCATAAACTATGTCATTGACTGTGCGTAAATGTTCATAACTATGTGCACCGGGAAAATGTAAAAGAAGTCATCTTAAACTGAAACGTTTAATGTCTCGTGGACTAACGGTATAAATTTGTGGGATAATTTTATTATTATGTTTTTTTCATTGTCGCCATTGGCCATTTACGAATACATAGTGATATGGAATGTCAATGTATAAAAATTGTCTGGCCTCAGTGTCCTGACAATTAAATTGAAACCAAGCAGTAAGTGTTTTTTTTTCCCTTTTTTACAACTAATTATTTAATAGTTAATCCGCATATTGCAGATCAGAGGAGATCTTAAAAGGTTGAACTTGATGGACTGAAAGTCTTTTTTCAACCTTAAATACTATATATGTAACTATGTTGTTGCTCTATCTTCACTTTGTGCTAAAGTATTTCTTTCCTTTCCTGCAGTGAAGCAAACAAATTGACAGCTAATCGATACACAGCATGTGACCAATCATGCATCTCAAATTTGAGAAGATGCCACATTGCTTCTGGAGCACTTACATAGCGAGCATCTAAATAAGATGAAAGTTCGTCATGTAAAATTGGATTGTCTTGTTCATTTTGTGCACCTTGCACAACAACAGTTGCTGCATCATATTCTTTCTATATATATTTATACACATATTTGATGGATTTGATAGAAGTGCAAGCTTTCACATTGATGTGTGCATTGTACTTCATCAGCAAATGTGGATTGTATGGAACCACATATCTATTATTAACCTTTTGGCCACGGATAATAGCTATTTGTCCTTCTCTTCTTTTATACAAAGGGTATCCATCATAATTAGCATAAGTCATTTGAAATTGTTTTGGAAACTCTTTTGTGCATTTTTTTATTTTCCATACATGGTAAATTTGGATTGATATCTCCACATGGACCATGTATCATTCTATGAGTTACAATCTCATAAAGTTTTTAATGTTTCTCTGGATGTGGCAGTTCAGCAGTAATTACTGAATCCACTCTGTCTGCCATATTCAATTTATCTTTTTCTTGCAGTATTAAAAGTATATGTGCATGTGGCAGGCTTCTTTTTTGAAATTCAATGGTATAAACAAAAGCCACACATTTCCCAAATAAGTGTGCTTTAGTTATATCATGAATTAATTAATTTAGTTTTATTTTGAATACTCTTGCCACCAAATCTGGTCGGTAAGAAGTATTTTGGCCATTTAATATTTTCTTTGATCTCTGGCCATTGTGGATTACATGTGATGGAATGAATAAATCTGGTTTGACAAATTTAGTGACAATAGTCATGGCATCATTGTATCTTTGTCGCATATTGCGAGGAGATCCTTGGAAAGATGCTTGCAAAATCATTGCTCTTCCAGCAGGAATGTCTCTGTTTGTAGCCAATTCAGTGACATAATCCATCAATCCATAATATTGTTCTACTCGAAGCTTGTTTTGTTGAAATTTGACAACATTTTGATTATTTGCTTCGACTTGTAGATAGGAATCAATAATCCTTTGTTGTGTGAGTTTGCCCCCACATAAAATAGGATTAAAATTATTTTGAATAGCAGTTTGTTCCACTTTATATTCCAGCATAGAAATATTGTTTCTAACACAAACTTTACTATTGGGGTAACTTTGCAACTGTAATTTTGATTGCCATCCTGTCTCACCATTTGGAAAGAAAATGGGATATGTCATTGGATCCAAATTACTACTTAAAATATTTATGTTTATAAAAGGTTGTTCTTGATTGAGTGGCTATATTCTAATATCCCGCTCAAATGGTGGTTCCCCATTATCATTTTTAAAGACCATGGCAACCTCATTTGCTGTTGGTAAATTATACTGTCTTTGATCAGTATGGTGATCTCTTTTGAGAACCATATTTACCCTTGCATTGGCAATTGATTTATTTTTGTGCATGTGCCTGTTGTTCTTTTTAATCCTCTGCTAAGTTTTTGTATACTTGACTATATGGTTGTTGGCCATAATATTATCGAGCTGTTCAAAGACTATGGGTAAGCATTGTTTATTTTCAGGAAACATAATTCGTTGTTCATCAGCTTCCATTGTATCAAGGACAACTAAACTGTGCACATTTCCTTTGTTCTCCTGATTCTGGGTGTAAATGTGAAGTCCGGTGGTATACAGTATTTGTCCTTGCACTTTAAAACAGTAAGGACCATGTCCGGGGACATTTTCTGCTAATGTTGCACGCATTGAAGCAAATTAAATTGCACTGTTATAAGACCTAATGTTTTTCTTAAAATTGGTATAATTTAAAAATTTTGGATTACTCATCATACTTTCTAAATATTCTGAAAATGTGTGTCTTTCTGGAAGTCTTAGAAAGCAACTAATAAACGACAATAATGAGTGTCTAAAAAAATAAATAAAGGACTATTGTAAGCTTCCTCAATATAGATCTCAGTACAACTTATCTAGTACAGCTTTATCTACATTGGTGTCATCTGTATGAACATTGGTGTCATGAGGCAATATTGGGACATTAGAGAATGTTTTACAGACATTTTTTTGTTTACTTTTTATTTTCTTTAAATCTACCACAGACTCATTTTGTGCTTTTTCAGTCATTTTTCTTTTATTTAGAAGTCTCTGTCAATCTTCTTCTCTTAAGCGTTGTGAAGTCTCAGGGGTCTGTGCATCTCTCCATCTCTGCTTCCGTTCCCTTGCCATTCTTCTTTTATGTTCATGCTTGTCTTCTGCGTTGTTCGCCATTGTAATCTGTAATTGTAAATACAGGTGTAAGAAATTTAGATTTTTTTTTTGTACATATTTTTTTTACCTCTCATGAATATTAAAGGAGGGGAATAAATCAATTAATCAATGGGTTATTTTTATTGTGCATACATTAAAAGCTAAAGAGCTAAGCATATATATATTGATGAAGAATTTAATGGTAACATATATATATATATATATATATATATATTTTTTTTTTTTATATACTGAATTATGAAGTAATTAATAAATGAATATATGTTAATGAAATAATCTCAAACTATCATGACTGCAAAACATGAAAAGGTAATCATGTCTTCCTAAAGAAGGGCAAACCAAAAGAGCTATGAGCAAACTCTAGATTGGCATGAAAAATCTTTGTAATGTTTTTTATTAAATTAATTAATCAATATATCAAGTTATGAGGTGTAATTCTCATTCATGAAAACATGTATTTATTTAATGTATTTTTTTTCAATTAATAAAATAAATTGGGTTAATTAATTAATCACTAACTGTCATCAATGGCGAAAAAAAGTCTTAAGAATGTCATCATTAAATCATATACCTGTCATTTGATGTTATAGCAGCTCAGCTCCTACAGAGGTCACTCTCTGTCTTCAGGCAGGTGCAGAGATGATAAATCTGTAAATTGACATAGAAAGCATTTGTAATGTTTTGTTTGACTGAATTTATGAATCATTGAAAGTATCCTTTTTAATTGGCATACATGCCAACCATAAAGGCCTAATCATCAATATATGCATAAGTAAATGCATTCTAAAATATTAAAAAGTGTCCTAATATAATAAAGTTATTTAAATATGTATAAAAAGTGCTTATAAGGTCCTTTCCTTGTTAGACAATGAGCATGAACAGAATTATGAAGTTATTAATAAATGAATATATAAATTAATGAAATAATGTAAAACTGTCATGAATGCAAAACATAAACAGGTAATCATGTTTTCCTAAAGAAGTGCAATCCAAAAAAACTATGAGCAAACTATAGATTGGCCTGAAACTGTTTTATAATGTTTTGATTAAATTAATTAATCAATAAATCAAGTTATGATGTGTAATTGTCATTCATTATTAAAACATAAATGGCTAAGCATGTATGTATTCATATATATATATTTTTTAATTATTGATTAATTATTAAACTAAAACACGTTAATTAATTAATCAATACCTGTCATCAATGGCAAAAAAAAAGACTTAATCCTGGTTTTCTAAAGAATGTCATCATTAAATCATATACCTGTCAAGTTGATGTTATATGAGCTGAAATCCTGCAGAGGTCACTCTCTGTCTTCAGGCAGGTGCAGATATGATGAATCAGTAAAATTATGTAAAAAGCATATTTAATATTTTGTTTGAATTAATTCATGATTGAAAGTATCCTTTTTATTTGTCATACATGCAAAACGTAAAGGCCAAATCATCAATATATTCATAAGTACATGCATTCCAAACTGTTAAAAAGTGGCATCATATAATAAAGGGATTTAAGTATTTAAGTGCTTATAATGTCCTATCCCTGTTAGGGAATGAGAAGAAACATAAATATATACATTTGAAATTTACCTAACTTTTTTTAAATGATTATTTGTTTTTTCTGTAATTATTAATAATTGATAGTTAATCACTGAATGTACGTTAATAATCATTACTTCAGATATATAATGCAATATTAAATATATGAATTGTAAAATAGACAATATTTATTTTTTATAATGATTCCTTATTAATAATTAATTAATTTATTAATATTAATTCATTCATTCATTAATAACATTGATCAATGGAAAACAAAATGGCTTAATCATTTTCTCCTAAAAAACAGCATCATTAAATGATATACGTGTAAAGGTGATCTTTTTGCAGAAAAAATGCTGCAAGAGCCACTCATACATGGAAAACGTAAAGGTGGAAGCATGGATATATTCATAAATAAATACACTATAAAATATTAAGGTGTCCTAATCTAATAAAGTGATTTCAATATTTAACTGCTTTCAGGATCCTATTCCTTTCAGACAGTGAGCAGCAACACAGAAATATAAGTGCACTGTAAAATATACATAATTTTTAGGGCATTTTAAACAATTTTCTTTTATATTATTACTAATTAATTACTAATTAAGTAATTAATGAACATTAATAATCGCGCACCAACAATGAAATATAAGTGCACTGTAAAATGTACATATCTTTTGAGGCAGTTTAAATTGTTTTTATTATTATTACTAATTAATGACTAATGAAGAAATGAATGAACATTAATAATTGAGCAGCAACCCGAAATGTAAGTGCACTGTAAAATGTACAAATTTTTTGATACAGTTACTTTTTTTTTTATTATGACTAATTAATTAGTAATTAATTAATTAATGAACATTAATATTTAATTAATCAATGAAAAATATATTAGAAAGAGTTAAGCAAAAATATGTTCATAAAGTAAAGGCAGTCAAAAATATATAAAAAAAATCATAATGATTAATAATTAATAATTACTAAATGAAATGTCCATTAAAAGTTAATTAATACATTTAGAAATATATTTGAAATTGTTAACCATTACTGTCTTCATAAAGTAAAAGCATTGTAAAATATAAGAATGTACCTATATTTTTTTTTATAATATTTCTTTTTTAAATTAATAATTAATTAATCAATAAATCATTATACATTCCCTTCTTATAATTAATAGGCAGCAATCAATATCCTAAAGAGCTAACAATCTCTTTGGATTTTCCGGCAGCAGAAAATGTCATCACCTGAGGAGAAAGTGTCAGCCCCGTGGCAAGTGTGCCCTATATATAGGCTGCGTGAGCGAGACAGAACTGTTAGTTTAGGCGGGAAAGCCGCCATTTCAGATTCGTAATGTCCTACGTGTTTGGCGTTGTTTTGCGCCCTTCAGGGTTGTGTAGCCTGGTTTTCATTTTTTTCGGCTGCCATTTTGTTTCTAGCTTAAGCGAGTTTCGAGTGCCGAAACTCAGCAAATTCGACTTAAATTTGCATTCCACCTCACTGCCAGACGTCCTGGCTGTTCCCCCGTTCTAAGTGTGATGTTTTTGTAGTATTTTTTTGTGTATTTAGTGTTTTTTTGTGTTTTTTGCTTTGCACGGTTCGGCCGTTAACTTCGTATATTTCGTATGTTGTATTTCGTAAGTCCTGCGTTTCGTAATTTTTTTTTCTAAGTAGATGTAGTTCGTCATCTGCTTGCAACCTAAGGCGATTTCGCGTTTTGTAAGTGTTTGTAGGCTAAGTCCAGCGTGTTTCATTACCTCCACTGCTGGCCTCGCTTCGCTCATTGCCTAAGTTCTATGCGTTTTAGTTGTTGCAGACAATGAGCACCGTTGGCGCTCATCTCCTAAGTGCTCCGAGTTAATGTCTCACCTCGCTTTGTGAGGCTCACCAGAGATAAGCGCCTTTGGCGTTAATCGCTAAGTCGTACGCACCACACAAAGCGTGACGACGTCTCGTAGTTTGACAACTATAATATGTGATGTTATAGACTGTATGCCCAGGAAAAAGCATGCATTTTTAGCCAGACCATCATGGCTTTAGTCTAGGGAGGCGATATATGGTGCCAGTAAGGTCTATAAAAGACCACTTTGATGATCTTATAAAGGGCTTGCTAAAAAAAAGAAGATGACTTGATAAGAAAAAAAGCATTTATTGTGCATTTAAACAATTAATTACTGGAGAGATCCAGAGGTTACATGGCCTGGGGGCCTGACTAAAAAATAAATGTTAATTGTTTAAATCCCAAGTAAAAGTTTATTAATAGTTTATTCTTATTAAGCCCTACAGGGGCCGCATTTGCGGTGGTGGAGCATCCCAAAGTCTCCGCAAATGCGGGTCTTCGCAAAGCACTTAGGGAATGAGGCAATGAGCGCCACAAGCCGTTAAACCCACCTCGGAACCAACCTTAACGTAACAACCATCCACACTGCTCTAAGATTCCGACTATAAAGGCCGACCCGTGTGCAACTAAAAACATTGAAAACACACCAAATACTCACATAAAACTACATAAAAAGCTTACCCATAGCAAGGGGGGGGGGGGGCACCCAGGACCTCTGAAAGTGAAGTTACACCTTCATTTAAATCCAAATTCCCGAGTTAAGACACACGAAAATCCCCTAAGCGAGAGAAAAAATGGCCGCCGAAAAACGAAAACGAGGCTCACCTCGGAATCCTGCATTAACCTCGAACCAACCTTAACGTAACAAACACCCACACGCATGAAAAATGGCGGAACTGCGCACACCTAAAAACAGTCAAAACACACCAAATACTCACAAAACAACATAAAAAGCTTACCCATAGCAAGGGGGGGCACCCAAGACTTCTGAAAGTGAAGTTACACCTCCATTGAAGTCCAAATTCCCGAGTTCAGACACACGAAAACCCCCTAAGCAAGAGAAAAAATGGCCGCCCAAAAAAATGAAAACAAGGCTCAAAGACCCAGGACCGCCCAGCCACCTACAACTTACCCAAGAAGGGATCCGAGATAAGCTTGGAAACCAGGATTAACCGCAGGGGATCCAAGATAAGCTCCGAGCCCTTCATTAACCCCACATTAACCATCGCAATGGGGGACCCGATTGCACGCGATCGGGGACCCCAGCTGCAATCAAAACTAAAAATTCCTGCGTTACAGGTCCTTAAAGGACCCGTTGTAAAAGAAAAAATATATACAGTGTCACCCTGTCAATCATGGGGGTCAATACAGACCCCCATAAAACCCTAATTAACCCTGTCACTCATGGGGGTCAATATTGACTCCCATAAGCCCTTCATTAACCCTGTCACTCATGGGGGTCAATACAGACCCCCATAAGCCCTTCATTAACCCTGTCACTGATGGGGGTCAATACAGACCCCCATAAGCCTCTGTTTAACCCCATCAGTCCCATAAGGGTATATTAACACCATTATGGGCCTTTTACAACACTCAAGGTCTAGTAGGAATGCTAGGTTCCCAGGGTGTTTGCCACCCAAAAATTATGAATATATATACAAAAAGTGGGAAAAATATAATTGAAGTCTTTATTAATAGGGGGTAACAACGGCGATTACTTTAAAAACAATGGGTAAAAAAATCCCAGGATTGAAACCAAAAGATAAAAATAGGCTAATGGATGTGTGGACAAAAACCACTAAATGTTGAATGTACTCTTAATAGAGGGGTTATTAGGTCCACACCTAACAGTACTGTAGAGGCAAAAAATGATTGCTAGTCCAATTGGAATAATCCTGTCTTTGTGATAAATCCTGGATCTATAATCCATATATATAAAGGTGTAAAGGATCTGGATAGCAAAAGCTCATCTTATAAAAGGTCCAAGAATAAATTACTGGAAAAAATCTGAAAAATATATATATATTCTTAAAGGTATACCAAGGTATGATTATACCATATTTGCTTGCTTATGAGTAAGGGTAACAGTGTTTTGAACAGGGCAATAAAGTTCTAGGACTATTATATGCAATTAGTGCCTACCCAAGGCTTCTTCTCATATAAGAAAAGGACTTATATCTTGCCCATATTGCATCTGGATAGCAAAAGCTCATCTTATAAAAGGTCCAAGAATAAATTACTGGAAACAATCTGAAAAATATATATATATTCTTAAAGGTATACCAAGGTATGATTATACCATATTTGCTTGCTTATGAGTAAGGGTAACAGTGTTTTGAACAAGGCAATAAAGTTCTAGGACTATTATATGCAATTAGTGCCTACCCAAGGCTTCTTCTCATATAAGAAAAGGACTTATATCTTGCCCATATTGCATCTCAGAGTATAGCATAATAGAGAATAGGCCAAAGAATGAGCAGTGCAAAAAAAAAAAAAAAAAAAAATCAGGAGGAATTGCAGTTCAGATATCACATTCAAAATTGAGGCTGATAAATTAAAACAAAGATTCCTAGAAAGAGGATACTCAAAAAAATGCTTAAAGAAAGCTTTCCAACATGCATTGAGCTGCAACAGAACAGAACTATTGAATAAATCACACAGGACAAATACTCAAACATCAGACAATACATATCCAAGATGTATTTTGACTATTGGTATGAATCTGCTTCAATAAAGGATATTATATCTAAACATTGGCATCTATTAAAATGTGACGAGGACTTGGCAGATGTACTTCCACAAAAAATACCAATTGTTTATCGGAAAGGCAAAAATTTGAAAGATACTCTAGTACATAGTTTCTTTAAAGAGAATAAAGATAACAAGACATGGCTCAATCCCCCATTGGGATGTTTCAAATGTGGGAACTGCAAATTTTGTAGATACATCAAACCCACAAAAGTCTATGAACATCCGTCCAATGGGGCAAGATATGTTTTAAAGGATTTTTCAAACTGCTGCACCACAAGTGTAGTTTATGTGGCTACATGTTTATGTTCTTGGGTAGGCACTAATTGCATATAATAGTCCTAGAACTTTATTGCCTTGTTCAAAACACTGTTACCCTTACTCATAAGCAAGCAAATATGGTATAATCATACCTTGGTATACCTTTAAGAATATATATATATATATTTTTCAGATTGTTTCCAGTAATTTATTCTTGGACCTTTTATAAGATGAGCTTTTGCTATCCAGATGCAATATGGGCAAGATATAAGTCCTTTTCTTATATGAGAAGAAGCCTTGGGTAGGCACTAATTGCATATAATAGTCCTAGAACTTTATTGCCCTGTTCAAAACACTGTTACCCTTACTCATAAGCAAGCAAATATGGTATAATCATACCTTGGTATACCTTTAAGAATATATATATATTTTTCAGATTTTTTCCAGTAATTTATTCTTGGACCTTTTATAAGATGAGCTTTTGCTATCCAGATCCTTTACACCTTTATATATATGGATTATAGATCCAGGATTTATCACAAAGACAGGATTATTCCAATTGGACTAGCAATCATTTTTTGCCTCTACATTACTGTTAGGTGTGGACCTAATAACCCCTCTATTAAGAGTACATTCAACATTTAGTGGTTTTTGTCCACACATCCATTAGCCTATTTTTATCTTTTTGTTTCAATCCTGGGATTTTTTTACCCATTGTTTTTAAAGTAATCGCCGTTGTTACCCTTTTACAACACTACATTAACCACATAAGTGCCATTATGGTCCTCAAGGACCATCATGACACTAAGTATAAACACTATACTGCACTATACCACCCCCAATAAAACATTAAATATCAACTAAACACCCTCTACACTAACCGATTAATATCTACACTACCTACCACCTATTAACCACTACCACTCTAATTACAGAAAATAAAAATGCCTAAAGTCACACAAAAAATCTACATTACATGAAATAAAAAACCTAACTCACAAAAACAAATAAACTACATTACATAAAATAACCTAAGTCACAAAAAATAAAAAAGGAACATTACAGAAAATAACAAAAAAAACATTACAACCCCCCCCCTCACTACAGAAAAAGAAAAATACACACCTGAAAAGGAAATACATATAATATAAATACATACAATACAAATACATACAATTACAATACAATACACCCCTATCTAATATACATCACACAATCGATTTAAATAAATAGCATAATCTAATATACTTGCTATCTATTATTATTATTATTATCTTTATTTATATCGCGCCAACATATTCCGTAGCGCTGTACAGGGGTTGAGTACATAGCAGAAAACAAATTAAACACCTTGTAAAGAATGGAGGGCCCTGTTTTCGAGCATAAAATCAAATGTACATAGAGCTTGTTTCCAAGGCCTGACACAAGATTGAAAACTTGCAAACTTACAATCTCTATAGTAATACATCCCCAATCTATCTAAATAAATAACATAATCTAATGTACATACTATCTATATAATAATACATCCCCAAGCTATCTAAATAAATACCACAATCTATCCACAATACATCCTATGCTATCTATATAAAATGCATACCCCTAGCTAACATACAATAAATGCTATCTATATATTAACTAATCTAAGTCTAAGCTAAAATAAAATAATTAAGACCACTTACCTATGCAGATGTCCATTGGGATCAGCCACCTACGGAAAAAAAAAAAATAGTGCAACACGTTTACAGTTCTAAAATAAACATTCTATACATTCTAAATATTCTACTCACCTTTTCGGCATGTCCCGTCCTTATTCTTTGAATCCTTCTCTGGCGCGGCACCTAAAAAAAACAACATTAATACACATACATCAAAATAAAATAAACATAATCTACATTCTACTTACTCCCCCGTGATGTCTCCGGCCTCCTCCGGATCCTCTTCTGCCACGCCCTGTAAAAAAAAAAAAATATATATATATACTTACATCCGCACTCCCGGACATCCCCGAAGAAAAGAAGAAAATAAGCAATGGCGCCTTCTGATTGGTTGAAAACGCTGTCTATCAAATTCACCCAATCAGGCGCCAATGTGTGAACCAATCACAAATGGATACACCTTAAAATTCCACTCTGATTGGATAGTGCACCTGTCAATCTTTATTTAAACCAATCACAAGGCGCAGATGCCTTCAGCCAATCACAATGGAATACACCCCCACAGGGTGATTGGTTGGAGCCTCTGCGCATTCTGGTTGCACTGACAATAGCCAATCACAATGGAATACACCCACAAGTACTGATTGGTGAAAATTTGCGAATTCTCATTGGCTACTGTTAATATCAATCAATATTACAGCCAATGGGAAGGCGCAGATGTCTTCACCAATCAGTACTTGGGGGTATATTCCATTGTGATTGGCTGATGGCAATAAAGCCTTCGGATTGGTTCAAATAAAGATTGACAGGTGTGTTATCCAATCACTGTTGTATTTTGGGGTGTATACTTTTTTCATTGGTTCACAAATGGGTTCTTCTCATTGGCTGAATTTGATAGACAGCCTTTTCAGCCAATCAGAAGCCGCCATTGCCAATTTTATTCTGGAACACTCCATAGGAAGGTCATTAGCGTCAGAGACATCCGCCAAGGCCAATGTGTGTCGCTTTTTTTTTTCTTTCATGTTCGGATGCTTCCAGAGAAGACGAGGAGGCCGGAGACATCACAGAAAGGTAAGTATAATGTAGATTGTGTTTATTTAAATTTGGTTTATGTTTACTAATGTAATGTTTTTTTTTACAGGAGTATCGCCGGACAAGACACAAAGATGGACGACGGAACATGGAGGAAGTGACATGCTGGGACATGACATGCTGGAACGGGACATGCTGGAAAGGTGAGAATAATATTTAGAATATTTAGAATGTTTAGAATGTTTAGGTATTTCATGTAAATGTGTTGTATTAATTTTTTTAATATTTTTTACCGTAGGTTGCTGATCTGAAGAAACATCTCAAAGCTAAGTGGTCTTAATTATTTTATTGTAGCTTACAATTAGGTTATCTATATATATATATATATATATATATATATATATATATAGATAGCATGTATTGTATATTAGATAGATAGGGGGATGTATTATTAGATAGTATTGTATATTAGATAGTGGGATGTATATTACATTATATAGTGGCATGTATATTAGATAGTGGTGTATTGTATTTAATTGAATTGTGTTGTATTGTATTTAATTGAATTGTGTTGTATTGTATTTTATTTAATTGTGTTGTATTGCATTATATGTATGTATTATATTATTATTATTTTCTGTAATGTTCCTTTTTTATTTTTTGTGACTTAGGTTTTTTTTTTTTGTTCTGTATTGTACATTTTTTATTTTTGGTGATTTTAGTTTTTCTTATTTTATGTAATGTAGATTTCTGCTTTTTGAGGAATTTAGTTACTTGAGGTACACAGTACACTCACATTGTGTGACAAACAGAATTTCAACACTTTCTTTTATTGACCGTCATTTTTTGAAGGGCAAGTCGCTAGTTTTAATATAATATAGATGTTTGACCCATAAGAAACTGCATTGGTGAAAAATATGCGGCACAGTAGATGCAGAGGGCAGAGCTGACATAAGAAGAGAGGTAAATACATCTAAATACAAATATGATATAGAGCTTCTTACTCACCACTTGGGTATCATCATGATATGGATGCTCATAGACTTTTTGCATATCTAAAGCAAGTTGCACTATGGATTCTTTAATACCTCTGCCCAGATAAGTAGCAGTCATGACTGTGCCAGGGTTCAGCCCCATACTTTTTACTTCTTCTTGATGTTTTTGATTCAACGACTGGAGAGCAGTTCTGTGAATATTAGTTAACTCCCTTAGAAGTTTCTCCCACTCATTTTGATCATTCACATGGCTTCTTTCTAGTGCCTGCAGATAAAGAATGATTACATTGGAAAGCATGTTCTAGTAGGTGCAATGTGCCCTTATTAAAGACTCTTGAATTTCTTAATATAACTTTTACAACAACTTTTTATGTAATGAAATGCACAAAAATGTTATTTGATTCGTCTATGAGAAATACACGTTATGGATATTAACAAAAATTTAATTAGGTCTTTAAACTTATACATTATAATGCCAGAACTATTCACAGAGAATTGAAAATGTGTAATGCTGTGCATCACCTCAGAGTGGTGTGCTATGTTATTAGCACATCATTCCACAGATGTAGGTGCAAGTTGTCTGAGATTAATGCAGCCAGTGTTAATAATGGCAGGTAGTTCCTTCATCCATAAGAATACATCAGTTTAGGCAAACTTTGTCCATTCAAAAACATATGAGTGGTGGGTATGATGATCCAAGTATACTTTTGACATTTGTCTCCTGCAACTTTCAGCTTTTCTTGCCTATTATCTGTTTGCCATCAACTCCAAACTATTGCCAGTGACTTTGATACTTGCAACCAACCTCCAACCCTGGATTGATATCTCTCCTGCTAATCGGATCTGGATCATGGAGCAAGGATTGATCTCTACTCTGCAGTTCTGTCCCAAGGGTGCTACTATTGTTCGCAACCCAGCGGAACAGATTACCCAGTGTGTACATTTGGGGGAGAGAAGGCCATGTCTTATCAATGCAAACTGAAGCTTGTAAAGTTTAGTTTATGTATATTGAAGAACCAAGTCAGCTCCAGCCCCTGTATTTCCTTTTTTAGTGGATCAACAAAACCTGAACGATTTCCATGATCATGAACAACAATGTGTGAACCATAATGTAGAGGAAATCAAATCTTATCAAGTATTAACCATTGTCATTGCCTGACTGTGAAAGATAACTTCACCAAAATATTCATCCAGACATGCAGGGACACAAGCCCACCAACTGAGCTGTGTTTTTGCATTGGCTACTGTGGATTGAAGAAAGTAACCATGAGATTTTACCCACTTCCTGTCATATTTCAGGGAGCCTCATATGTATTTCTGAGGGTCAATGATTGGAAAACAGCATTTAACTAGTCTTCTGTGCTATTCCTTCCATTACTTCTCATAGCCATGTACTGTTCCTTTGGTTACACCGCATGGCCATGAAATGGATTTCAAGAAACTCTTGGCTGTTCTTAAAGTGACTATTCCCACTATGCTAAATGGAACTTACTGCTTTGTTGGTTTTGCCAATTGTTATATTTGGTTCAGTCATAACTTTTCTAAAGTTATTGCGTCCACTACAGAGTTAACAAAGAAAGCTTAAAAAATTAATCATATCATTGGATTTTCAGGGATTATGGGTTTCATTTTTATTGGAGCTTTACTTCAGTTAATCCTAGTATATAACTACTATTTTAGTAAGGTGTCAGTTGTGATATTGTGTACATGGTTGCCACAGAATTTCAGGCCAGTCATGTTATACTCTTAACTATCAACACACTTGACTCCCTGAAATTTTTCTTCAATTTGGTCATATCCCTCTAAGGAATGTCTTGTCTAGAGGTACACCAATAAGGATCCAATCTGACTACTTCTGAGTACCAACATGGCAGCTGAAACAGGACGCACCATTCTTCATTTCTGCAAATGAGTGCAACACTATTGACATATCGCTTTCAATACTATTATTTTGCATCCATCCATGACCTCTTACTCTGTGACTTCAACTGTTCTCATTATTACCAGTCCTGACCTCTGCCATGTCTACTCACTTGTGCATTTTGTATGACTGTTGAAAACTAAGATCAAGATACAAATATGACCTTTATTTATCAATAAGTCTTTACAAAATTACTGGAATAAAAAAAGGGTATGTTAATATAAACAATGGGTCAAAACTGTGTGAATTTTCATATCACCTGTCTTGGAGTATTTGGTTTCATATCTGGTTTATCTTCAGCCTTTGAACCATGAACCACCCTTGCAAGATTTTCCATTACATTTTCTTTAATATTAACTCTATAGCACTCATAAAAGTCCCAAATCCTATTAATTTCTTCAGTTACCAGCAGCTGATCCAGATGAACAAGTTCAGCCCCTTGCTTTTCAATGAGAAACCTGTCACATGAAGATTACAACGTATTAATTTAAATATCTTCACAATTAAAAATTAAAATACATTGATAATAAAAAAAGTACTTCAAGATTGGATTATCATGTTGAAGGACATATGGGATTGTAGGAGCATATAGTGTAATTAATAAAACATAGAGTACTCTGGGCTCAATTTTCTGGCTCCCTTAGAAAATCTTATCAGCAAAAATCCCAGGTAGCAAGTAATGTAGCTATTACATGCTGCCATAAGAAACTATTTAGAGTAAACCCTTATGATTGATCACTACCTGTGAACTCTCCATTGTTCTACCCGTGAAATTACCTAATTTGTAAATATATGGTTCCTGTAGGAAATCATGGCTACTGTTGTTCTCGCAATAAGCCTACACCTTACATGTAAAATTAACCTCCCGCAAGAGCTGTTAAACTCCTTACTAGAACATTTACGAGACACTTAAGAAGAACAAGAAAAACACGCCCTGAAGAAATAGTTTCAGAACCCTAATAAAATAAAAATAAAGCGTACAGTGGATATAAAAAGTCTACACACCCCTGTGCAAATGTCAGGTTTCTGTGCTGTAAAAAAATGAGACAAAGATAAATAATTTCAGAACTTTTTCCACCTTTAATGTGACCTATACACTGTACAACTCAATTGAAAAACAAACTGAAATATTTTAGGTGGAGAAAAAAAAATGTGGTTGCATAAGTCTGCACACCCTCTTATAAATAGGGATGTAGCTGTGTTCAGAATTAAGCAATCACATTCCAAATCGTGTTAAATAGGAGTCAGCATACACCTACCATCATTTAAAGTGCCTCTGATTACCCCAAATAAAGTTCAGCTGCTCTAGTTGGTCTTTCCTGAAATTTTCTTAGTCGCAAAAGCCATGGTCCACAGAGAGCTTCCAAGCATCAGAGGGATCTCATTGTTAAAATGTATCAGTCAGGAGAAGGGTACAAAAGAATTTCCAAGGCATTAGATATACCATGGAACACAGTGAAGACAGTCATCATCAAGTGGAGAAAATATGGCACAACAGTGACATTACCAAGAACTGGAGCTCCCTCCAAAATTGATGAAAAGACGAGAAGGAAACTGGTCTGGGAGGCTACCAAGAGGCCTACAGGAACATTAAAGTAGCCGCAGGAATATCTGGCAAGTACTGGCTGTGTGGTACATGTGACAACAATCTCCCGTATTCTTCATATGTCTGGGCTATGGGGCAGAGTGGCAAGACGAAAGCCTTTTCTTACGAAGAAAAACATCCAAGCCAGGCTACATTTTGCTAAAACACATCTGAAGTCTCCCAAAAGCATGTGGGAAAAGGTGTTATAGTCTGATGAAACAAAGGTTGAACTTTTTGGCATAATTCTAAAAGATATGTTTGGCGCAAACACAACACTGCACATCACCAAAAGAACACCATACCCACAGTGAAGCATGGTGGTGGCAGCATCATGCTTTGGGGCTGTTTTTCTTCAACTGGAACTGGGGCCTTAGTTAAGATAGAGGGAATTATGAACAGTTCCAAATACCAGTCAATATTGGCACAAAACCTTCAGGCTTCTGCTAGAAAGCTGGACATGAAGAGGAACTTCATCTTTCAGCGTGACAACGACCCAAAGCATACATCCAAATCAACAAATGAATGGCTTCACCAGAAGAAGATTAAAGTTTTGGAATGGCCCAGCCAGAGCCCAGACCTGAATCCGATTGAAAATCTGTGGGGTGATCTGAAGAGGGCTGTGCACAGGAGATGCCCTCGCAGTCTGACAGATTGGGAGTGTTTTTGCAAAGAAGAGTGGGCAAATCTTGCCAAGTCCAAATGCGCAATGCTGATAGACTCATACCCAAAAAGACTGAGTGCTGTAATAAAATCAAAAGGTGCTTCAACAAAGTATTAGTTTAAGGGTGTGCATACTTATGCAACCATATTATTTTATTTTTATATTTTTTCTTCCCTCTACCTAAAATATTTCAGTTTGTTTTTCAATTGAGTTGTACAGTTTATAGGTCACATTAAAGGTGGAAAAAGTTTTGAAATGATTTATCTTGGTCTCATTTCTTTACAGCACAGAAACCTGACATTTTAACAGGGGTGTGTAGACTTTTTATATCAACTGTACATATCCTAAAGCACAAAACAAGCCTTTCTAATAGTTAACACAGCCCTCTACAACAAAACTAAAGAATAAAAACAAAATCATAATGTCAATTACAAATACCTGCTCATGCAATTAAACATTGATATACCCAACTAAAGATCAGCCTTACCCAGTGGCGGATCTGCCGCCGGTTCAGCTGGTGCATTGCTCTGTGAGGGGGCCCTCAGCAGCATCCTTCACTCCCTCAAAAATCCCCAGGGCGCCTTGTCACACTATTCTCCCCCCTCAAGTATCCTGCACCTCATTCACCCCCCTCCTACACGGCAGTCCCTGTCCTGGATCCCGTTGCTCAGATGTTGGGCATCCATCCTCTGCCAGATCTTCATACTGCAGGTGACATCATTAGGAATTTCCCTCCCCTGCAGTATGAAGCTCCAGCAGGGGAAGGATACCCAATGGGATCTGGGACAGGGAGAGCAAGGCACAAGTAATAGGAGGGGAGGGGGGGGTGAATGAGATGCAGGTGGCTTGAGGGGGGAGGGGGTGTGTGAATAAGTGTGACAAGGGGCCCCTGGGGGGTTTGAGGGCTTGAATGATGCTCTTGAGGGGGGGGGGCTGTTTTTTTGGGGGGGGGGGGGGTATGAATGGTGGTGCTGAGGGGGCCCTGGGGGTGAATATGGTGGCTGAGGGGGCCCTGGGGGTGAATATGGCTGCTGAGGAGCTTGGGGGGATGAATAGTGCAACAAGGGAGCCCTGTTTTTTTTGTGGGGAGTGAATGATGCTGCTGAGGGGGGCATGGGGATTTTGGTGGTTAATGGTGCATCTGAGAGGGCCTTGGGGTGAATATGGTTGCTGAGGGGGCCCCGGGGCTGAATATGGCTGCTGAGGAGCTTGGGGGGGGGGGTGAATGGTGCAACAAGGGGGCCCTGGGGGGTTTGAGGGGTTGAATGATGCTCTTGAGGGGGGCCTGGGTTTTTTGTGGGGGCGAATGTTGCTGCTGAGGGTGCCCTGGGGGTGAATATGGCTGCTGAGGGGCTTGTGGGTGATGGATGGTGCAACAAGGGGGTCCTGGTTTGGTTGTGGGGAGCGAATTATACTGCTGAGGGAGCCCTGGGTTTTTTGGGGGGCTGAATGGTGTTCATGAAGTGGGCCGGGTTGTTGGAGAGTGAATATTGCTGCTGAGGGGGCCCTGGCGGGTTCGGTGGGTGAATATGGCATCTGAATGTGTTGGGGGTAAATGATGCTGCTGAAAAGACCCCGGGGGTGTTGGGCGGTGAATATGGCTGCTGACTGGCTTGGGGGGGGGGGGGGGGGGGGGGAGTGAATGATGCAACAAGGGAGGCCTGTTTTTTTTTTTTGGTTGGTGAATGATGCTGCTGGAGTTTTTGAGGAGGGGTAAATGGTGCTCCTGAGGGGCCCTGGGGCTTGGGTAGTGGATATTGCTGCCCTGGGGGGTTAATTTGGCTGCTGAGGGGGTAGGGGGGTGAATGGTGCTGTTGAGGGGGCCCTGGTGGTCAACTGCATTACATAAAGGAATATTTTCACAAAGAATATGTTTTTACAAGAAAATTTAGTTTATATATATTTATTTATATATGTGTGTGTATATATATATATATATATATATGACACTGGGGTAAAAAAAAAATTGCCCCTCCTTCCTGGGGGGGGGGGGGGGAATATTTATTTGCAATGGGCCCTCCGTTCACTTGCCTTACCTGATTAATACAGAGTCTTCCCATGGGTTAATGCTTAGCAACCTGCCTTAAAAATACATTTACAATCCTGTCTAAACATTCAATATGTATCACCAGGCATTTAATAAAATGTAATAAGTGTACAATTTATAAATAATATGATATGTCTAAATGGCAATGCTCATCTGCAATAACAGGAAACCTCAATGTGTTGTCAACATTTGAGTTGGAACACATAGCTATGTCGTAATATTTACTGATGTTCTTTCACTTTACTGGGGTTGCTATGTGGGTTTATTGCCTCTGTACTTGTAATAACCCTTGCAAATGCTTGTGAGCTATTTTGTTGTTGTTATTTAGTAGTTCAGTAGTGTCCGACTTGCTGTGACCCTATTGACCACAACATGCCAGGCACATCTATCATTTTGTCTCTGGTGGTGCTTATCCATATGGTTTTCATGGCAAATATACTTTTCTCCAGTGGGCCACGATTTTACTGCCCTCTCTGCTATGGCCTGCCCATCCTGAGTCACCCTACATGGTATAGCTCACAGTTTCATTGAAGTGCACAAGCCCCTTCACCATGACAAGGTAGTGATCCAGAAGGGGGTAAGCTGACTTAAATGTAAATGGCGTCGCTCAGTTGTGTCCAACTCTCCATGACCTCATGGACAACACGCCATGCTAATCCACTTTGTCATTTCTTTCTCGCCATTTCTTTTTCCAGTGGGTCACAGCATACAGCTCCTGGTATTCCCAGGTGGTCTCCCATCCAAGTACTGACCAGTGTGACCTCTTGGTTCCCTGGCTGGATTCAAACCCAGGATGCTGTGGTGAAAGCACTTGCATCCTAACCACTGCCACACAGAGAACTTACTAGCATACAAACCCCCCTGGTTACGTACAAATAAGTTCTTACAAGAAATAGTCTATAGGCACAATGTAATAGCTAAGTAAAATATTCTGTAGAAACTCATGGCAGCCTTGTGTGAGTTTCTACGGGAGCCATGTAAATGAACTCTTTATCTGTAGGCTAGAAACTGACAATACTTATTTTTGTTCTATGTCTATATGCCGTATGGAGAGTAACATAACCCCCCCCCCCCCCACCCTTCTGGATCGCTACCTTGTCTTGGTGAAGAGGCTTGTGTACTTCGATAAAGCTATGAGCTATACCACGTAGGGCCAGCCAAGATGGGCAGGTCATGGCAGAGAGGTCTAAAAATCAAGGTCCACTGGAGAAGGAACTGGCAACCAACTCCAGTATCTTTGCTAAGAAAACTTAATGGACAGGGACAACCAGAGACATACAGATATGGCATAGGAAGATGAGCCCCTCAGGTCAGAAGGTGCCTACCATATTACTGGAGGAAGACAAGAGGGCAAGTATAAGTAACACAAGTTTTAATGAAGTGGTTGGGCCAAAGTCGAAAGGACAGCCAGCTGCAGATGTGTCTGGAAGGGAAAGGAAAATCTGATGCAGGAAAGATCAATTCAGAATAGGAACCTGGAATGTTAGAACTATGAACCGAAGCAAACTAGATGTGGTCAAGAATGTAATGACAAGGGAAAACATTGAAATCCTGGGAATTGGTGAACTTAAATGGACTGGAATGGGACATTTCACATCAGGCAACCACCAGATCTTCTACCATGATCAAGAATGCTGAAGAAGAAATGGAGTAGACATCCTAATCAATCAAAGAGTGGCCAAAGCAGTGCTCAAATACAATCCAATAAATGACAGAATAATTTCAATTCGAATTTAAGGCAAGCCATTTAATATCACAGTGATCCAAGTCTATGCTCCAACCAAGTTTGCCGAAGAGGCTAAAGTTGTCCAGTTCTGCGAAAACATTCAACACTTCATAGATCACCAAGAAAATATGTTACTATCATCATAAGAGATTGGAATGCTAAAGTACTAAACCAAAGGACACCTGGAATAACGAAGCAGGTCAGAGATTAGTAGAATTTTGTCAATATAATTCTCTGGTCGTAGCAAAACCCTCTTCCAACAGCCTCTGAGAAGACTCAACACATGGACATCACCAGATGGACAAAATGGAGAAATTGCATGTGACTGAACAACTAAACAACAACAACAACACATGAATAGAAAACTAAAATAGTAGTGGTTTGTATAGTTTGATTTTATGATGATCCGACTCATTAAACATCCCATGGCATTGCAATTAGGACACATTCTAAGTGTACAATGAACTAGTCCATCAAACACATTACTGTAGGTGTACTGCCAGCTCCAACTATAAGTTTACAGAATTATGCAGAAGTAGACCTTTGGTTGTGGTTGATGTTGTTAAATGGCCACTGTGTGCTAAATGTAAGTTAAAATACCTCAGTACTTCCAGAAAAAAATGCACTTCTATGTAAAGTATGTAACAAACTACCAATAATAGCAACTGTGTAGGCATAAGCATAAAATAATTTTTAGAGAAAAATCTCAATATGTTTATTTATAAAATAGTCTCATCTATCTAGCACAGCAGTCTCTGGTGGCTTGGAGCCTGTGGGTGTGCACCTATCATCTATCAGTGGAGGGAGGAAGCATAGAAGCAGGCAGTTGCAATGAAAGCCCTGCACCTGCAGAAGTGTTAACCCCCTATCAAACATGCCAGCTTCACCAAAGTGTTATGAACACCTTCAGGGACCCACAGAGGTATTGACATGTTTATTTTTTCTTGTTAAAACTAGCTTTGTGACATATTTCCTGCCTAATTATGGCATTGTCATGTATTATTTAGTTTGCAGTATACAGTGTTCCTTTAATGTATTATTGAGATCTCTATGAACATAACAGAGATAATTAAGTATATTAGTACATTGAAAGGTCTATGAGTAGGAAGCTCAATATATATATATATACCTGAACATGTATCCTTGATGTCTGAAAAAGATTCCTGTATTGTTAAACAGAGGAACATGTGTTGAATGTTTAGATGTGTCCTGCTCTGGAGTTACATGAACATTGTCTGAATTAGCAGCTGATGCTTTTAAAGTGCTCCGTGAAGAATATCCTAAAAGTGAAATCAAAAGAAACCATATGATTTAATGCTTGTAATAAGCCACCAGCAGAAGAGAGGAGCAAGTAGATTTTATTTTCTGTACAATAACAGTAATCATGTTCAATTAGTAATACATTAATTGACAAAATATGTATATCATAAGTATTTTGAAAACAACTATTTCATTGTAAAATAGTCATGCTAAATAAAAACAGATATAATGTAATTGATATCTAGACTTGCAAAAAATCATATGTGTAATTTAATTTCAGTCTGAGATATGAGACAAACTTTGCATATAATGTGTATTAAAAATGAAAAAAAAATAAGTTGGACCATTAAATAAGCTTATGGCCTCATTCAATTGTGATTTGGCCAAAAGAATAGGGCTCTATATAAGCACATAGCCTTATTTTGTATTACAGAAGTTTTTAGTTAGTGAATTTCTATCTAAAAACAAGGTCTTCACTAACTAAAGACTTCTGTAAAAAAATAAATGCTATATGCTTATATTGGCCAAATCGCAATTGGATGAGGTCCTTAGTATTCAACTTTGAAATTGTATACCTTTACCTGATACTGGTGCTTTTATCTCCTGGGATGGTAATATGGCATTTTTATTCTCTTCTATGATCTTAATCAGATTCTTCAGCATAGGAATTAACATCTGCCCAACAGCTTTTATCTCCTTCCCAGCGACATTCCAGTATGAGGATTGTGAGCTGATATAATGAGATGTTGTTCCTAATAAGCAGCACTACAACAAAATCATTATTGTTTAAATATTCACCAGTACCAGTTCTTATCTAAGTTTGTATGATGAGATGGTCTGCAGTAAGCACTGAATCTGCTACTTAATAGAGTAATGATAATAATAAAGCTCATTGAGGATTTCCTAATGAATCTAATCAGTGATTTGGGATTTCACAACCATATTTATGCTGACCATACCCTTATTTATCTAGCCTCTCCTAGATTATTCCTCTCTTTACTAACCCATCTCTCAACATGTCTTTCTCCTCCTGGATGCTCTCCCTCCATTTTATCCTTCCAAATTAGCCTCATCCACACCTTAAATCACCCTCTCTATACACAACATCACAATCACCCCATCATCTCAAGTCCATTGTCTTAGGGTCACACATGGACCTCTCCTTTACCCCTGTGATCTCATTACTCACTAAATACTGTCTCCTGTTTTTTTCATCCAAAACACTACAAAGACACCAATCCACACTCTCAGTAGCTTGACTGTTGCAATTCCACCTAAAATGGCCTTCCACTCGTCTGCCCATTCCCATCTTGAATGCTCATTCACATCACCCAAAGCTCTTCATCTACTGCTCTCAGTCCCTACTTTTTGTATCAAGGATAACATTCAAAATCCCAAATCTAATTAACAAAGCCCTAAACAGCAATGCACCTCCCTCTCAACTTCTGTCTCTAAATATACTCAGACCCCTCTCTCCTGACTGCCCATGATTTTGACCCCCCAACTTCCATCATTACCATTTCTCAAGCTCACTTCTTGCTCACTTCTCATCAGTTAACCCCACTCTTTGGTATTCTCTGCTCAGTTTCATTAGATTTTCCCCTAGTCTTGAAACTTTCAAATGTTCTCTGAAACCCCACCTGTTCTATAGCATACCTCTTACCTCTTTAACTCCTGCCTGCAATTTCAAGCAATGTTATATATTTTAGTCTGGTTGTCTCACACCTTTCTTTACATCACACTATAATAACTTTCCATCAGGAAGTCTCCCTCACTCACCCAATTACCTCTTAGATTGTAAGCTCTCTCATCTCCTACTTTACCATTGTGCCTATACAAATGTCCGAAAATATGTTTCCAGTTATCAATTCACTTTTGAATAAAATAACTTGTGACCATTTAAAGGACAAATTCAAAATAAATGGGATGACTGAACTTCAAGAAAAAAACACTTGTTTGTCAGGTATGTACAAAACTTCGCTCTGCTAATGACCTTCTTCTCTCCTCCTCTCTCATCAACTCCTCTCACCCCTGCCTTCAAGACTTTTCTTGTGCTGCCCCTATTCTTTGGAACTCCTTACCTCGCTCCACCAGACTATCTTCCTGCCTCAAATGCTTTTAAATCTCTTTAAAAAGTCATCTATTCAAAAAAGCCTTTCATCTTTAGCCTCTTCATTCAATTTGCATCTATCACTCTCTTGTGCCTCACCCACACCCTTTAGATTGTAAGTTTGCAAGTTTTCAATCTTGTGAGGTGCTTTAGGGCACTGTGTATATTTGATTGAAAGCTCAATAACAGGGTCTTCCATTATTGTCATTGTGAGGAAATTGTTTATACTTGCACCTAACCCCTGTATAGTGCTACAGAATATGTTGGCGTGTTATAAATAAAGGATAATAATAAAACTAACAATATAAGTAGCTATGTAAGCCATACATTTTTTTGGTAAAATGAAAATCTCATTTTTTAAGGCTTTGTTTATAAGTACAGTAATCAATTTTGTTTATTATATGACTTCCTCTGAACTGAATTATGAGGGTTTGTGTTTGGCAATGAGGTAACGGAGCCATTGTAAAGATAATTGTATAATACTAAAATAGGGAAGTAGTTAAATAATTACCGTAGCCTGGAGCCCTTGCAGTTTTGACAATTCTCTAGCATATTCGACCCTACAATATGCAGCATCCACTCCTGTCAACCTTTTCATAATATGATCCTCAAACTGATCAACTAAATGCATAATGACCTGGAAGAAAATAAGGCACAGAACAAATAAAATGTTACTGGAACCAGATG
The DNA here is from genome assembly GCA_027410445.1 of Discoglossus pictus. Taxonomy (NCBI): domain Eukaryota; kingdom Metazoa; phylum Chordata; class Amphibia; order Anura; family Alytidae; genus Discoglossus; species Discoglossus pictus. The sequence continues at coordinate 112,553,990 of CM050169.1, forward strand.
GTATTTTTAAACAATTGTATAAACCTTAGGTTACAAGAGGGGTGTGACAAAGGTGTGCCTATCAGGCTAATAATATATATTTTAACTTCAAGCTCCTGGTAGTGATGAACAGTTTATTTAGTTTGAATACTAAAACTCCATTGCCAATATCATTTAATACAGAGGTTTCCTAAATGTGGTCCATGGACTAACAGTGATCCTTGAGCTCCAAAGAAGATTACCAAAATAAATTATGAAAGAAAATTAAGAAAATGTAAGAAATGCATAAAAAGCTGCATAGAAGCTTGTAGTTGTTACATCTTATGGTTTAAGTGCACTCACTATATTCCAATATAGCACAATGCAATAAAAATGTAAAGAAGCAATCTGAAAAATAAATAGTTGGTCTTTGAAGACCCTCTACAATATTCAAATGGTCCACCATCAACTTGCATGGAGTCCATCGAAAATAAATTTTTAGGAACTGCTGATCTGATAGATTTTTCAAAAGTGAATTCCGCTAGAACAAGAGTAAGTCCATGCCAGGGTTGTGAACAGTCACATTTAGAATCATTAAGGCAGTGACTGACAACTATGTACAGAAGGGAAAGCATTAAATCACACTAGGATGACTGACATTCCCAACAACTAATAAAATATCAGTGTGTCTGAAATATACATTTCAAATATAGGTCAGATATAGGTACATAAATCATTTAATGATTTTCTGTGAAATATTTCTTTTAAGGTATCCAATAAATACATTTCACCAAAATTAAAGTTTTGAGGTTTACCTTTCTTTGCTTTGCTTTGACTATTTCGTCTGCGTTTTGGTCCATAGTTTTCTGCCATTCTGTCATTTGCTTTTGCAACCTCTCTGCTTCCTGCTCCATCTTCTCTATGAATTGTGTCAACTTTTCAATAGTTTTCCTGACAACCAGTAAAAAAATCATCTGCTGTTCTTTCTCCTCTGTATAATCGTCTGTTGGCAAGAGTTAGTGAATGAAATGTTGAGCACAGAAAAAATATATATATATTATTTGTTATTGTGACAGAACGAGACCAGGGGTATGTATTAGCCACAAATAATACAATGTATTATTTCCCCCAGGAGGTGGTAAAGAGTTAACTGATGGAGGAATTTGATTAGCTCAGCTGTGTATAGACTGCAAGACGCTGCAGCTGATAGATGTGTGTGGCCCCGTTTATGCAGTGTGAGAGGCTAGGCTCCTTTTGAGACATGTTCTGTTTGAGCCTTCAGCCATAGAAAGCTTGTGCAAGGGATGGTGGGTATGATTGGAGCTGCAAATGAGAACCCCAGAGAGGTGTATTGCAGCTGTAAAGAGGCACACTAGAGAAGAATATACATACTGGTGTCTGAAGCCAGAGAATGACAGACAGAGATACAGAGATATGGGGCTGAGCTGAGGAGCAAGCCACAGAGAGGAAACTTGGACTCAAGTGAAAGGCCATTTATTGAATACAAGTGTATTGACCTTGTTTTTGTTTTGCTCCATCTAAGTTTAGCTGGATGGAAGCTATGATAGTTAGGAACTGTCACAGTGAAGTTAGTGCTCTGATGAAAACGATGCCTGCTATTTTCTTTTATTTGTTTTTGTTGCCATTTTTTGAATTGCTAGCAAATATATGAAAGCAAAGGAGAGAATGCATTTAAAGCCTCCTGTCAATGTGTTTCTTCATCAAAAGTGCCAGAAACAAAGGCACTGACCCAGTGGAAAACAGACAGCTTATCACAGTATATATATATATATATATATATATATATATATATATATATATATATAGTAATTTAGTAATTATTAATCCATATAAATATAGATTAATAATGAGTATTGCAATATAATTTGATACCTTTTGTATTGGACAAACGTTATATTTATAATGACGAGCTTTCGAGAGGCTTAACCTCCCTTTATCAAGTCTCAAGCAATACTACATGAGATGGAACCCTCAGTTTGAATAATAACAGCAGATGCAGAGAGAGTGGAAACAGCATCTGACATAATCAGGTAAATTCAAATATGGGGAATAAACACAACATAGCAAAGGAAACATATATACACATATTAAATACACATATACATCAATATATACATGAAAAAGCAGAGCACTGTAGTCCACGGTGATATCTTTCCTGTTGGACAAACACCTCACTAAGAGTGCTAAGTCTGTTATTGTAGAAAAAGAAAAAAAAAATCACATGAAATTCTGATAATGTGTTAGAAAGCCCAAATCTATATTAAGTCCTGTGTTTTTAGAGTAGAAGAATGTAATCATCTTTATTTCAAATGCTTTTCTCTCTTGGATGCTTTTAAATTTTCCTCTGAGTATTTTGACTTTTAAGTTTTGGATGGAGTGATCATTCTGGCTAAAATGGTGTCCTACTGGGCTACAATAACTGTCTTCATTATGTTTTCTTATTGAATGCCTGTGTAAATTCATCCTTAAATGCATTTTTTGGCCAGTTTCTCCAATGTAACAGCCTGTGTCACATAAAGTGCATTGTATCATATAAACCACATTTGACGATGTACATGAATATGATCCTTTGATGTTATAGGTTTTGTTGTTATGTGTGGCTGTATCATCATTATAAATGTGTTGGCATAATTTACAGGCACGTTTGTTACAAGGTTTAGTTCCATTTTTTGTATTCAGTTGTTCATTGGCCAATTTTCTGCTGACAAGTTTTTGTTTCAGGTTTGGTGGTTGTTTAAATGCAAGGATGGGAGGTTTTGGGAATATATTTTTTAATTCAGTATCTTCAATTAGTAATGGTTGTAAATCTTTAATTATTTTCCGAATTTTCTCTAAAATTGGATGGTATGTGGTCACTAGAGGTATACGTGAAGTAGTTTCTTTTGTTTTGTAGTTTAATAGTTGTTCTCGGGGTATTTTGATGGCAGTTGATATTTTTTGGGTAATAATACAGGGTTTGTAACCCTTTTGTTTGAAAGATTCAGACAGAGTTTTTAAATTTTTATCACGGTCTCCAGTGTTTGAGCAAATCCGATGGTATCTAATAGCTTGACTATGGATGATGGCTTGTTTGGTGTGGGAGGGATGGAAACTGGAGCTGTGTAGGTAATTACATCTGTCTGTAGGTTTCCTATAGATAGATGAGTGGAGAGTGCCATTGGTGATGGATATAGTAGTGTCTAGAAAGTTTACCTGTTCTGTGGAGAAATCCATTTTAAGTTTTATAGATGAATGGAAGGCGTTGAATGAATTATGAAAGTCTCTGAGTTTGCTTTCTCCTTCTGTCCATATGATGAACAGATCATCTATGTAACGGTAGTATTTGTATGGTTTGTAAATGGATACAGATAAGAATGTTTCTTCTAGATTGGCCATAAATAGATTTGCATATTGTGGAGCCATTTTGGTACCCATGGCAGTCCCCATCATCTGTAGGTAGGTATCTTGGTTAAAAGTAAAATAGTTGTGGGTAAGGATATATTCTATTAGTTTAACAATAACATCAGGGCCATATTTATTGTTTTGCTTGTTTGTTGAAAGAAACCTAAAGCATGCCTCAGTGCCATCTTTGTGTGGGATATTATTGTAAAGAGACTCTACGTCCATGGTAACAAGTAGTGTGTTAGCAGGTAGGCCTTTAATCTGACTGAGTTTGTTGAGAAAGTCAGTGGTGTCCTGTATATAGCTACTGGTGTTACTAACTAATGGTTTAAGGATGTTTTCAACAAATCCAGATATCTGTTCAGTCAGTGTGTCCATACCTGTAACAATTGGTCTCCCTGGGTTGCCTGGTTTATGGATTTTTGGCAGTAAGTAGAAAGTCCCAGTTGTAGGATTGTCGGGGATTAGTTGTTCTAATTCCTGATGTATATTTTTAGGGAATGTTTTGAGGAGTTTTTTAAGTTGAAGAGTATATATTTCTGTAGGGTCCTGGTTCAGTTTCTTGTAGTAGGTGTTGTCTGACAGTTGTCTGTTGGCTTCATTTATGTAGTCCTGAGTATTCATGATAACAACTGCACCTCCTTTGTCTGCCGGTTTGATGGTGATGTTGGGATTGTTTTTTAAAAACTTTATGGCAGTTCTTTCTGATGGAGTAAGATTGTGCAAGTCTCTTTTATATTGTGTTGTTATAATGGATGCAGTTCTCAGGCGAAAGCTTTCTATATAACTGTCCAGTCTGATGTTACGACCAGGTTGTGGGTTGAAATATGTATTTTTTTTCTTGTTACTGCAGTCTAATGATGTTGTGGTATGTCCCTTGTTGTAGAAAAATTCTGCCAGTCTTAATCTCCTGAAGAATTCTTCTATGTCCGAGTATAGTTGTATTTTATCTAGTTTTATGTCTGGACAGAAAAATAGACTGCAGTAACAAGAAAAAAAATACATATTTCAACCCACAACCTGGTCGTAACATCAGACTGGACAGTTATATAGAAAGCTTTCGCCTGAGAACTGCATCCATTATAACAACACAATATAAAAGAGACTTGCACAATCTTACTCCATCAGAAAGAACTGCCATAAAGTTTTTAAAAAACAATCCCAACATCACCATCAAACCGGCAGACAAAGGAGGTGCAGTTGTTATCATGAATACTCAGGACTACATAAATGAAGCCAACAGACAACTGTCAGACAACACCTACTACAAGAAACTGAACCAGGACCCTACAGAAATATATACTCTTCAACTTAAAAAACTCCTCAAAATATTCCCTAAAAATATACATCAGGAATTAGAACAACTAATCCCCGACAATCCTACAACTGGGACTTTCTACTTACTGCCAAAAATCCATAAACCAGGCAACCCAGGGAGACCAATTGTTACAGGTATGGACACACTGACTGAACAGATATCTGGATTTGTTGAAAACATCCTTAAACCATTAGTTAGTAACACCAGTAGCTATATACAGGACACCACTGACTTTCTCAACAAACTCAGTCAGATTAAAGGCCTACCTGCTAACACACTACTTGTTACCATGGACGTAGAGTCTCTTTACAGTAATATCCCACACAAAGATGGCACTGAGGCATGCTTTAGGTTTCTTTCAACAAACAAGCAAAACAATAAATATGGCCCTGATGTTATTGTTAAACTAATAGAATATATCCTTACCCACAACTATTTTACTTTTAACCAAGATACCTACCTACAGATGATGGGGACTGCCATGGGTACCAAAATGGCTCCACAATATGCAAATCTATTTATGGCCAATCTAGAAGAAACATTCTTATCTGTATCCATTTACAAACCATACAAATACTACCGTTACATAGATGATCTGTTCATCATATGGACAGAAGGAGAAAGCAAACTCAGAGACTTTCATAATTCATTCAACGCCTTCCATTCATCTATAAAACTTAAAATGGATTTCTCCACAGAACAGGTAAACTTTCTAGACACTACTATATCCATCACCAATGGCACTCTCCACTCATCTATATATAGGAAACCTACAGACAGATGTAATTACCTACACAGCTCCAGTTTCCATCCCTCCCACACCAAACAAGCCATCATCCATAGTCAAGCTATTAGATACCATCGGATTTGCTCAAACACTGGAGACCGTGATAAAAATTTAAAAACTCTGTCTGAATCTTTCAAACAAAAGGGTTACAAACCCTGTATTATTACCCAAAAAATATCAACTGCCATCAAAATACCCCGAGAACAACTATTAAACTACAAAACAAAAGAAACTACTTCACGTATACCTCTAGTGACCACATACCATCCAATTTTAGAGAAAATTCGGAAAATAATTAAAGATTTACAACCATTACTAATTGAAGATACTGAATTAAAAAATATATTCCCAAAACCTCCCATCCTTGCATTTAAACAACCACCAAACCTGAAACAAAAACTTGTCAGCAGAAAATTGGCCAATGAACAACTGAATACAAAAAATGGAACTAAACCTTGTAACAAACGTGCCTGTAAATTATGCCAACACATTTATAATGATGATACAGCCACACATAACAACAAAACCTATAACATCAAAGGATCATATTCATGTACATCGTCAAATGTGGTTTATATGATACAATGCACTTTATGTGACACAGGCTGTTACATTGGAGAAACTGGCCAAAAAATGCATTTAAGGATGAATTTACACAGGCATTCAATAAGAAAACATAATGAAGACAGTTATTGTAGCCCAGTAGGACACCATTTTAGCCAGAATGATCACTCCATCCAAAACTTAAAAGTCAAAATACTCAGAGGAAAATTTAAAAGCATCCAAGAGAGAAAAGCATTTGAAATAAAGATGATTACATTCTTCAACTCTAAAAACACAGGACTTAATATAGATTTGGGCTTTCTAACACATTATCAGAATTTCATGTGATTTTTTTTTTCTTTTTCTACAATAACAGACTTAGCACTCTTAGTGAGGTGTTTGTCCAACAGGAAAGATATCACCGTGGACTACAGTGCTCTGCTTTTTCATGTATATATTGATGTATATGTGTATTTAATATGTGTATATATGTTTCCTTTGCTATGTTGTGTTTATTCCCCATATTTGAATTTACCTGATGATGTCAGATGCTGTTTCCACTCTCTCTGCATCTGCTGTTATTATTCAAACTGAGGGTTCCATCTCATGTAGTATTGCTTGAGACTTGATAAAGGGAGGTTAAGCCTCTCGAAAGCTCGTCATTATAAATATAACGTTTGTCCAATACAAAAGGTATCAAATTATATTGCAATACTCATTATTAATCTATATTTATATGGATTAATAATTACTAAATTACTAGATTACTGGACATTCACGGCTGCTTCACTCTTCAATTACTATGGAAGATACCGCATTTAGCCGAATCAAGAAGCTACTATTTAAAATAACAACAAAAATAACACAACTCAACAGTGACATTTATTTTTTGTCACAATGCAAGAAAAGGAATATTATACCAAATGGACTTAAAATCAAAAATCCACTAAGATCTACACATAACTCAATATATGCTGAAAATGTATGCAGACGCACAAGTGAAAAACTAAGAAACCACCTAATACATCAACTTTATACAAAGAAACATCATCTAAATCACCAAAGAGTAAGCCTCTTTCAACAACTAAAGGAGAGCAACATATATGAAGCTGAACATGTAGAAAAAGAAATACAACATCTTCACAAGAAACAACAACATGAATTTATAAAAAATAAAAATAAAAAACTCAGCTGCCTCTTCCAGCAAAACAACATACAACAGTGAATGGAAGAGAGAAGAAATTACCCAAATTTAGTCCTAAATTCTACTAACACCACATCTAAAAACCTACCAACTCAAACAAATAGTTTTTCTGAAAAATATACAGAACAAACAGGAATTGTAAATCTCTCAGACCATCAACTATCACAAGCAGAGACCTCTGTTCTCTCCAAAGGATTGTCTTTCTGTCCAGACATAAAACTAGATAAAATACAACTATACTCGGACATAGAAGAATTCTTCAGGAGATTAAGACTGGCAGAATTTTTCTACAACAAGGGACATACCACAACATCATTAGACTGCAGTAACAAGAAAAAAAATACATATTTCAACCCACAACCTGGTCGTAACATCAGACTGGACAGTTATATAGAAAGCTTTCGCCTGAGAACTGCATCCATTATAACAACACAATATAAAAGAGACTTGCACAATCTTACTCCATCAGAAAGAACTGCCATAAAGTTTTTAAAAAACAATCCCAACATCACCATCAAACCGGCAGACAAAGGAGGTGCAGTTGTTATCATGAATACTCAGGACTACATAAATGAAGCCAACAGACAACTGTCAGACAACACCTACTACAAGAAACTGAACCAGGACCCTACAGAAATATATACTCTTCAACTTAAAAAACTCCTCAAAACATTCCCTAAAAATATACATCAGGAATTAGAACAACTAATCCCCGACAATCCTACAACTGGGACTTTCTACTTACTGCCAAAAATCCATAAACCAGGCAACCCAGGGAGACCAATTGTTACAGGTATGGACACACTGACTGAACAGATATCTGGATTTGTTGAAAACATCCTTAAACCATTAGTTAGTAACACCAGTAGCTATATACAGGACACCACTGACTTTCTCAACAAACTCAGTCAGATTAAAGGCCTACCTGCTAACACACTACTTGTTACCATGGACGTAGAGTCTCTTTACAGTAATATCCCACACAAAGATGGCACTGAGGCATGCTTTAGGTTTCTTTCAACAAACAAGCAAAACAATAAATATGGCCCTGATGTTATTGTTAAACTAATAGAATATATCCTTACCCACAACTATTTTACTTTTAACCAAGATACCTACCTACAGATGATGGGGACTGCCATGGGTACCAAAATGGCTCCACAATATGCAAATCTATTTATGGCCAATCTAGAAGAAACATTCTTATCTGTATCCATTTACAAACCATACAAATACTACCGTTACATAGATGATCTGTTCATCATATGGACAGAAGGAGAAAGCAAACTCAGAGACTTTCATAATTCATTCAACGCCTTCCATTCATCTATAAAACTTAAAATGGATTTCTCCACAGAACAGGTAAACTTTCTAGACACTACTATATCCATCACCAATGGCACTCTCCACTCATCTATATATAGGAAACCTACAGACAGATGTAATTACCTACACAGCTCCAGTTTCCATCCCTCCCACACCAAACAAGCCATCATCCATAGTCAAGCTATTAGATACCATCGGATTTGCTCAAACACTGGAGACCGTGATAAAAATTTAAAAACTCTGTCTGAATCTTTCAAACAAAAGGGTTACAAACCCTGTATTATTCCCCCAAAAATATCAACTGCCATCAAAATACCCCGAGAACAACTATTAAACTACAAAACAAAAGAAACTACTTCACGTATACCTCTAGTGACCACATACCATCCAATTTTAGAGAAAATTCGGAAAATAATTAAAGATTTACAACCATTACTAATTGAAGATACTGAATTAAAAAATATATTCCCAAAACCTCCCATCCTTGCATATAAACAACCACCAAACCTGAAACAAAAACTTGTCAGCAGAAAATTGGCCAATGAACAACTGAATACAAAAAATGGAACTAAACCTTGTAACAAACGTGCCTGTAAATTATGCCAACACATTTATAATGATGATACAGCCACACATAACAACAAAACCTATAACATCAAAGGATCATATTCATGTACATCGTCAAATGTGGTTTATATGATACAATGCACTTTATGTGACACAGGCTGTTACATTGGAGAAACTGGCCAAAAAATGCATTTAAGGATGAATTTACACAGGCATTCAATAAGAAAACATAATGAAGACAGTTATTGTAGCCCAGTAGGACACCATTTTAGCCAGAATGATCACTCCATCCAAAACTTAAAAGTCAAAATACTCAGAGGAAAATTTAAAAGCATCCAAGAGAGAAAAGCATTTGAAATAAAGATGATTACATTCTTCTACTCTAAAAACACAGGACTTAATATAGATTTGGGCTTTCTAACACATTATCAGAATTTCATGTGATTTTTTTTTTCTTTTTCTACAATAACAGACTTAGCACTCTTAGTGAGGTGTTTGTCCAACAGGAAAGATATCACCGTGGACTACAGTGCTCTGCTTTTTCATGTATATATTGATGTATATGTGTATTTAATATGTGTATATATGTTTCCTTTGCTATGTTGTGTTTATTCCCCATATTTGAATTTACCTGATTATGTCAGATGCTGTTTCCACTCTCTCTGCATCTGCTGTTATTATTCAAACTGAGGGTTCCATCTCATGTAGTATTGCTTGAGACTTGATAAAGGGAGGTTAAGCCTCTCGAAAGCTCGTCATTATAAATATAACGTTTGTCCAATACAAAAGGTATCAAATTATATTGCAATACTCATTATTAATCTATATTTATATGGATTAATAATTACTAAATTACTAGATTACTGGACATTCACGGCTGCTTCACTCTTCAATATATATATATATATATATATATATATATATATACACACATATATTCGAGTATAAGCTGACCAGAGTATAAGCCGAGGCACCCATTTTACCACAAAATACTGGGTAAAATGAGTGACTCGAGTATATGCCGAGGGTGGGAAATGTGCTGCCCCCTGTGTCCCTCTTGTGCACTCTGTGTCCCCCCTCTCTTTCCCGTGTCTCTTCTCCCCTCTACCTTTCCTGTGTCTCTTCCCCCCTCCCTTATCACCCTCATCAACCTCCCTCCTCATCCTCATTCTCCCTCCTCATCCTCAACCCCCTCCTCAACCTCCCTCCTCATCCTCAACCCCCTCCTCAACCTCCCTCCTCATCCTCAACCCCCTCCTCAACCCCCCATCCTCAACCCCCTCCTCAACCTCCCTCCTCAACCCCTCCATCCTCATCCTCAACCTCCCTCCTCAACCTCAACCCCCCTCCTCAACCCCAACCCCCCTCAACCCCAACCCCAATCCTCAACACCCCCTCAACCTCCCTCAACCCAAACCCCCCTCAACCACCTAAACCCCCCTCCTCCACCTAAACCCCCCCTCCCCTCACTTACCTGCTTGTGCTCCGGCCTCCGCTCCTTGACCCGGCGCCGGCGCCCATATGACATCACATGCACGCCGCATCATTAGCATATACCGGGTGTGGCACCCGGTATATGCTAATGAGGCGGGGCATATGTGACGTCACAAACGCGCCAGCGCCGGGTCAAGGAGCGGAGGCCGGAGCACAAGCAGGTAAGTGAGGGGAGGGGGGGTGGTATTTAGGGGGGTTTAGGTGGAGGAGGGGGGTTTATGCTGAGGAGGGGGGAGGGAAAGAGACACGGGGGTAGAGACACACACGGGGGGGGGGGGGGGCTTAGAGACACAGAGACACACGGGGGGGTTAGAGACACACAGACACACAGGGGCGGGTTAGAGACACAGAGACACACAGGGGGGTTAGAGACACACGGGGGGGTTAGAGAGACACGGGGGGAGAGTGACTCGAGTATAAGCCGAGGGGGCCTTTTTTTGCCTTAAAAAAGGGCTGAAAAACTCGGCTTATACTCGAGTATATACGGTGTGTATATATATATATATATATATATATATATATATATATATATATATAAAATTTAAAATTAACTTGATAAAATTATCATTTTCAAATGGTTAACTGTTCTTTTGATAAATACCCTTTAATTTATTGTATTTGTTAGATATTTATTTGATTATTGAAATTATTTGTATTACAATTTGTTTTGCTATCTTTTCATAATTCACAAGATAAAAATATTCAAGAAAAAATAAACTTAAAAAATTTAACTTAATGAAGAGCTGCTAGAGTGGATGATGGAAAGATATTGATAAAGCCTACTAACAGCTGAAACATGTTGATAAAGTTCTTTTTTGGATTTGAAGGTACATCTGGAGTTGTCACAAACATTACTGGTGTATATGTGGGAAGCTACAGTGGACAGATTTACTGGTGATCAACACCAGAAGAGTATAAGTCTTCACAGCGCAAATAGATATTTATGTGGAGAAGCTGTGGATAAAATTCACAGCAGCAACCAGCACCAGAGCAGTTTGTGAGCAGTGATTTTTTTTATTATTTTCTATTTTTTCGGCTTATAAAAAATAACATTTGTATTGTCATGTTTATGGCGTTTATGTTATTTCAAACAGGAATTATTATTTAATGTTAATTCCAAGTATCCTGATAGGTGCTTCATTAGTATAATGAAGCATAGAAACCATGATCTATATTTACCTATCAAATGTGGTAGGTAAACCAACTTGTAGAGTAAATATCACTAGCAATCAGTGAATGATTGTCCAAAGACACATCTCTTGATCCCACAAACTTATATGCATTGATCCTTTTAGTAACCACTGAATTTACCAAGATACCTTGATAATAGAATGACTTCAGTTGGGGAATTTGTTTATTTTTGATAGAAAGGAGACACCCGCACAGTGTAACAGTGAAATGGTATCCTAATTAATAAGAGGATTGGTCATAAAACCATACAGTACTAATCAGAAAAAAATTCAATCTGCAAAACATAAGATGGAAATTAAATTTCTAACAGAGATAAATAAAATATAACTGTTAATAAATAAATAAATAAATAAGTACATTTTGTAAAAACATATTTAAATAACTAATATGGCTGATGACAAAATGTATTCATTTTAGACTTGACCTGTAAGTGGTTGTTTTATTTATAGGTTGTTTTATCAATTGGCTTCGTAATTTAACAAAAAAAAAACTTTTATAAAAAAATGTTTTTAGTGTAGAAGTTTACAAATACTTCACATTGAAATTTGAACTAGAACCTACAAGAACTTGCATCAAATCTATATAGGTAGGTTGTTAGCAAATTATTATATACAGACCAGCATATGATACTATATTTATAAGCTAAGTTATAATATTTTCCACAATTCCCTGCTTTCCAAAGGTTAACTGTATCATAATAAAGGTATTACAGATGGTTATCATGGGTAGACCATTAATATATAGTTCCACTACTAGAGGACAGCCTTGAAGAGTTGGGAAAATTCTAACTGTAGAAATTCTTGAGATACAGCAAGCTTACTTGCACAAGGAAAGAAATATAAACAAGTTTACATTTATATATACAAATGAGCAAGTATTTTAATAAGAAAAATAAGTTATTCCACTTTTACTGTATTAAATGAAATAATAAGACAAAAAATAAATTGTCTTACCTAGAAATGGCAGCTGACTAATCTTAAGGGACAAATTATTTAGGCTTTTGGTCATTCTTCTTTGGCTTTCACATAATGAGGATTCTTCAAGTGATTGACACATTTGTTCCAGCGGTAACATTTTTTCCTTGAGATTAATCTAAAAAGTAGTCAAAGTAAAAGTGGGAAAAAAAACAATATTAACAATTCAAGTCTAATTTTTTCTTCTGTACAATCCCTTATCCCAATACTGAACATCTTAGATTGTAAGCCCTCCTAAGAGCCGGGCCCTCATCTACTCATGCACCAATGTGTACATTCAAATTTGCTGTCTTGTATTATCTGCCACCTAATTTATGTAAATGTCTATACATTGTTTATTGTACCTTAGAGCTATGGAAGGAGTTGGTGCTCTAAAAACAAAATGTAATATTAATAAGCCTGATAGTCCAGAAAAAACTCACCCCCCATTAACCACTCAATCATATAACATGAAATCAGAAATTCTTACACTGTGTTTTTATCTGTCAAATTTATCTATGTAAATAACCATAATAATCAGAGAAGATCAAAATATAGTCTACATTTTTAACATTTTACATGTTAACCTTTACAATGCTCCTGTTATACAATGTATGAAATACAGAATTTTTAACTTACAGCCAATTACCTTACATGGCAGCTTTCCTAAAGAAAAGTAGAGCTTCTTTTCTCCACCTCTCTGTTCCTATTTGGGGGCTTGGTCAGCACTAAATGAAGGATGGACTAAAGCAAAGTCTTACTAATCTGCATTCTGGTTCAGAATGAGCATGTTCAGTATAGGAGAGTGGGACAATGGGGAAGATAAAATCATGTTACAATTCGGTTACCTCTCCCTAGGCAGTGGGGGTACAAATAAAATTGGGGCCCCTGCTCAGCACTTGCTGGGAGCATTGACAGATAGAGCCAGGAAAGAGAGTTAGAGCGAGAACAGTGATGTTAGAGGAGGGATAGCCTTGCATTGTGTGGCAGACAGCATTGCCACGTTTCAAATTTTATTGCCGTCATTTTTGACGGGCAAGTCTAAGGTTGTATAAATAATACCTTATGTGTCTTCTCTTGTCGTGCCACATCGAGGAAATAAATTGTTGTGTGATATAACTCCTTTACAAGTTCTTTTTCCTTATTCTCATGGATGTGCCAAAATCTTTCTCTGGACGTGAGCTCTTTCTCAAGGACTTCCAGCTGTAGTAGATATACAGGATTTACTAGATTGCAATCTTACAGATTTAATTGTTTAGGGTAGCATTATGTTTTGTAAACATCATTATCAAACATGTTTTCATGTCACATAAATACTTACAAGGGAGGTGTCTTTTTCCTTTATAGTTCCCATGGACTGAACTACTGGCATTATAACACCTGTCAGTGGATTAATCTGAGCACCTATCACGGGACCACTGTCTCCTGTGATTGGATCAATAGTTTTGGCACCAATTTGGATTGGAATAAGACCTTTAATGAAATTTGTATAGCAGATTAATATCTCACACAATGACCAACATAAACATCAAAACTATGGTTGATAATCGTTTATTTATATTGATATGTCTATATTAAGGGGCCACGGACAGCTGGAGATTACAAATAAAGATTAAACTTAATCACAATTAACCTCTTCTTTACGTTTCCTAAATATTTTAGAGGAATATATTAAATATTTTTGGCTTACTTGATGTATTTTGACACATATTGCTCTGTATATTAGCAGTCATTTTGTCCCTCAAATTCTCCCACATTGAGATACACCTCAATCTTGTGCAGCATATCCACAGATGATGTCACTACTGGGGGTGGAGCCAACTACATGCCTCCACAGGTATACATATAAATAACAGGTACATATAATGTAAATATAACTATTTTTTATTATTGGAACAACTGTATGTACTAAACAATATTATGGCTTACTCATTATTTGTTTAATAAAGTGTTCCTTTCCTGAAAGGGTATGGCCCCCTTGTCATGTTGTAAGTGGGCCCTGGGTGGCTCCATCCCTAATAGTGACACTGTCTTTGCATATTCTATTGCAAGCAACAGCTAAAAAAATGGTGGGGGAGGATATCAGAGAAGGAGAATAAGAGGGGAAAAATGGCTGCCCTTATGCTGAGCAATATGAGTGGCAAAATAACACAAGTAAGCCAAAAATGATTACATTTTCCTACAAATTTATAAAAACTATAAAAGATAATTTTGTAATTAAATAAAGAATACGCAATACTTTGCTATCACATGGATATGTACCTACAGGACTGTGTAAATATTTGGCTTTATTGTTTTTGAATAACTAAAATTGATAATGGCCTTTTAAAAGCTTTGCTGAGAGCCATAGCAGCAGTTAAAGATACACAACTACCTCTGTCTCTGCACAACTATCCTGACCCCTAAAATGTTGTCCACTGCAAGGGGAGTCCTTCATTTCATCATTGCTGCTGCCTGATACTTTCTCTGGTGCATGTGACTATCTCAGGTGGGTGTGTCTATGTAAGCTAATACACTTTCATTTCGTTCTACTGAGAACACTGGCAGATATAAAGGTCACATTATGCAAAAATACACTTTCTGTGTATTCAATTGTTGTTGTTCTGTCCTTCAGTCTTTTCCAACTCTTGGTGAATATATGGTCCGCAGCACCCAGGCATATTTATCTGTGTTTTCTGGTTGTGTCCATATGGTTTTCTTGGCAAAGATACTGACGTGGGTTGCCAGTTCCTTCTCCAGTGGACCAAAATTTGTCTGAACTCTCTGGTATTACCCGCCCATCCTGGATGACTTTACATGGTATTGCTCACAGTTTCATTGAGGTACACAAGACCCTTCACCATGACAAGATAGCAATCCAGCTGGGGATGTATTCAAAGTTTCCTCCAATCTCAGAAAGGTATAGGTATGTGCAAGTGAGCTGGGTTATGAATGCATCTGATAGAAGACAATTATTAGTATATGAAAAAAAATTTTTTGCATGAAAACATGCCAGAATAAACATTAATTAGCTTACCTTGAAGTTAGCAAAATGTCCTATGTTTTTTGGCATTTGCATTTTATCGTGTACACCCCTAGAAAACTCCACCTCAATTAGCATAACATTCAAATTCAGAATCAGAAAAATACTGTGCTCAGAACAAGAACTGCAACAGCTACTTCTATGTGCTCTGTACAAGAAAGGTCAACATTTGTATCTAGCTGTACTTCCTGTGGGTACACTGCTATATTTCCTGTGTGTACCCGGCTCATGTAAGCGTCCTGTGGGTGTGAACCACTGGATTTGACTTTTGTGCAAATAATTTTGTAAGTAAACTGAACTTTTCTATATAACACATGTTTTCATACACTACTAATTATCCTCTATCTGATGCATTCATTACTCAGCTGAAGGCCAGCTATAGTCAGTATATATATATATATATATATATATATATATATATATATATATATATATATATATATATATATATATAGTATATCTGTTTATACCCCACTGTTGTTATAACCTCATGAAAAAACTGATTCAAATGGGAAATGTGAGGTTTCCCCCTGTCAGCCAATGAGCAGTATAGATGTATAAGTCATACTTATCTACCAATTAAATCTACATTAAACAATACTTTGTGAATAATATTTATATGTTATACGTATATATATTTGGAGTATAAAATACCAAATTGTACCAGGGTTAAAACAGAGTAGGGATCACCTTTAGGAAAATAATTTCCAGCATAAAACATAACACACCTTTTCCATCAGGATCTTCCATGGTACCAGCTAGAGGAGTCAGGTGTCCTTTTTCAAAGTCATGTTCAACTCCCAAAATTGGAACCATGAAATCTGAAGGTCCAGGATCAGGAATCTCCATTCCTAGGACTGCAGGTATCCAGAGTTCTGTTTTGGAATAGACTATCATCCCTATTAAACAATAACACACTTTATTCAATAGCAGCATAATACAATATATATTTTGTAACATGAAATAAAAATATGCCTGGTAAATGCCTATGGGTGAATCTATTATGGCATTACTTTCACAGTATACTGAATTAGTATGAAGGAGAAGGTATATCATTGCATGAACTGATTAATACCAAATGGTAGATAATATTTTAAAAAATATATTCTTAATTCCCTTAGGTGCTTTATACCTCAGTTATATTAATATGAATAAAAAAAAATATTTTAGGAAATTAATTTCAAACAAAAAACAGAGCCGGAAAAAAAAAAAAGAATATATGTGACTATTGCTACAATAACTAATCCAGGTTAACCCAGTAATACTCACCTATCATCTAATGATATCAATGTAATAGCCACATAAAAATACTTAATACACTGTATAGAGATAATAGATTCTAGATTTAATATATCAAAGTAACAAACTGAGCAGAAACACGCCTCATGGACCATTTCACTGTAAAAACAGCTTCTTCAAAGGCTCTTCTCCTAGTTTGTTTGCAGAGTTCTGCTGGCTTTTAAAGCCTCTAACTTCCTGCCAGCTTACATCATAGTCTCTTAGAGGCTTTAAAAGCCTACAGAGCTCTGCAAACAAACAAAATAGAAGTGCCTTTGAAGTAGCTGTTTTTACAGTGAAACGGTCCATGAGGCATGATTCTGTTCGCCAGACCAGTGATAAGTAATATTTCTATGTATTCCAATTGAACTGCGAGGTTCCCTAATAGTCAGCCCACTGGGGCATAAATGGTATATAGCAATGTGAGACTGTGATAGCCTGTATTTCTTTTGTAAGGTTGTTTCAATGTTTGTTATTACACTATTCACTTTAGGTACTGGTTGTCTTTATAATGTTTAATACATATCATCCTGCATCATGGTAATCCCAGGATTATGTATTGCAGATATGAGGATTAACTTAGTGCCTATATGAAGGGCCTTTGCTGCTCTCACTAATGCACTGTTTTGAGGATATTTATATTCTAATCTATTATCTCTATACAGTGTAGCAAGTAGAGTTATTCAGCTATTACATGTATATCATTAGATTATAGGTGGTTATTGTTCTAATACTGAATTCAATGGGAAAAGTAAGCTGGGTTAGTTATTGTAGGTATATTTACATACTGTATATCACTTATTTTTCTTGTTTTGTGGTTACATGCTTGAAATAAAATTCCTGAAACATTTGTTTTAATCATTCAAATGGTATATAGTTGGTTTATCCTAAATGTGCATGATGTGTCAATAAAGGGATATTACATTAATCAATCGTGATCAACAGTAACAAGCAGGCTAGTGAAAATCAAATAAAATAGTTCTAAAATTATATTTCACTGTTTTATAAGAGCCTTTTTACAACCTAATGCTCTACATTAGGGTGCTGAGCAGTTTTAATTACTTAATTTGCCCTTTAAGTCACATCAATGTAGAAAAATGTCTAGAATGTTGTATGAACAATTTGTAAGGCTCATTCAATAGAGTCTAAAGCCCCAAAAGTAGCAAGTCCACATTTAAGACATTACAAAATTAAGCCTGTAACTAATTTAGAAATCATATTGAATATAAATACTACAATTGAAATATAATTATTGTAGATCACCTACGAAAACAAGCTTACCTAGAT
Source organism: Discoglossus pictus (assembly GCA_027410445.1). Classification (NCBI taxonomy): domain Eukaryota; kingdom Metazoa; phylum Chordata; class Amphibia; order Anura; family Alytidae; genus Discoglossus; species Discoglossus pictus. The sequence goes on from CM050169.1 coordinate 112,572,320, forward strand.
TTCCACCAGTAAATGTAATATTAGCAGTAAGTTTCTGTTGGTTGCTAATGTTATACATCATGTCCATCATATGACGCTTTTGGATTGAAAGCGACTTGGTCATGTTTTCCATAGCTTCATTCAGAATCCTGTTTGCCTGGTCAAAATCTTCTTGGACAATTGGTACATCTTCAGAAATACAGTCTTTGTGTGTTTTCAGAGCATCAATGACATTGATTTGAGATATCAGCAGGTTTGATTCTAATAGGGTTTGATAGCCCCCTGAATGAGGCACCAGTTTGTTCTGATGGAGAACAGCCCCTTGGATTCGAGAGCTTTTACCACTCAATGGCTCAGAAAAAATATCTCCTAAAACAGAAATAGCACCGGAAGGATCCACCAGTCCTCCTAACGGTACCACATCACCTACAAAAATATATCCCAATAATATAGTTATCAAAGGGAGATGCAATAATTATGAATCACCTAAAAACTCAGAAATTAAAAAAAAACATTGTATCAAAATCAATAATTTCTATACTTTAATAAACATTTTAGTGAAATAAATTAACCATTTTAGGCTTGCTTGTTTTATTTTACCATTCATATTTCTCAGTATAATGCCATTTTGAACCTCACATTCTACATACCTGAATCATCTTGTTTAGCGTCTACTTTCAATAGTATATTCACAGATTATGTCACTGTTGGACACGGAAATTGAACATGAATTACAAAAAAAAGTATTTGCAGATCTGAGTGTAGGGGAATGTGGTGCTAGGAATTCTAACACCTGCAATCACTTTCACGTCTCATCAAAGTACAGGATGGCTTTTATCATGTGCTTAATTGGTGCTACGATTTGTAAGTAAGAGCCTTGCGGGACCTGTTTGGTGTAAGTAAGCTGCGGCTCGGTTTTAGCGAATTACGGCCTTGACGAAAGGGTTAGCGTAGCATTTGAATAGCGACCTGGGCTTTCTTGCAGTCGCAACTTTTGCGGCCACGTAAGATCAAAGGCTTTCCGTGTGGTGGGGGTGGACACAAGGGATAACAGGGCCCTGCCCTCGGCTGCAAGGGAATAGAATAGAGAAGTAGCTTGCAGCCATCCCTTGCGACCACGCATCTCCTATGGCCCTTAATAGAATGAGGCCCATTGGTTTTGGGTTCACACTTTGCACTTTTAAATTTCTGGTTACTTTATTTGTGACAAGGATGGTCGTATAACTTGGTGGTTTCTTGAAAAAGGGTCTGATACTGGCTTGAAATGCAGCAAATTGGTTTATTTGCAAATGCAAGTAACAACTGAGCAGTAACTCTGCTTAAAGATAACAGAAATAAACATCTACTTAAACAAGCTGACTATAACTCAGGAACACCCTGACTACTTCTGTGCAGCTTATCTGCGACAGGGAAAAAAACACTACAACACTGTGTCTTCCAGAAGGAGTAGCTTCAAGGAAATAGCGCCACCTAGTGGTCAGGATACAGTCAGTCTCTTATGTAGGTAGTAGTGCCCCCTTGTGGCTTGGATACAAATAATCTCTTCTTACTTATATTGCCACCTTGTGGCCAGGATACACATAATCTCTTTTTACTTCTACTGCCACCTTGTGGTCAGGATACACATAATCTCTTCTTACTTATTCTGCCACCTTGTGGTCAGGATACACATAATCTCTTCTTACTTATTCTGCCACCTTGTGGTCAGGATACACATAATCTCTTCTTACTTCTACTGCCACCTTGTGGTCAGGATACACATAACCTCTAGGTCATCTGGAAGTCTCTTCCACGGTACTCTTTACACCTTCGCGGATGAAGCATAGGGCCCGCCCGTCTCTCCTGTATGCTTCACCCCAGGGACTCACGACTCTACTTGCATTAACTTTATTCGACAAAACTCAGCCTCTTCCCTGGGGCATAATAAGTCTTGGTACCTTCCTTCTGAGGCCTCTGTCAGCTTCACACCTGCTAGGCCTTTAAGGCAACTCTGCCTGGGGATTCTCACTAATCCCTTCACACTTCTCTCTTCAAACTCAGCCTCTTCCCTGGGGCATAATACGTCTTGGTACCTTACTTCTGAGGCCTCTGTCAGCTTCACACACGCTAGGCCTTTAAGGCAACTCTGCCTGGGGATTCTCACTAATCCCTTCACACTTACTTGGCTTCCTGAGGCTGTATTCACTCTTCCAGCACTAAGCGTCCTGCGCCTGCAATCAGCCCACACTTCCTGCTGTTGTCTCAGTACTCGCAGCCACGGTAAATCAGGTGAACACTTACAGGCTTGCTTCCAAAGCTCTCACTGTAACTCCACACAGGATCCTCTGTCAGCTCCACTCTCTGACTTGCTCTGGCAGCACACAGCCTGCCCAGAGCCTAGCAAGCCACATCCCCTTCCATGTCTGCTTTCCAGGCTTTTAAAGGGAAGTTGCACCAATTAGGAGTTCTTCAGAAGTTTTAACTCTGTCACTCCTGTCAAGAACTCCATACTCCACTTGCTTGTCATCTCACCTAAGGGGCAAACGGTCACAGTATTTATGTTTGTAGTATTTATGAGCGTTCAGATATAGGTTCTTTTAATGTTTTATGTGTCTGTATTTTTGTATTGTATATGGTTATTTGTAGACTAATTACTTTTACACTATTGGGTATAGTCATTGTCTGTGAGGAGTTTCCCTCTATTTTCTCTATTTTTTCACTAATTATTTAATAAGTATTATTATATAATGCACTGGTGCATCTAGGTTATTTTATGGTTTGTGTGGTAGATTTTGGAACAGGATAATTTATTAGTTATTATTTATTAGTCTTTTTTATGGTGTTTATGTCCTTTTGCACTAAGCTTAAACTTAAGATGTAATAGTAGCTATTTAGGTATTTATTAGTCCTTTTTTTAGTTCAGTTTATTATAAGTTTTTTTATATTTTCTTTTTGTCTAGTGAGGATTTCTTGTATGAGTTAGAGGGGCTTCCTAGTTGGTATGACAACAGGAGACGCTGGATTCTATTCCTTGGTGCAGTCTTGTTGCTATAGCAATGGAGAATGCAGAGAGAGACCATAGAGTTTCTGAGGTGGTATACAGGGAGCAGGATGTCCTGCCGCTCAGTACGAATCTTGCCATAGGGTAAGGAGTAATTTTACCAACAAACAAGTTTCAGCCAGTATCCACACTATAAAAAGGGAAGTGTATGTAAGAGATCCTTTATGCTTGCATTATTGAAGTATTTATTTATTTTACCATTGAGGAAGCCTGGGGAGGACAGGTAAAACTCATATTTTTCAGCTAGCTATTGTGTATATTTTTGTATACTATTTAATATATTTTTTATGAATTGTGTCTGTGTATTTTGACCCTATCCATGCACAAGGACTACCGGACTACCGGATAAGTAGCTATTCAGTATTTGAGCTCTGATATGACCAGAGTTCCTTCCGAGAAGCTGCATCACACCTGATTGGAGAAATACGACTTTCCAGAGGACTTGGGACTTTCCAGAGAGATTGCAGGACCACTATAGGAGGCCAATTTGATGTCCGCTGGACTTTTGGGGATCCAAGATTTATTTGCTATTATTGATATATGGGACGTCTTAACTGACCACTTAGGTCTTTCTGGATTCTTAGATATCCCACTTCATATATTATATTTTTTTATGTGATATTTATTAATTGTGTCTGTATATTCTACAACGGAGTGGCCCTCAGGTAGAGAGGGCGAGTCACTAGTGGATTCATACTTTCTGTCCATTTTGTTATACACCCACAGGGAGCTTACATGACCAAGTACACTGAGGAAAGGCAGCCTGGCACAGAGTTTGCTTTCTCCTGATTGGCCAAGACAAATTATGAAGCTTTTGCTAATCTTAGCAGAGATTTTCAGAGGTGTTAACTAACAAAAGCTGCAGCTTGCAAACTGAAAAGATTTAGCAAACATCAGGGTGAGTTTTTAAATGTTTATTTTGGTAATTTTTCACACAGAAAAAAGTTTTCATACACTACTACTTCTCCTCTATCAGATTCATAATCCAGGAAACTTTGATATGCCTTTAATAGAACAGTTGAACTCTGTCCAAAAAGTTAATTACATTTCCTGAACCTCAATCTTCAAATGTAACAGTGACATTTAAATAAATAAATTATCACACATTGCATGCCATGTGATTTTTTTTAGCTGCCTTTGCAACTATCTGTTTTTGCTTGTGTCATTTCTTCCTGCACATAACATTGTCGTTGTGGTTCAGTCATGTCCGACTCTATGTGACCGTATTCATCTTGCCTCTGGTTGCGCTTATCTATATGGTTTTCATGGCAAAGATACTGGAGTGGTTTGCCAGTTCCTTCTCCAATGGATCGTGATTTGTCTGATCTCTCTGCTATGACCTGCAAATCTTGGATGACCTTAAATGTTAAAGCTCACAGCTTCATTGAGGTACAAAAGCCCTTTCACCATGACAATGTAGCAACCCAGAAGGGGGACATTGCTATAAAGCAGCATAATTATTATTTTTGCCAAGAGGCTGCTATTAAAGAATCGCTGTGGTCATATATTTAAATGTTATTTTTTTATTGAACTACTATTGTTTAGAGTGAAAAATAATATGATACAACCTCAAATACATTGAGCCTCATTCAATTGCAGGCCCGCAAGTCACGGGATGTAGGCCGTAAGTCTGCAGGCCTGCTGGGAACGTGCCACGGACGCGCTGTGTCCGCAACTTATGGTGCTTTTCAATTAGCCAAGTCTGATAGTGCACATTGTAAACCATGCTACCATATGCATCATTTGCGAGCTTGAACATGATCATTTAAGCAAGGCCTTAATTCCCGATTAGAAACAGCCAATGGAAACAGAGATTGTCATCATTGCGGCTTTGAAAAGTGGAGGTTGGATTTCAAAGTCCTACGGGCTTGAGTTACGATCGGTCCCACATTCCAGAAATGCAATATTGATAAAGCCATTATATGTATTAACACATTGATTGCCGTGATCAATATCACATGGAAATTAAACATAAAATAAAGTATTTTTTTGGGCCGATTTGCGAGCTTGAGAATGTTGTGCTATTAATTCTAAGATCATTTTCACTTTTAATAAAAGTACAGTATTGTTTTTTTTTATTGCTTTTAAAGTGCTCTGGACATGTCATTAAGCCCTTTGCGAGTCCTCCTTAGTACCAGTAACTTGTGGTTAAATTTTAGCCATTTGCGGGCTTGACGGCTTGATAGCGAGGGGATTTTAGCGTTCGCAACTCTTTCGGCCGTGACAGATCAAAGACTTGAGGGGCATTTACTTGCGTTGAGAACCACCACAGTGAATCGGAGGCCGGAGCCCATAAATCGATCGGAGCATGCTAAAAGAGGCCAATTGAATAGCAAAATTACTTGCAGGCTACATTTGCGAAGCCTAGATCTCCCGAAAGCTCAATTGAATGATTCTTATTGTCTTTTATATGCAATTATGCTGCTGTTGAATTTACTATATTGGTTTCTGTTGATTTTCTTCCTGATAAAGTAAATCATTAATTTACAAGAAAGTAATCAGGATCAGCTGAGCCAAGGAAATGAATCGCTGCACTAATGAATAATTGAGTATATAGGATAAACATGTAAAAGTTCTGCTTATTTTTAATTCTAATTTTACTTGTATTCTAAAAACATTTTCCATTATCAAGTTTACATATTCAAAGAACATATATTCAAAGAACAAATGATGGCAGGTGTATGCTGACTCCTATTTAACATGATTTGGAATGTGATTGCTTAATTCTGAACACAGCTACATCCGCAGTTATAAGAGTGTGCGCAGACTTATGCAACCACATTATTTTTCTTTTTTTTTTTCTTCCCTCCACCTTAAATATTTCAGTTTGTTTTTCAATTGAGTTGTACAGTTTATAGGTCACATTAAAGGTGGAAAAAGTTCTGAAATGATTTATCTTTGTCTCATTTTTTTACAGCACAGAAACCTGACATTTTAACAAGGGTGTGTAGACTTTTTATATCCACTGTATATAGACAACCTACTTGGTTTGGAAACAAACAATGTTGATATGTTATTGCAGATGGCACATGTTACCAGTATTTATAATTTTACAGTTACATTATTAATTCTAATACATAATAATAATTTTAAAGCACATTAATTAAATTTGTGAAATTTTGCATGAAAGAACAACCGCTTAACTGTAATTAAAACATATACATCAACTTGAGGGCATGTCCTTCTTGACCAATGAGGATTAATATAGGGCAATTGATCTTCATTGGAATAAGGGACGCAAATCATAGAGTTCATTGCAGACACAGTCTTAAAAATGTAGCATTATATTCATAACTCTAGGTAGAGTAATTCTAATTTAAAACTATATATATATATATATATAATATTATCCCACTTCCAAAATTGCTCTGTTAAATTCATAAAATATATAACAAACCTGTGGTGCTGTTAAAACCGACTCCTAGAATTGGGTAAATGTTTTTGCTCTTGGCTTCCATAATTGGTCCTCCAATTTCAATTGGTGATAGTATGCCAGTGAGGGGGTGAAGATATGTCCCTCCCACTGCCAACCTTTTGCATGTTTGCGGATGGATTGTCATGGCTAGAATTGGTACCTCCATTCCTGATGCTGGGTCCTCCATTACTGTTAATCCCTCACACAGTGCTTTGTGTTCGATACTTTGAAGATTACATCTTATGGGTAAACCAGTGTTTGAACATATAGGATATGGAATATATGGTAACATAAGTATTTCTGTCTTCCAAAAATCCCCTTAAAATGAAAAATAAACAGCAAAAAAAATTGGTAACATAAATGAATATTAAAAATACAAAATGGTCAATAAAGTGAGGACATGAAATCCATTATAAAACAATGTTGCAGTTACATCATTGTATTTACTGAGATGTTGAGCTGGGAAATATTTCCTGACCTGTTTCAGACACATATTCGTTACCTTTCCCAAGTATCAAATGAGAATTTGTGTTTAATTTTTTTTACAACTTTAAGTATGCTATATATTAATTTAAACACATGCTGTATTATTACTAAATGAATAGGTGCATAATGGGCTCAGTGAAGCAGAGGGTATTATTGAAGTTGTAGCCCCCAAAATATTACATGGACTGCCAGTTCCTTCAATGCAACCTGTGTGTTTGTATCATTCAGTTGTGTCCGACTGTCTGTGATCTCATGGACCACAACACACAATACTGATCCACTTGGTATTCATGGCCGAGATACTGGAGTGGGTTACCAGCATACAGCTTCTGGTATTCCTAGGTGGTCTCCCATCCAAGTACTGACCAAGCCCAACCCTGTATGGTTTGTGTCTGGGTGGCGTGACCTCTTGGTTCCCTGACTGGAATCGAACCCAGGTCGCAACAGTGAAAGCATCAAATCCTAATCACTGGACCACCGGGGAATCCAATAATGTGTATGTTTTAACTGAATAATTTTTCCTGAATTCAGCTAATACTGAGTTGTATTCAATAAAGTAGAATAAGTAGACTGTGTGTAAACGTTTTTTTTAGTTATGTAGGTCAAAGTTCAGTAGGGTCCTTCGTTGCTCTATTGTATATTATTTATATTAGGAAAGGCTCCCCACCGAAAATTACGGTTGCTGAGCGTGCCATGGCTTAAATAAGAATTTTCAGCATTCTAATTGGCTAAAATAGATGTAATTCATATTTAGGCCAATCAGAATGTTTTTTTTGGTTATCACTGTGCTCACTGTAATTTATATATTTTGGAATAATCAGATTGCTCATTTAGAAAGATCACTTGGGTTAACCCCCTGCAGCATAGGGGTTTATTTTAGTTGCAAGAGGGGGTCCCTTAAGGACCCCCCTTGCAGTAGTTTTAGGGGACAGGGTAGTTGTGCAGAGACAGAGGTAGTTGTGTCTCTTTAACTGCTGCTACAGCTCTCAGCAAAGCTTTTAAAAGGCTTTGTGAGTGGTCTTTGGTACCCATAATATTTTCTTAATGTTATTGTAGTTAGGACACTGCCCTAGTTTGCTAGTAATCAGTGACAATTTATGTCTTGCTTTTTAGCTTTGTCGTGCAGCGCACTCATATCAGTGACTCGTAGCAGTTCTCTTTCAATGTTTTAGGGATGAGTGATTAACATAGCTAGGCAGGGATTTTTGTGCTACTATGGCACTCGTAATAGCTTTTTCTGGGATTAGCGTATGGCCCTTGGTTAATACAAAGAGTCTGTTTATGTCACTGTAAATAATCTGTCTATGTTAATACAAAGAGTTTTTCTATGTTACTACAAACAAACTGACATTGTGATTATAGTCTGACTACATCCTTGTCTCCAAAAATCTATGTGATCCATGAAATACACACTTACCGCTAGCAGAATCCACTATTGGGATCAGTTGAGAGGTTGCTGGATCATACCCAACATTACCAGCAATAGGAAGTACCTTTCCGGTTTCAGGGTGCACAAAGTAATCATTTGGTACCGGTGTTAGATAATGATTGGACAGCAGCATCACGGAATGAGGACTTGGAGTTAGAAGTCCGTGTATGGGGTTCAAACAAACATGGTCATATTCTCGCACTGAACCATCGAAAGCTGAAATATGACATAAACAAACAGTTATAGTTAACAAATAAGGTTATTTTTTATCAAAAATGCTCCCAAAAAGACTGACTAGTTTGTGTTTTTGACACTTCATTATATTGCTGCTCAAAATTCAGAGACTCCAATTAGAGTCTGTAAATCTCACCATCTCTTTAGAAGTTTGCATACCTGTTATAATGGCTTTAAAAATATATATTTTGTTCTTAAAGCTATAAATTCGATAATGTTTGTTACAAAATTATACACAAATTATTTTATTGAGTCCAAAGGGCAGATGTTGAAGGTGCTGCACTATCTGCCAGGTGAAGGGTGAAGTATTCCATGCATATTGCATCCTCACTAATTGTGGGGCTTTAACTAGACAGCCAATCGCCAAGTAAAACTATAGATGCATATTTTATTTCAAAGACTATATTCAATTTTGTTTAACTTCTTTTAATATAATCTTTTTATAGCAGGTAGAGAGGTCAGATGCAGATATAGTCTCTCTTCATTCCTATTGAAAGGACATCATGATGATGTCACAGTTAAACATAAAACAGATAGTAATAATAATAATAATAATAATAGAGCAACACACATCAAATAAAATTAAATATAACAATTATTAAATTAAAAGATGTATTTATTTTTAAGTTTTTAAAGACAAGATACTATAAACATGAAACATCAGTGGCTCTTTCAACACATTCTTAGGATATAGATACATTTATATATTGATATAATTTATAAAAGTAATTATAATAAATTAATTTATATAGATCTTTTCTCCCAAATGAAACTCAAAGAGCTCATAAGAAAAGAAAAAGAGAGAGAAAGTTATATTTTTTGGGTGGAAAGCCTGGGTGAAGATAATGGTCTTCAGTCTGTTTTTGAAGAAAATGTAATATTTAGGGGGTTCTCATATTGAGCGTGGTAGGTAGTTCCATAATCTAGGTGCTGCATATATAAAAGCTTGGGACCCAGATGTTTCTGAAGAGATTCTGAGGATTGTAACAGATATTCCCCAGAAGATCTAAGAGTCTTAATTAAAACATAAGCAGTGAGGAGCTTCTTCAGGTAGCTGAGACTTTCATCATGTAGAGCCATGGCCAAGCTTGGAGTCCGTGTACGGAACAAAATAGAAGTGTTATGTGGCAGGAAGAGGTTGGTTTGTAAATAACCATCCTGTAGCTTTCTATACCATCTATAAGATGTAGATCTTTATATGGCTGTCCTGGATAAAGGTGTTTGCCGTAGTCCAGTTGTGAATATATAACTCTTCTGCTTCTATGATCTCTCTGGATAACTATCTTTTCTTGCAGGTGATAACAGTTTGAAAATATTTGGTATTTTATGAGATCATCTGCGAGTCCTCAGAATTTCAGGTATTACTCCACAGTCACTCAATACTGAGTGCCTTTCTTTTTATTTCACTCTTGGTATAATCAAACTAGGGGGAGTGTTTGCACAAAGTGAGAGCTTATATGCAGACAGGGCCAATATTGTCCATTGCAGCAGCTACAGCCATATTACAGTATTGGACAAGAGCACAGTTATTATGACAGTTACACATTATATCAGAGAGATTAGACTGTGGGATGTCAGCCTTCTCAGAGGCAGTATTTTGTTATCTGCACAAGAGGAACCTTACATGAAGGTGCTGCAATTCCAAACCTCATTAAACAGGTGCCAGTATGTCTGTCTCTAACAATAAATGGTCTATGTGAGCCTTTTATCACTCAGTTTAATATGTAACAGGGCTATTTGCAAAGGCTACTAAAAGACTTACATTACCAATATGTGAGACAGGATATTTCACATCTTGCAGGGAGGCTGATCATAGACCCCCTACCTAGTGGCCCCACAGTAAAAAGTAATCAAATCCAAACAACAGGACAAAGTTCCAGCCATCATAATGGTTGTTGCAGTTTATGGGGAAAAGCATGGGGAGGAACCATAGGATCATGACAGGCTGCCATCTTGGGCACTCTTTGAGAATACCACAGTTTATTTATGATGTTCTTAGTCAGACTCAAAGGCCTCCATTCAACTGAGCAAATTGTAGTTACAAGAGCCCGCAATGGAACATGTAAAATTATTTGTTATTCAATTGGCGTCTTTTAGCTACCCGCCATCAGTTTGCAGGTTAGAAGATCAAACTGCTGCGGTGGTCAAAATTATAACTCATCTAAGCCTTTGATCTTTCAAGCTCGTAAATGTAACAATCGCAAATTGCTATTCGATTGCTAAAATTCCTAAAGCCTGCAATTGCCTTCAAACCCGTAAATGGCAAATGTAGAAGAAAATCCTACGAGTACCACATTGGACTCACAAGGGGGTTAAACACCTGTTTGTAGCACTGTAAAAGCATATATAAAATCAATACTGCACTTCAAAAGACAGGGAAAGCAATGAAATACATTAGAATTAATTGCACAACAGTCTCAAGTTCGCAAATCTGGAATCAAAAAATTATTGTTTTACGTTTTATTCCTGTTTTATATCCATCTTGGTAATCAAGGAGGGAATACATATCACATATCACTATTGGCTGTTTCTAAATCAGTAGGCTTGCTTAATTGATCATCATCATGATCTGAAATGCTACTTACGGGTGCATGGTTTACGGTTTAGGCTTTCGGCCATGTAGTTGTATTTTTCATGCAGTGGACTTTTTTCACTAATTTCGATAACATTTTATCTAACCTTTAATGAATTAGATATGTTTTTCAAAAGCATCACATGGACTGCTTCATTTGCACTACAGACTGTAGTTTATATTGAGAAGTTTATACTGTCTACGTAACTCAGCAATATGATGAAGAATGGGGTTTAGCAGATGTGTATGATCAAATTATTGATTATGTGTTTTGTATGTAGTTTCTAAAAATGGAATGTAATTGGATTTTATGTTTATCCAGTTACTACATTTCCTTTCCTCCTTGCTGTGACCCTGTCTTAATATATATATATATATATATATATATATATATATATATATATATATATATATATATATATATACACACACACCTGTATGTTTGTATATACATATACTGTATATACACACATACATAGTAAATAGTACATTTGTATTCACATTGGAATGTCTAAGACAAGTTAAAAAAACTTCTTTCATAACCAGAAATCCGAGAAATACAGTAATTACACTGCAGTCTGGGAACCTTTGCAGGGACATGCAAATGTGCCCACAAAGGCTATATATACACACATACATACATGGATAGTTTGAGGATTTGCATCATTTAATTTACAGAACATGCCCACAACTTTGAAGATGTTTTCTTTTTTTTTTTATTGTGAAGCAAACGACAAATAGGACAAAATAACAGAAAAAGTCAATGTGCATAGCTATTCATCCTCCTAAAGTCAATACTTTGTAGAGCCACCTTTTGCGGCAATCACAGCTCCAAGTCGCTTTGGATAAGTCTCTATGAGCTTGCCACATCTTACCACTGGGATTTTTGCCCATTCCTCCTTGCAAAACTGCTCCAGCTCCTTCAAGTTGGATGGTTTGCGCTTGTGAACAGCAATCTTTAAGTCTGACCACAGATTTTCTATTGGATTGAGGTCTGGGCTTTGACTAGGCCATTCCAACACATTTACATGTTTCCCCTTAAACCACTCATGTGTTGCTTTATCAGTGTGTTTGGGGTCATTGTCCTGCGGGGAGGTGAACCTCCATCCTAGCCTCAAATCATGCACAGGGTGGTACAGGTTTTTCTCAAGAATATCCCTGTATTTAGCACCATCCATCTTTCCCTCAACCCAGTTTCTCAGTCCCGGCTGCTGAAAAACATCCCAACAGCATGATGCTGCCACCATCAGACCAGAGCACCTTCCTCCATACATTTTGGGATTCTTCCACATGCCTTTTCGCAAACTGAAAACATGCTATTTTGTTTTTTGCTGATGTCTTTCTTCTGGCCACTCTGCCATAAAGCCCAACTCTATGGAGCGTACGGCTTATTGTCGTCCTATGTACAGATACTCCAGTCTCTGCTATGGAACTCTGCAGCTCCTCCAGGGTTACCTTATGTTTCTGTTCTGCCACTCTGAATAAAAACCTCCTTGCCCGGTCCGTCAAGGAGGGCGGCCATCTCTGGCAGGTTTGCTGTTGTGCCATGTTCTTTCCATTTGATAGATTTGATGGTGCTCCTAGGGATCATCAAAGGATTGGATATTTTTTTTATAACCAAACCCTGACATGTACTTCTCAACAACATTGCCCCTTACTTGTTTGGAGAGTTCCTTGGTCTTTGTGGCAGTGTTTGGTTAGTGGTGCCTCTTGCTTAGGTGTTGCAGCCTCTGGGGCCTTTCAAAAAAGGTGTGTTTATGTAATGACAGATCATTTGACACTTAGATTGCAAACAGGTGGACATCATTTCACTAATTATGTGACTTCTGAAGGTAATTGGTTGCACCAGAGCTTTTTATGGGCTTCATAACAAAGGGGGTGAATACAGTTGTCTCTAATACCTTTGCTAAAGGGTTGCCTGAGAGAGTCCATTTTAAGATTTTTTGGTCCAAAATCTGCCTCAAGGGTAGGGGTAGATGCACAGTTTAGTGGCCATCTTGAAACTGCAAAACCTCTGGTGATATACAAGGACTATAATTATAAGAGACATTCCATCTCCAAAGGAGCATACAGCCTTGGAATATAAAACTTACCCAGATCAAGGCTAACACAGACTGAGCTGCATACAGAAAGAAATATATACAAATCAGTTTCCAGGTCAGTGATAACTAGAAAAACAATTTAGATACCTATATGATCTAATACTTCCACCTTGTGGCCAATTGAGTGAACTGAACGTTTTTAAGTAACAGAAATTGAAAGGCTAGTACAGTTCAAACACTGCATTAATATTTAGAAAGATTATGATTTGAATTACAAGATACAAACAAAAGGGCTCTGCATGAATATAAATACTTAATCAACATGGTTTGATTAAACCACTCACAGCAATAATTATCACAAGAATGAATCAGTTTTCATAAGCTGTCTGTTATAACTTCTGACCGTGAGTTTTATGGCAATATTGCCAAGTGTTGTTTTATATTTTTGCAAGCATGGGAAATCCCAAGAGAAAAATTGTTAGCAAAAATATTACTGAATTCTGCAGAACTCCTGAGCCCCAGCGGCTCTCCTCATAAGGAGCTGGCTCAGGCCATTCGGAAACATCTGACAATGAGGAGGGGTCAGAACAAACTTCTCAACAAATGGAGCTTGCAGACCACTCATTAGCAAAAATAGAAAGAATGTTGCATGAACAAAAATTGGCCATGCAGTACATGGGCTCAAAAAAGATATTAACTCACTTGGACAGAAAACACAACTTTTAGAAGAAATCACGGATCAGTTCATCGAAACTCAAGAACATGACAGACAAGAGATTACTCAAGTTTCCTCACAAATACGGAAGCTGGACAATGAAGTTGAAGACTTAGAAAAATGCTCCTGTAGACATAACATCAGAATTAGAGGGTTTTCCAAATACAATTACAGATATAAAGTAATACTTCAATCGGTTCTATCCTGTCTACGTATCCTAAAGACTGGGAAATCGGAAGAACCCATAGTGCCGTTGGATCAACTAGAGATCAAAATACACCCAGGGTTATGATTATCAGGTTTACCCAACAAAGACCCAGGGACTTGGTACTTACAACATCTAGAAAAATGGCAGGGATAAAGGGACCAGATGGAACTCTTCTTCAGGTCTACATGTACTTGTCCCAAGTCACACTGGCCAAACGTAAGGAAATGAAACCGTCCTTGAAAATTCTGGCTAAATCCAAAATTGCTAACAAATGGGGCTTCCTGTTTGCGCTCATATTTCAATGCAAGGGCTCAACCTACAAGGTGCATTCTATTGAAGAGAGCCAAACCCTTCTTACTCGCCTATGATTAAATATGGATGAGGAACCAGAGCAGCAAAATTGTTCTCCACAAATCACTAGGCCAAAAAAAAAACTGGACAGAGGTTAATAGGACTAAACGGTCCAGTGAAATAGCTGGAACTTCATTTCCTGGCCAAAATGATCGCTTTGTACTCACTATTTGCATAATAGGATCAAAACAAGGACGATATTTTGGTTCTCTTCAAGAATCGTAAGGGGTTGAACTTTGAACTTAACTCATTACGAAGACCCAATTTTGGGATTTAGCCAAGACCTAGATTGGATATTAAGTTCTTGATGGTACTGTTGGGCAGTGACTTGCTGGGTATCTGGAATTTTATGAGATTTGGTTTATTATATATATTCTAGTGATGTACAACTGTTGTATAAATAGCCTTGCATTCAGTGGACAATGATTTTAGAAATGCCCCCATCAAGGCTAATTATAGATCTATATTATGCTCTAATGTTAGCCCTGGTGTGATGCCAGACAGGTAACAAAATTAATTATGGCAATTAACTCAAAAGATGATTTTCTCCCTTTAGGGAACAGGGCCAGTTTGATTTTAGCCCACCACCGTAAACAATGGAGATCTTGCAAGAGACATGGGAAAAAAAGTAAATGTTTTATGAAAAATATTTTTATTGATGTTATCAGGTTTTTGGTTTTTGTTCATTTTTTTTAACCTAAAATCAATATTACCTTTGCTTGACATTCAGGATGCTTGTGCATTTGGGGGGGGGAGGGGGGTGGCAGAGCCCATGGTATCTTCTGGGAATTCACCCCAGGTATTGTTTCCTACAGGAAAGCTGATACCCACTCAATAGACAGATGACAGACTGTACATACACTTTTTTAACACACAATGTGAGAGGGTTCAATTCCCCTTTTAAGAGGAGGAAAGCCTTCATTTTTTACAAGCATTATAAACCCGCAGTAATCTTCTTAGAGGAGACTCATTTTGCTAACTTGAAGGTTCCTTCCTTTAATGTAATCAGAAAACGAAAAAAGTGGGCATAGCCACTCTCATTCATAAGAATATTCCCTTTCAATTATAGAAAACAATATAAGATACGGAAGGTAACTACCTCATAATAACGAGGTCAGTATTGAATGAAAAGGTGTCACTAATCAATATGTATGCCCTACCACCGCATAATACACTTTTAAAACGTCTAACTAGTTTAGACTCTATGAAGATGGGTAAAATAATTCTAGGAGGTAACATTAATTTAGTTATACACCCGCACTTGGATAGGTCAAAAAGCGTATCAGAAGTAAGATATTCAAACAAAATAAAACAAATAGTGTCCCTCCTGCAACAATTAGGACTGGTTGATGTGAGGGACACCTTCTTGAGGACAGTGAATATACATATTTCTCCCCTAATCACAGCTCCTACTCATGGATTGACACACTATTTATTGGAACCAAGTTATTTGAACATTCTAGTGAGGTTCAAATCATTCCATGCCCATTGACCACTCCGCAGTCTCTCTGAACTTAGACTTGGGCCTAACTCTCACGACTAAATATAACTGGAGGATAAATGAAAGGGTTCTTTCAATTCCTGAAATTCAAATCCAATTGGAAAAGGAACTTAAATTGTACTTTCTAGAGAATGATATTCTAGAAATGGCGATGGGCTGGACCTGGGTTACCCACAAGGCCTATATAAGAGGCACATTCATTAGATTAGCATCTATTTATAAGAAAAATCTAAATTGTGAAGAAACTAAATTATTGCAAGAATTACAATTATTGGAAAAGGGGAACCAAAATAAATAATCTAATATAAAGAAAAATAAGGCTGATAAAATAAGACTTAAGTTAGAAGCAGTGCTATCTGAAAAGACAGAAAAGGCCATTAGGAGAAAATGGCCATAGATTTTATGCTCAGGTTAATAAACCTTTGCCCATGCTTGCCAGAAGACTCAAGTTAGAGAAACTTTTTTGAAATATTATTAGAGTATATATTGCTCCCACTCTACATCTAGTGAGTTTGAGCTTCATGCTTTTTTAAATAAACATGATTTACCACCAATATAAGGACAAGAGCTAGAAATGCTTAACCGTGGATGTCACAGACAAGGAGATTTGTGAAACTATTAAAAACTTGAAACTAGGGAAATCACTAGGACCGGATGGGTTCTCAAATATGTATTATAAGACTTTTACAAATATTCTAGTTCCCTACTTTAAGGTTATTCAATGATATCTTACAAGGTAAACAAATGACTCCTGAGTTAAATCAGACCACTCTTACCATTTTTCCAAAGACAGGCCGGGATCCCTTACAGGCCTAAAATTAACACCCAATTTCTTTGTTAAATGGAGATATAAAAATGTTGGTGAAGCTAATGTCAGTCCAAATGTCTAAATTTCTTCCCAGAATGATCCATAAAGATCAAATAGGCTTTGTTCCCTTTCGGCAGGCATAGGATAACATTTGGAGAATACTAAATACATTTTATCTTGCCAAGTGTGCAGGCACTCTGCTGTGTACTCTGGCACTGGAAAGCCTTCAATATGATCGAATGGCCTTATTTACATTTTACTAAACTGGGAATTAAGGGGAATTTTGTGAATCTGCTCACAACCTACTATAAGGATCCGATAGCGTATCTTAACTTGCCTGGCATATCCTCAGATCTTATAAAAATCCAAAGGGGGACAAGACAGGGATCCCCCTTGTCCCCACTGCTATTTGTGATCACTATTGAACCCCTAGCACAGGCCATTCGGTTCCCTACAAGATTCAGTTATTTACAGTTGGGCTACACCAGTTGGGCTACACCAGTCCAAATGTTGTCTGTTCGCAGACAACCTTTTGTGTACACTCACTGCCCATTAAATTCCATACCTGCTTTAATGAAGGTTTTAGAGGTATTTGGGAAGATATAAGGTTTACAGGTCAACATAGAAAAGACTGAGATTATAGGAACCCGCATTTCTGAACAGGCCTTGGTCTTGCTGAAAACAAATATTCCTTTTCCTGGCCCAAAGACAACATTAAATATTTAGTATTAAATTTAACTTCTGAAATCATGAATCTATATAAAGCCAATTACATGCCTTTACTTATAAATTTGGTTAAGGATTTAGAGAAATAGAGCAGTTTCCAAATATCTTGGACAGGGCGTATAAACGCCATCAAGATGAATATTCTGCACAGAATTTTATACTTTTTTCGCTCTCTTCCTATTCCAATTAGAGGAACCAAATTAGAAAAATTCCAAAAGCTGATTTTTAGTTTTATCTGGAAATATAAACAACCTAGGATAAAGAGATCCCTTATGCACAGAACCAAAAGTGCGGATGGGTTATCTTGCCTCAACCATAAACATTATTTTAGAGCGGCTCAGATTTCTTTCATACCGCAATTTCATTCAAAAGCACATCAACCACTTTGGGTGTTCATTGAAAACCAACAAATGAAACCATTTGAGTGGGATATGGACCCCTCCGGGCACAACCCAAGACAATAAACCACATAACCCCATAATTAGACTATCCTGGGATAATTGGAAATGGGTCGATTCCAGACATCGGCTGAAACATAGAATGTCTCATTAACCCCAATTTCTACCTTCTTGCGGATCGATCTAGGAAAGTTTGATTGAAGATTCAAAAATATGTTGGATCACTAATAAACTAGATAAGCTAGGAGCATGGCTGAAAGAGGAACAACTCCTCACTACAGACCAATTTAAAATAACATATGGGCTTCCAATAAACAAATATTTCAATGATAATAAGATCAGGCACTGGATCACCTCAGCAAAGATATCTTGGGGGAATCTCCAAGCCACCTGGTTCTCCAGGGTCTGCAGCAACTCTCCGCTTACTAGGGGGCTGGCGGGAATGATATATTCTATCTTAAACATGGCTCTGGAAGGCCAAAAAGCTAGATTTGTTAGACAATGGGAGCAGGACTTGGGGGTATCATGGGATCTACAGAAATGGGGAGGGATTTGTTCAGAACTATCCAAGAGCTCTGTGTATTTTAGTTATTTAGAAACTGCTACAAAGGTTTTACACGGGATTTACTTTACACCAGATCAGTTGCACAAATTGAATCCCTAGATTTCCCCAAGATGTTTCAGAGAGTGTGTAGAAACGGGAATGTTTTTGCACATTTGATGGAGGTGCGGGATTGCCCAGGATATGTGGGAGTGGGTCACTGAAATAGCAACTGAAGTATTACACGCAGCTATAACTCCGTCAATTGAACTTTGTTTGTTAGGGATTCCCTGCTTATACATAAGTAAAAATCAAAATAAGTGGTGACAGATTCTTATGCTAGTGGCAAAAAGCAATTTGGCAAGGAAATGGAAAACATTGGCTGTGGAAAATCGAGAAATTGTGAACAGGGTGAACTCTTTTATGATTTATGAAAGAATGACTCACACTCTCTCCAACACATTTCCTATATTTAGAGGGATCTGGGAGGAATGGCTTAGTTCTAGGTATACTATATCTATATCCTAATATCCCTTTAACACTTTTTCATGGAGGGAGTTTTGGTTTGGTTTGACTTATACCAGTAGGGGCTCCGGGAGAGACTCTGATCTTGGCACATCTTGGAAAAGATTTAGAAACGCTCTGCGGCACGGGCAGGCCTTAGGTGAGGAGGCAGAGGTATACAATATCTACAAATAGGTTTTTATTCTAGTAATGGACTTTATTTGTTTCTTTTTATGATGGGTATTATTAACTTGTTGACCTATAAGTTGAAAGAGGGTAAATCATTTTCAATTTTCATTTATGGTTTAGGAGTTGAAAAGAGGGAAAAAGACAGAGGTGGAGTCACGTATGTGAGACAAGAATTGTTAGTATTTTATGGATGTAATGTCTATATTACTGCTTCTTGATGTATATCCTTATAATGTAATTATCCAAAAATACAATCTTTTGTGACAATAAAGATTATTGAAGTAAAAACAAAAAGTATGACTACTAGCTTCACAAAGTGTAACCATTATAAATCAAGTATACTTATGCATTTACTTTCATCTTACTCATATTTTTTTCTAGAGTAAAGTGGTCTTTTAAGCCCAGGCCTTGTTGGCCAATGCAGAAACACATCAATGGTCTTATGATGATCCATTTGCTCCATGTCAGAAGTTCCCAACCTTTTTCTCAGAAACCAGCAATAGGCCAGTATTTGTAGATATCCCTACATGAGTGTATTTGTGTTAATTAGTAGTTCATTTGCTCTAATAAAAGCATCAGTACTTAGGTCAGGATATCCATAAAACATTACCACTAACATATTAGTGGTCCCCAAGGACAGGTTTGAAAACAACTGCTCTATATAATATCATCTTG
Source organism: Discoglossus pictus (assembly GCA_027410445.1). NCBI lineage: Eukaryota > Metazoa > Chordata > Amphibia > Anura > Alytidae > Discoglossus > Discoglossus pictus. Next base: position 112,592,133 of record CM050169.1, read on the forward strand.
CTAGGCTGTATTGTTACAGCAAAAGAGCAAAGTACTTGGCCTTCTCTACAATTATTACAAAGCATACAGATATTACTGAGCTTGGTCTGAGTTATATATATATATATACATATATATATATATATATATATATCCACAGCTGAAACAATTTTACATATATGTTATATCTACCTATAAAGTCTTCTTTAGAGAGCACTCTCGTTCTGTCTTTATTCACTAGGTTTGCTCCAGTTCCTTCACCTAGTACACCCCAGGCTTTCACTCTGTTACTTTCCTTCATCACTGCACTGTACATTCTGTTGCAGGCTGCTTCAAACTGTGCCAGAATTCTGAAAAAGAGAAATAGAGGGACTGGCACCTAAAAATAACTACCTTTTATTTGGAATATGCCTGGTCTTGACACCCAAACCTGCATCTTCTACCCAAGAGGAACTTTCCCCTGAACTCTCCCAGATTCCATACAGAGATCCACTGACTGTGATTGGAAAAATTGTGTTTAAACTTACACATTGGTGCTTTGCAAATAAAACAACAAATCAACGTTTTTGATTGTTTGCCAATAGCCATGCAGTTCATTAAAATGTTAATGTATATATGGTTTTGAAACTGACATTTTAAATTAGCATTGCACAATGGCTTTTAACAGATCTGCCTCTCTACACTCCATATTAGGAGTTGAGAAGCAAAAAATATGTCAGGAGGCTTCTGACTGCTGTAAGTACAATACCCATTGCCATGACCGGATTACCCATTAGGCCAACTAGGCAGCCGCCTAAGTGCACTTCCTTATGAAGGGTGGTCATGGCTCACTTGGCAGTCATCTGGGACTTGGACAGATGTCTGTCACAGACTGTTAACAAGAGACGATACCTGGGGGTTTGGGGCTCCCAGACACCCTGTTATACTGTTATAAGGTTATATTGTTATTTTGTGGTCTAGGGGATAAAGTATTATAAGTTTACCCCTTAGCATATCCCCATCCCTTCCATGTTTAGGCTCATTGTAATGGATGTCATGTGAGGGAGCTGGTGGGATGTGTTGGTTGTATGTGTGTGAAACATTGTGTGTTGTATCTGTAAATATATTGTATTGGAATGTTGGAGCCATGTTGTGTGCATCATCCATATTGACTGCATATGTAACCTGAGTTGATCACCCACCTGCCTTCCAGCTATCACCTAAAATAAACACTTGAAGTAATAGCAAGGCCAGAACAAAGGGGTCTATACAGACATAGAGGCACCATAACCCCAGGGGGTCTACAGGTATTCTCACTCAGAGTCAGGGCAAAGTCCAGAGGACAGTGAGATGTTTCTCCCTTGAGAGCCAGGCAGCAAATGACTCTGTTAGCCACACCTAGTGGGCGGCCCAGGGGAGGGGTCTGGAAGTTCCCAGAGCTTACCTCTAGTCCATTGGCTAGAGGTAATAAAGTTACTGTGGAGATTACCCCATTGGCCAAGAGGAAGATACGGGTTGGACAAAGGGGTAGCCACTCCCTGTACTGTTGTTGTGAGTTGTTTAAATACTTGTGTAAAAATAAAGAAGTGGTTCATAATTTTCATCAAGACTTTGTGTGCAGGTGTATTATTGACCCAAGGGCATATGCTGGCAGAGGAGATCGTTTCTGACTCCATGCCAGGTTCTTCCCAGGCACACTACCAAAAGCTGGGACTTATGCTCTTGCATCCACAAGGAAGGTCCATTGGTCTGAGTCATCCAAATCTTAGGTCTAAAACCTACAGGAGAAAAGAGGACTAGGATCCTCTATACTCCATCATCATTGTAGGTTGTGACAATTGGTGACAGAGGTGGGAGACTCTACAGAAAGACCAAGAATGGAGCAGCAATATGAGGAAGATATTGCCAAAGAAGCAACAAGACGGTTAAAAGCAGCCAGGCACTTATACCCCAGTAAGATGACCGCACAAGAGGTGTCCGACGTACTAGACCAGCATTACCAGAGAATCTGGCAGGAGCGCACTGGGGAGCGGGATCAAGCTCAGCAAAGGCTTGGTTGCCGCACAGAGGAATTGCCAGCACGAGTTAAGATGGCATACCAGAACTTTAAGAAGTTCCAGGATGGTATGGACAATATGGACGAATTCCTTCAGGAGTTTGAGCAGCAATGTGGGGTCCAAGATATTCCCTATGGAGAATGGGCCAAATTGCTGCTGAACAAGTTAACAGGAAGGGCCAGTGCGGCATGTGGAGCCCTTCCACGAGAACAAGCCCAGGATTATAAATATTTGTGCACTGTGTTGCTGAGCAGATATACTGTGACGCCTGAGACATTTTTGGATAGATTCAGGGGCACCACCAAAGGACCAGCAGACACTCATGTGGAGGTTATGTGCAGGTTAAGGCGAGCTTGTACCCAGTGGTGGTCTACACAAGGAGCCATCACAGCCGAACAGATATTGGAAGTGGTACTGATGGAACAATTCCTGAACATTTGCTCCTCAGAAGTAGGTGAATGGTTGCAAGATCAAAAACCGACCACTGCAGACCAAGCAGCTGCGCTGGCAGATCGGTTTATCAGCACCAGGGCCAAAAGAGTGTCCCAAGGAACAAAACCGAGCCTAAATACGGGTAGGGGCCCCAGAGAGGTGGTGCCAGCACGATCAGCTCCTGAGATGCGTAATGCGCCCTGGGCACGGCCAGTAAAAACATCTGACCACAGGGGTACCAAGTCCCAGCCTGCTCCCAGGACACAATGGGGGACCAAACCAATGAGCTCAGAAGGCTACAACTGCAACCAACGAGGTCACTTTGCTAAGGATTGTCCTCAGGCACCCAAAAACTCTAGAGGACCTCCCCACCGCCATGTACATTATTTGGGGGAGTGGACTGAGGGGCCGGCGAGCTCCAACGCAGCTCTTTGGGAGCCAGAAGCAGAGGGAGGATATTTAGGGGTCTATACTGTAAGGAACCCACAGAAGCTGTCTGGAGAACAACATAGGCAAGCCATGTGGTTACAAGGACGCCAAGCTACTGGCTACCGTGACTCTGGTTCAGCAGTCACAGTAGTCCTACCCAAATGGGTACGCCCTACAGATTCTATCCGAAAGGAAATGTGGGTGATGGTAGCAGGAGGAGAACAGTCAACCATCCCCATGGCTCGCGTTAATTTGGACTGGGGCATGGGGAACCAAAGCAAGGAAGTAGGAGTCATGGATGGGCTCCCCGCGGATGTTTTACTGGGCAATGATTTGGGCCACATGATGAGCCAATATGTACAGCCCATTACCAGAGCTCAAGCCAAGAGCACCCACCCTGGAGAGGCATACAAGGAGCAGAGGGGATACGCAAGACCTGAGGTAAGTCCATTGCTTGCTAATACATTAACTTTAGGATGGGCCAAGGGAGAGAAGATCAGGGCAGTTCTGCAGAAAGACGAGACTTGCTGGTTTAAGGGACAGGGCAGCACAAGGCAAAGGAGTGGATGACCTATACAGCGTTATCTGGGATAAGGGGTTGTTATATAGGGTCAAGGTACCTATAAATAATGAGGTAGGCAGAGAACCCAGGAAACAATTAGTGGTTCCCCAGCTATATAGGGGCAAGGTGCTACAAGTAGCACATGAAATACCCCTGGGAGGGCACTTAGGGGAGAAGAAAACCCGGAGTAGAGTGAAAGAGATATTTTTCTGGCCAGGGTTGGATAAGGATGTAAAGGAGTTTTGCCATTCTTGTGATGCCTGCCAAAGGAACAGGCCTCTCAAGAAGAACAGCAGGGCCAAGTTACAGTCCCTCCCAGTAATGGAAGAACCCTTCCAGAGGGTAGCTGTGGACATCATTGGGCCCCTAGCTAGAGCCAGTAGAACGGGGAAGCAGTATATCCTTACCCTGGTAGATTATGCCACTAGGTACCCTGAGGCAGTAGCCTTGTCCAGTATAACCGCTCCAAAGGTAGCAGATGCCTTGGTGACTATATTCACCAGAACAGGGTTTCCCCATGAGATTTTGTCCGATCAAGGCCCACAATTTATGGCCAAAGTCACGGAACAGCTATGGGCCACGTGTGGCGTTAAGCATATTACCTCTTCCCCCTACCATCCCCAGACTAATGGTCTATGCGAGCGGTTCAATGGGACTCTTAAACATATGATACGCACTTTTACAGACCAGGAACCAGACTGGGAACGGTTGTTGCCATGTTTGCTGTTCGCCTATAGAGAGGTACCCCAGGAGTCTACAGGGCACTCCCCCTTTGAACTCCTGTATGGGAGACATGTGAGAGGACCCTTAAGCATAATTAGGGAAACATGGGAAGGAGAGTATAGGCAGCAACCCATACCAGTGGCCACCTATGTACTAGCCTTCAGAGAGAACATGTCCAGACTAACTGGAATAGTCAGCCAAAACATGAGGAAAGCCCAGCAGAGGGATCAGAAATACTACAAGGCAGGGACCAGTGATAGAATTCTGGAAGAGGGAACGAAGGTGCTTATGCTGGAACCTCACCCCCAGAATAAATTACAGTCCCAGTGGGTAGGGCCTTACACAATCAGCCAGAAAGTGGGGAACAAGGCCTATGTAGTAATGATAGACCCAGATAGGGCCATCACCAGAGTTGCCCATATAAACAGACTTAAGGTGTACGTTCAGAGAGCAGCTCACCTATTAGCTATTTGTAGGGCCACAGAGGACGAACCAGAAGAGGGACAGATCCCAGATATGCTAAACAAAGCAGACCAGGATACAGTAGGAGAAAGTATTCAGCAGACCCTGGAATTAGACGCAGAGCAGAAAGAGCAGCTGTCCAACAGCTTAAAACCCTTCCACTCCCTGTTCACCACCAAGCCAGGGTGTACCCCCTTAGCTGTCCACCCAGTAGTAACCGGGGAATGTGCCCCCTTAAAGCAACACCCCTACAGGGTACCAGAGGCAGTTAGGGCCAACATTCAGGCAGAATTACGCACTATGCTACATTTGGGAGTGATAGAAGAATCCAGTAGTCCCTGGGCATCTCCAGTGGTATTGGTGCCCAAAAAAGATGGAACCACTCGTTTTTGCGTGGATTACCGTAGACTGAACGATAAAACCAAAACAGATGCCTACCCTGTTCCACGCATGGACGAGTTGTTGCACCGGCTAGGTACTGCCAAATATTTAACCACTTTAGATCTCTCTAAAGGATATTGGCAGATCCCTTTAGAAGAGACTGCAAAGGAGAAGTCTGCCTTTATCACCCCCTTTGGACTCTTCCAGTTTAAAGTAATGCCATTTGGGATGAAAAATGCTCCTTCTACCTTCCAGAGACTAGTGGACACATTGTTGCAAGGGCACCAAGAGTATGCCCAGGCCTACCTGGATGATATAGCCATTTTTAGCCAGACTTGGGAGGACCATATAAGGCACATTAGCCAAATTATGCAGGCAATTAACCAAGCTAAGTTGACCATAAGACCTGACAAATGTCAATGGGCTAGAGCAGAAGTGCAATACCTAGGTCATTGGGTGGGGAATGGAAAGTTAAGACCCGAACCAGCCAAGGTAGAGGGAATAGCAGCTTGGCCCACCCCTAAAACTAAGAAGCAGTTGATGGCTTTCCTAGGTACTACTGTGTATTACCGAAAATTTATTCCGGATTTCAGCAGCACAGCCAAACCCCTGTTGGATCTCACCAAGAAGAAGCTACCCCGGGAAGTGAATTGGACTTCTGCATGCCAGTTGGCTTTCCAAACACTGAAGGATGCTCTGACCTGCTCCCCAGTCCTGGCTGCCCCAGACTATAACCGCCCTTTCGTGGTACAGACTGATGCCTCCATGTATGGCATAGGGGCAGTATTGAGTCAGCCAGACAACCAGGGAGTTGAGCACCCAGTGGCCTACATTAGTAGGAAACTACTGCAGCGAGAAACAGCCTATGCAACTATAGAAAAGGAATGTTTAGCAGTAGTCTGGGCTCTACGCAAACTACAGCACTACCTGTACGGAAGACAGTTCACAGTCACCACAGACCATAACCCTCTTTGTTGGTTATCTAAAGTGGCTGGAGAGAATGGCCGACTACTGAGGTGGAGTTTAGCCCTACAAACTTTTAATTTCACGGTGCAACACCGCAAAGGGAAATTCCACTAGAAAGCAGATGGATTGTCGCGGCAACTAGAGCCCTGACTGTCAGTCCAGATAGGCATCCTGGAGTACAGGATACCTACATCTGTACTTGGGGGGGTAATTGTCATGGCTCACTTGGCAGTCATCTGGGACTTGGACAGATGTCTGTCACAGACTGTTAACAAGAGACGATACCTGGGGGTTTGGGGCTCCCAGACACCCTGTTATACTGTTATAAGGTTATATTGTTATTTTGTGGTCTAGGGGATAAAGTATTATAAGTTTACCCCTTAGCATATCCCCATCCCTTCCATGTTTAGGCTCATTGTAATGGATGTCATGTGAGGGAGCTGGTGGGATGTGTTGGTTGTATGTGTGTGAAACATTGTATGTTGTATCTGTAAATATATTGTATTGGAATGTTGGAGCCATGTTGTGTGCATCATCCATATTGACTGCATATGTAACCTGAGTTGATCACCCATCTGCCTTCCAGCTATCACCTAAAATAAACACTTGAAGTAATAGCAAGGCCAGAACAAAGGGGTCTATACAGACATAGAGGCACCATAACCCCAGGGGGTCTACAGGTATTCTCACTCAGAGTCAGGGCAAAGTCCAGAGGACAGTGAGATGTTTCTCCCTTGAGAGCCAGGCAGCAAATGACTCTGTTAGCCACACCTAGTGGGCGGCCCAGGGGAGGGGTCTGGAAGTTCCCAGAGCTTACCTCTAGTCCATTGGCTAGAGGTAATAAAGTTACTGTGGAGATTACCCCATTGGCCAAGAGGAAGATAAGGGTTGGACAAAGGGGTAGCCACTCCCTGTACTGTTGTTGTGAGTTGTTTAAATACTTGTGTAAAAATAAAGAAGTGGTTTATAATTTTCATCAAGACTTTGTGTGCAGGTGTATTATTGACCCAAGGGCATATGCTGGCAGAGGAGATCGTTTCTGACTCCATGCCAGGTTCTTCCCAGGCACACTACCAAAAGCTGGGACTTATGCTCTTGCATCCACAAGGAAGGTCCATTGGTCTGAGTCATCCAAATCTTAGGTCTAAAACCTACAGGAGAAAAGAGGACTAGGATCCTCTATACTCCATCATCATTGTAGGTTGTGACAAGGGTGACCCTTTTTTTTTAGCTTAAACCCCTAAAAAATATTTTCTGGCTTAATAAAAATAAAATACTGCAAGAACTAGTATATAAAGAACTAGAGTTAGAAAAAGTTGTAGTGGCTGTGAATGAAGAGGTTGTGTTACAGAGAGATAGATAGATAGATAGATAGATAGATAATATTTTTTTCTAATTAAAAACTAGCTGTATGACTTTTTCCCCAACAGTCACCCTGGACAGATCTCACCCTCCATCCCTTTCAACACATGATACATAGAGAGCTGCTGAAATCTAACACACCAAGCTTCAAATGTAAGATTTAAAAGCTAAAATATTTTTTTATTGATAATGATTGTATTGGTAAAAACAACTTAAACAAATGCTATGCACATATCCTTTAAATAAATGAAACACACATGATTTGTAATGACATATTCACTTACTTTTGACAATGAGTTGTGCATGGCTTTGTCCCAGATTCCTCACTTCCATAAGTATCTTTTAGCATCTCAAGCAGCCTGACAGATTCCCTTAGTGCACTATTAAACACAACACAATGCTCCTCTTGGTATTTCATGTCTTGCTGTAATATGCATTTCTGTTTTTTCAGAACGTCTTCATATTTTGCTGCCAGGCTCTTTCTCTTTGCTATCTCCTGTTCAGCCTAATGAGAATGATTAAATTATTCCTTTTTCAGCAATCAGTACAGTAATTTAATATTAGCAATATTAGCTATGCATCATCATTTAGAGGGCTGAAAAGAATATGGGAAAATTGTTTTCCTTTTTTTTTAAACCAATGTCTTCCTCTAATCATCCCCTCCATTATCAGAATTGATTAGAATCATGTATACAAACTGTTCAAAATTAGCTCTAAATTAGATATATTGTTCCTATTCAGCCATTGCAAAGCATATAGACTCAGGACCTCATTCAGTTGCTACATTTTTTATATACTTGGTCGCAAGTGGAGGCTGCAGGTTACTCTGCTATTCAATTGCCTTCCGATTGTGGCCTCTGATCTCATTACATGCTCCGAACCGCGATCGCAATCGACCGATTGCAATTTGTCAGATAGCTAGTTTGATTCAAAGCCTTTAATCTTTAAAAGGCTGCAAGTCACAAATCCAATTTGCTATTCAATTGCTCCGATCCCCCCTTCCTAAACAATCCGACAAGCCCGTAAATGGCAAAAAGCCAACAACAGCTTACTTGTACCAAGGAGGTGAGGCAAGGGCTTGCAAAGCCCTTATGTATCCTCCCAGCTGCACCCAAATCAAAGTACCCCCGCTGTAACTAACATTAACCCCCCCATGCTGCCGGGTCCCCATCAGGACCCCTGGAAAGTCCCCACATTAACCCTTGCAGAGGGGGCCCAATCGCATACCCCCTTGCCGTTGCATTTAAAATTCAAAAATCCCACCTCGCGGGTCCTGAAAGAACCTTAAAGGTCCTTAAAGGACCTACGCTAAATAAAAAAAAATAACCCCTGCTGAGGGGGTACTATAAGTATCCCCCAGCACCTATAATTAACCCCATCTCTCATGTGGGTCAATATAGACCCTCATGAGACTATAATTAACCCCCTCAGTCCAATAGGGGTCTAGACCCCTATAGGACACTATTAACCCCTATATTAACACTTTAAGTGCCATGAGGGTCCTCCAGGACCCTCATGACACAAAGTCTAAGCACTACACTACTAAACCTAGCCCATTAACACTAACTATACCCCATTAACCCTAACTATACCCCATTATCTCTAATTGTACCCAATAAACCCCTACTCTATGAACCCCTACCTTACATTATTAAACCCTATCCTACCCTATACCCTTCTATTAACCCCCCTCTAATTAACCCCCGTCTAATCAATTAATACTCCTCTACCCAATTAACCCCCCTCTAACTAATTAAACATATTTAATCCTCACCTCACCTAATTAACCCTATCACTAACCACTTAACCCTATCTAGACCCAGTTATCAATTTCTAGTTCTATTTAACCCTAACTGTACCCATTTCACCCTAACTGTACCTATTTCACCCTAACTAAGCCTATTTAACCCAAAATGTACCCAGTAAACCCCTATCCTAGAAACACCATCCTACCGTACTCTTTCAACCCCTACACTACCTACCCAACTCCTACCCTACCCTCATAAACCCTACACTACCTACCTAACCCCCTAATAAAATCCCTACCACACCACTAATCACAGGAAAGTAAAAAAGACTAATTACAAAACAAAAAAAACCTAGATTACAGAAAATAAAAAAAGAACATTACAGAAAATAAAAAAGAACATTACAGAAAATAAAAACACCCCACTACTTACAGAAAAATATCTACATAAAATATAAAAAATACAACCTAAATTACACACATCACTATTACAATAAGAATACAAACCTACACCCAGCAATAAAGGGTTCTAAAAAAAAAACAAATCTAATGGAGCTCTTTCCTTGAGGAGCTCCCCGCCGCAAATGAGGGTAATCGAGCATGCTCCGGTAGAAAAATAGAAATGGCGCCTTCTGGCCTTCTGAAAACGCCGTCAATCAAATTTCAGCCAATCAGAAGGCACAAATGTGTGAGACAATTAAATGGAATACAACCATGATAGTGCTTTTAGCCAATCACAATGGGATACACCCCGTGGGTGGAGGGTCTCTGTCCCCTGCAACTGTTTTTTTAATCAATTCCTTTTCTTAATGACAAAATACATTAGATTTTTTTTTTTACCAGAGATCTCTTTCCAAATATGGAGGATTCTCCCCAACATTAAACACCTCCTTTTGTTATACATTCCTAGGCACCAAAAATAGTAGCTTCTAGTATTATATTATGTACCAAAATGGTAATTCTTGACTCTACAATATGAAATGCTCAAGATGGCAAGCCATTTCTTAGGCTCCCATAGAAGGATTTATTTTACAAGATCACAATGAAGCTCTTATCAAGCACTAGTGTATATGTATATTTCATTGTCCCCTTCTGGATCGCTACCTTGTCGTGGTGAAGGGGCTTCAGTGTACTTCAATGAAGCTGTGAGCTATACCATATAGGGTCACCCAAGATGGGCAGATCAGATCAGACAAATCTTTGCCCACTAGAGAAGGAACTGGCAACCCACCCCAGTATATTTTCCAAGACAATCTTATGGCTGAGCACAACCAAAGACATAATAATGTGTCTAATGTGCTGCGATCCATAGGGTCAAGGACAGTTTTCTTTTATTGTGGGCTCACTGAGCAGATGCAAGATTAGACTGGAATCTTAGGTAAAAATTTGAATATATGTAAATATACTCAAAATAATCATTCAATGAATTGAAAATTAATATCATATTTTCTTTGATGAATAAAATAGTAAAATAATATGAATCAATTATATATTGTATTAACAAAGAGAAAGCCATAAAGGACAGTACAGCTTCTGGACATTTATGATTCTATAATAATTAACTTTAATATTTGCAAGTAAGATTGTAAGTGAATAGGCAGCCATATTAATTAATCATCAATATAACATTGACAGTGTATGTTTTGAGTCACACCGTCATTTGAGGTTAAACTAAAGATAATTAAACTGTAATTTACAAGAGCAGCATAAAAACCTACATAAGTCAAGCTTATGTTATCAATGTACAACTGCAAATTTACAGAAATATTTATTGTTGTTGTTTAGTAGTTCAGTCGTGTCCATCTCTCCATGACCCTATGGACTGTAGCATGCCAGGCGCATCTGTCAGGCACTGCCCCTCTGCTCCGTGAAGCGCATGATCATTGCTTCCATTATCTCATCTATCCATCTCCACCTCTGCTTCCCTCTTCTTCGTGTGCCTTCAATCTTTCCCAGCATCAATTTCTTCTCTAGGGAATCCTGTCTTCTCATGATATGGTAAAAATATTTCAGCTTTAGCCTCATGATCAAACCTTCCAGGGAAACAGGGGCATAGAAACCACCGGTGAAACTGGTGCAGCTGCAGAAGGGTCACTGCCAGTTACTCTCTTCCCCTTTTTTACCCCCAGTGCCCTCCTCCTATGGCCCTCCCTGGTCCCTAGCATCCTTTCCTGGCCCCCGGTGGCCCTTCTACAGCCCTCATGGCCACTATATCTCCTCCTCTTCTCGGGTACTGAGGAGGGCCCCTAAATTTGTATTTGCAACAGGACCCTCCTATTCACTAGCTTCACCACTGCATTGAACAGTTTGGCTTGATTTCCTGTAGTACTGATTGATTGGATCTTCTTGCAGTCCAAAAGACTCTAAGCAGTTTTCTCCAACAACGTAATTCAAAGGTGTCAAATCTACGGCACTCAGACTTTTTTTATTTTCCTGGCCTCATATCCGTATGTTTCTACTGGGAATACGCAGACCTTTGTTGATTGTGTAATATATTTACTTTTTAAGCATGTTCAGAGTTGCGATAGATTTCCTCCCCAAAAGCAAACATCAATTTAATTTCATGGCTGCCGTCTTGTAGCCTAGGAAAATAAAATCTGTCACTGCCTCCAATTCTCCATCTATTTGCCAGGAACTGAGATTGCTGTTTGCCATGATCTTCGTATTTTGAGCAGCGCAGCATGCCAACTTTTACAGATTTCTCACGAGGCGGGTGAGATGGTCTGGCAACCAATCGTTGGCTTGTGCATCTGGTAGTTCTCTGTCTATATATTATTGGCGCTGAGCTTGCAATTAATGCTTTCAGGTATACTTAATATGTATGAATATAATCAAAAAAATATATAATAATAATTTAAAATGAATTATGTAATAAATAAAATAATTAATAAACTATTCATAATAATCATCATAATAAAAATAATATTAATAGTATTAATAACAATTAGCTAATTGAATGTTGAACATCCCCTCCAAATGCATAAGCATTCTTGGGGATTAGAGTGGTTATAAGGACGGTTGGCAGCCAGGCCTCACCACTTCTAACATGCCCATTATTTTATTCAAAGCATTATGTGTAAAAAAATGTTTTTAGAATTCAAGAGTGTGTGTAAAAGGTTCCCATATTGATAAAAATGTAAGCCTGTAAATAATTTATCTTTTGAAGCTACAAATCATTCAGTAAAAAGTATTTTTTAGGTAGAGGGGTTTAGGGTCTATCTATTTTTATAAAATACCTTTAAGAGGAAGGTATGATAAAGACTTGTATACAATATTTTGAGATGTTAATTATATCATGATATCCACCAAGAATAAATTCTGGAGAGTGTGATGAAAATATAAATGAAGTTATTTTAATTAATTAAGAAGTCATTTTTTTCCTAAATATTTTTTTCTTTGAGAACTTTACCATGAGTAATGCATTTTGATTTAATTCTTATTACATTTGATAAAACATTGGGAGTTAGTTATCCAATTATTTGATGTTAATTCAGGAGCACAATAACATTTGTGAACTCATGTATATATCACTTTCTATACGAATGCTGCATAAATATGTTTTAATTGTATATAAGTCTATCTTAGAATCAGATCTGGATAACAATAGATAACTTAGAAACTTTAGAAATCAGTTTATTGAAGGCCCCAGGGGGGTTGGGAGGAGGGGCCACTTGACTGGTCAGGCCCTGGTATGGGTAGGAGGTGGCTAGCTGGGGGAGGGGGTCAGTTGTAGGAGTCTGGCACCATTACCACCATTATACCCCCAGCTAGCCATGTGTAAAGATACCCACCCACCCATCCCTAAAGTGTTGTTGTCTAGAGTTATGTATATGTTGCTAAATAAAATAAAAAATAAATAAAATAATAAATTAAAAAAATAATAAAAAAATTAAAAAAATTAAAAATAAGGATGAGTAATGGAAAATTGGAGGTATTATCTTGTATATTGTCTTAAAGAATTTGTTGGTTATTATTAAATGTATATTATATGATGTCAAATTATGTTTATGCGGTTGTCACAGTGGCGGGTGCTGAGGGGAGTCGCCGGGACAGTGGTAAAATGGGAGATCCTACCCTACGGTGGTACGGATGTTCCAAAATGGTAGGCCCTGGACGAGGGTTCAGAGCATAGGGCGTACTGTCTCTGGCCAGGCTCCTTCCCTCACGTGGTTATGTTAATTATTGTTATGGTTATTACATCAGTTTGTGTTTACCAATAAAAGCGGTGGCCAGTTATCCTCCCAAGAAGTTGTCTGTGTCTAAACATTATAATTTAATAGGTGATTGTGTAGAAACCCTTATGTGCACATATCACCTGGGCCTTGCTAAAGTCAAGATAAAATAAGTGGATAATTTGAAGCCTATGTATTGTTTTAGAAAACAGTCAGGACTATTTTGTTTTAACTGAGACTGATGAGTAGGCAGTTCTAATTGATTTCCAAGGATGTGAAAACAGAAGATAAGAAAACATGATTATTATTGATATTAAAATGTTTAATCCCATTGATAATGTCAATAATGCATATATATATATAACAAAACAGGTCTTAGCACAGATTAATAAGGCACTCTGCTATAAAACATGCTTTCCTCTGAATATATTCTGTGAACTGTCTGATGCTTATCCCTCAGCCAATGTCCTGCACCTTAGCAGAGTGGCATAAATGTAACACAGAGCTGACTGGTGACATTTTCTCTTCCAATACCATTTAAGAGCAGTATACATTGGTATTAAAGCACCGTCAGGTTCATAACAATTCATCCATTTTATTAGGGCTAGGTTTAAGGCTAGTGTTAAGGCTTAGTTTTAAGAGGCACAGAAATACATATTTTACTGAATAAGCCATAATGAAGAATCTTTGTTAAGATAAAATATACTTTTTTGAAATAAAAAATATAACCATACATATTCTCTGAATGACATTTTCTACAGCATTGTATTATATTCAAGTAGGTATCTTGGTGTGCCCTATTTCTTAAAGGTCCACTTTAATGGTCTTATAAAGGGCTAGAGGTTAGGTAGGGCTTGGTAAGAAAAAAACTTAGTTCAACTTATCAGATCATTTATACAACTACTTCCTATTGTGTAGCTGGATAAGCGCCAGATCTCTCCATCCCCTGAATTAAGTATTGTGACTGGGGGGTGGATTTAAACTGGCATTTCACAAATGCAATATGATAGTGAGTGGTGCCTAGAAAGTGTATTTGTATATGGCTGACAGCTAAGACTGGTGGCCCAGTGGTTAGGATGCATGTGCTTTTTCCACAGCATCCTGGGTTCAAATCCAGCCATGGAACCAAGAGGTCACACTGGTCAGTACTAGGATGAGAGACCACCTGGTAATACCAGGAGCTGTATGCTGTGAGAAGGAAGAAAGAAGCTGTACACTGGAGAAGGAACTGAAAACCCACTCCAGTATTTCTGCCATAAAAACCAAGTGGATCAGCATGGTGTGTTGTCCATGAGGTCACGTAGAGTCAGTCAATACTGAGTGACAACATTTACAATAGCTCAGACAACACTGCTCCCTGCAACTAACGTCTGATTCAGAGAGTGGTTTTCAACTTGGCACATCCCCAGGGTGGATCCACTCCAGCCACAATACTTAATACAGGGGATGGAGAGATCTGTAGTTTATAGTGCCTAGGGGTCATTGAAAAAATGTAAGTATTTGTTTAAATGTACACTTAAGGTTTAAAATATAATATTTTTCTTATCAAGCTACATTTGTCCTTTAAACGTCTATATGTTAAGAGAGTTACATCACTCATCACCAAATCTCCCACTCAGAATGCAGTCTTGTGACTCATCAGTACAGTACACAAAGCATAAATATATTATCCCATTTAAGTATGACCCTACCGATAAGGACAATCCAGTCCTGAAATACTAGGCATATATTCTCTGCAGTCTGCAACCTTTTAGCAACAAGAGTGAACAGAAGTGATTTGAAAGCCAAAGAAAATGAATGCATTAATTAATGCAAGTAACACTTAGCCCTTAGAATGCCCCTACCCTATTATTATTTACTAGCGAATTGCCCATAAAAAAATGACAGCAATGAAATTGTAAGTGAGCTAATGGTGTTTGTTGTATAATAATAAAATAAATAATAGATTAATAAAGTAATATACTTTACCTATTTTGAATTAATATATGCAGGAAGCATTCTGTTGAAGAGCTGACAATCTGTTTTGATGTTGCTGCAGCATTAGTGCTGTGGAGCTGCTGTGTAAGCGTGATGAATGTGTGGAGTGTAATAGTGTGCGTGCGCGAGACAAATCCGTTAGCGTAGCTCTGTACTTCCGCATTGTATAAGCTATTGTTCTAAAGTGGCGGCTAATGTGTGGTATGCGGCTGTGGCTGATTTAGCGTCCTTCGTTTTGTATGTCGTTCAAGTTTTTCAGAATATCCGTAGCTGTTTGGTGGTGTTTTGCGTGTTTATGGTGGTGTTTTGCGTGCATTTTTTCTCTCGCTTAGGTTATTTTCGGATGTCTAAACTCCGAAATTTGTACTTAAATCGAGGTGTAATTTGACTTGCCGAGGTCCTTGGTGCCCCCCTTGCTGTGGGTAAGCTTTTTATGTATTTTTTGTTTGTATTTATTGTGTTTGTAATTTTTTGGGGGTCACGCGGTTGCGTCCTTGTTTTTTAATTTCGTAGGTGTTTTTCTGCAATTCCGTAGGTGTTTGGTGGTGTTTTTTTCGGCGGAGAATTTTGTAGTGTCTAAACTCTTTTATTTTTAGTTAAATTGAGGTGTAACTTTAGTTTTTGAGGTCCTGGATACCCCCTCTTCCTGTAAGTAAGCTTTTTATGTATTTGTTGTGTGTATTTGTTGTATTTTTCATGTTTTGATGTGCGCGTGTTGTGTGTCTCGTAATTTCCTTGTGTAACTTCGTAAATTTTGCGATGTGCGCAGTTGCTGGCAAGGAGCGCCTTGCCAGCAACTGCAACCCTCGCAAAGTGAGAACCTCAGTTGCTGGCAAGGAGCACCTTCAGCGCGAGCCCGCAAGCGTTAGCAACAGCTCGCATGCTCACAAGTATATATGTGATACGTAAGATGTTGTCCTTGTAATGGATTTTATGGCTATACACCAATCACATGGCAAGAACACATAAAAGAGCAGTGAGAAAGTATAGTTGTTGTTTGTGTACCGCATTATGAATTTAAATCTTGTTTGGTTATACTTATAGACAGGGATGGACAAAATACTAAATCTTAGGAGCCAGGAAGAGTTTATAGAAATCGGACATGCTTTTTCTAGAAGTCTGGAAGGAATTATGCATTGAAAAAATATGTAGGAGCCAGAAACAATTTTCTGCCTATAGAACTCTATTTCTCAGAAATATCTGCTTCTAGAGCTCATAGGACAGCTATATGATCAAACTGGACGTTTAAATGTGCTAGAGAGTTAATTACTGTATGAATCCATATAAAGTAAAAAATTACCTCTTGCTTCTTTCTTGCCCAGTTTTCCAGTACAGAGTTGGGATAACGCTTTGATTGACCAGTAATAATGAGGCTTTTCACAAATACCTCTTTTAAAGTACTTACTTCATGTACAAGTTTTTCATAAAATACCTTAACCTGAAAGAAAACAAGTAGCATGTCACATATTTATTTTCATTGCATAAAGTTAGTCACTTTAAGTGAAATGAAATTAAATGGAGCACTATAGTATAGGAAAAATGTTTAATCTGTGGAGTATTTTACATAATTACATTATTAGCAGCTTTTAAAGCCATTGATATAAAACTGTTAAGAGAGAAAGTCTTAATTATTGTAAACTTATTATAGAAAGTTGTTTGACTGCTTGTTTGGAGCATGTATTTATCTTCGAAACAGTGGAGGGAGGGTGTAGAAAGAGGGGAATTTGTAATACCATTTGATCTTTTAGTATTTGACCTACCTCATTCACCCACATATGCTCAGAAGCAGTGAGTTGCAATGCAAACTATAAGCCCTGCTCCTGCAGAGATGTAAATAACCGTCTCATACACGCAAGCTTCCCCAAAATGTCATGAATACACACAAGATGCCTTGCACCTTCTAGTTAAAAATTAGCTTTATGAAATTTTTTCATTATGCGTTTACTCAAATTCAGATATTTGGAGTATATGGGCCTTATTTGCTACAGTTATGGAGTGATACAATTGATCAAGACCGCAACTACCTGGCTGAAAGCCTAAACCATAAACCATGCTATCGTAATTAGCATTTCAGGACATGATCATGATCAATTAAGCACGGCCATAACTACCGATTTAGAAAAAGCCAATAGTAAATGAGACCGTCATCATGACATCATGAAAACATGGAGGTCAAACGTCATCCAATTAGCGTTTAGAAGTCCGATATGCAATGAACATAAAAATAAAAATGAATGAAGATACTGTTCTAGTCCATGTGGGTGGCCTGATATGTATTAACTGCTTGATTCCAGAGCCTGATTCCCGAAATGAAACGTTTAAAAAAACAAATGTATTGCAGATTTGCGAGCTTGAGATAGTTGTGCAATTACTTCTTATGTATTTTATTGCTTTCCCCATCTTTTAAAGTGTAGTATTGATTATTTATTTGCATTTACAGTGCTACGAACAGGGGCTTAATCACTTGCGAGTCCTATCTGGTACTCATAGGATTTTCTTCTACATTTGACATTTACAGGTGTGAAAACATGCCATTGTAATGTTTGAAAGATCAAAGGCTTAGATGGGTTGGGAGTTACAATTTTGGCAACTGCAGGGATTTTCAGCCTGTAACCCGCAAATCATTTGTGGGTAGCTAAATTACGCCAGTTGAATAGCAAATTAGTAACCAACAGTTGCTCAATTGAATTGGGGCCTATGTATATATATTTTATATATATATATATATATATATATATATATATATATATATATATATATATATATATATATACAGAATGGCGGATTATCCTTTAACCCTGTGGGGTATATATAATAATGGTTGTGGGCTAATTTACGTGTTGTACTCGGTTTCTCTGAGTGAATACTCTTTACATATTACTTATATCTGCCTGCAACATTGATTCCTTTAGGCTGACACAGGCTGCAAATCACCAGTGCAGTTTCTCACCTACCTCTTCTTTAAGATGGCCAAGCTTTGCAGTTACCAAGAGCGATTGCTTTAGTAATATATCATAGAAGATGTGGGTGTTGAAACATTCCAGGTCTATCTGCTGGTCATAGTCCCAAAACTCATCACCTGCAAGATATTTTTGAGAGAAAAAATATCATACTAAAACGATTGTATGTACCATTGAGTTATGGAGGAGAAAGTGAGTGAGAGAGCTGCCATCTTGAACTATACTTTTGGTTCTGTTATTGCGATGTTAAGTTATTGTTTTAAAGAAGCGGTTCTATGAAAATTCATACCAAATACAAAACATTAAAACATTACACACTTTTGTGGAAAATATAGATACTGTCATTAAACTATTACATTTGATCTCAGACAGGCCATTTTCACATAATACATTGACAATTCAGGTGGAGGCGAAGGAACCAAGTTCATCAACATTTCACATCTTACTAATGGGTTAAATAACCCCAAAAAAGTTGTGGAAAAAAACTGTAAATAATAAAAAAAAAATGTTTTTATGATTTTAATGTTCATAGGCTCAGTGGTAAAGCTTTTTTGGTTCTGGGCCCTGCCCCGTATCAACTCACTCAGTACACACACAGACCCACACACACATATACACCTCCCACATGCCTCTGTGAAGCTTTGAACATTGTTAAATCAATGTATGTTTCATGTTGCGGGTGTGCATGATCAGAAGCATTGGGAGAGTGGTGAGCTGAGTGGGCCCTGGGCCCTACAGAAAAATATAATACAATATATTTATATATATATATATATATATATATATATATATATATATATATATATATATATTTATTTAGACAGTACTCGAGCCACGGTGCACCGGCGTTAGCTCCATCCCTGCATAGGCTTAAAAATATGTATACCATAGTAATCCTATCACCAATATAGAACTGCTGCAATATGCTCTTATGAAGAACAGGAAATGGAAATAGATGTTTTACTGTCTTTCCCAAACTAATTTATACAGAACCAATGTGTTGGCTACAAAAGTATTGATGATACCAAAGATCCCTAAAAATAGTTCTCATGGAACTCACACCCCTTAGCAAAAATGTCTATACAAGTATATAAAATGTTTCCTTAGGCACCTGTAACCACATTCCAGGACACCACGATTCCTTTCCAAAACCCTAAATCATATAGCATATGTTAAAACATGTCAGGAAAATGTATCTTCATCATCTCTTATATAGAGCCAACATATTCCTTAATGCTGCAGTACAATAAAACATAGTTCTAACAATGCATAATTTGATAGACAAAATGAACTGACTACCCTTCCCTTTAGCTAGCAATCATACACTGGTACTTTTATACAAAGTGCTTTGCAAGACTGATATGTTATATGGCATATCCTTATGGATAATAACAAAAGTTACATCTGTGAGTACAGCTGTTCAATAAATATAGTCTTATCTAAACAGATACAAATCCTGCTGCAGTATATATATTATAAGAGATCAAATTATACATTTGCTTACTGTTATATTTCTTTTTGTCAGCTTCATCCCATTTTTTGTCTGTATGACCTTTAATTCTCATTCGAGGATGCAGCTTTTTGAGTGTTGTCACTGTGGACCCTTTTGATGAATAACTATCAAAGTTGAATTTTAGTTGTAGCCTTCTGAATTGGGGGAAGCAAGCGGCCTTTTGAGCCCATCCAAGCTGTTGAAACCAAACCTGAAAGAACAGTGAAGTAGAATTTGTAGAACTTTTGTACGTAAATTATTTTACTAGAGTTACAGAAAGTTGCAAATGGTAAACTAAATGCAAGACCTCTGAACTAATTGTATACAGATTTCTGATCGTTTATTGTCAATTACCATTATTGGCTCATCATGCCTGTTATATTCTCAGCAGGAGGTGTGTCCTTTTATATAAACTAATGATCATTTAATTAGACCACATTGATGCTCTGTCAGCATTCAGTAGTTCACAACAGTTGGTCCTAAGATGGTCACTGAGATCTTATCTGCTGGTCCTTAGGAACATATGAGGAATGAGAAGAGCCTAACACTAAAAATATAACACTACCATAAGTTACAATTGTAGAAAGATTATTGATTAACTGTAGTTAGAAAGTACTCCATTCAAATATGTATACTACTAGATGTGTGTGAATTGGAAGGTAATCAGCCAATCCACAGATCAAAAAGGTTAATAACTACTAATGCAGTTGGTCCGCTGTGGCATAGGATAGGAACTAACATAGTAGCATTTTTGAGTTCTAGAAATGAAGAGTATAGGTAATCTAAAAATATGTATTTTTATTTAGAATATTAGTACATTAATAGTACATTTGTATTCACATTTCAATGTGTAAAAATAAGTTAGAAAACATATTTCCTGCTCAGAATTCCAAGAAATACAGTGAAATGTTGCATAGTTATGAACATGGAAATCAGTCCACAATGCATTTTCACTCTTTAATCCAAAGCCATTTTAAATGGAGAATAAAAAGAGGGAGATCAGTTCATGGTTTAGTACAATAATGTGTAAAGAACAGGTGCAGCTTAGCATCAATCCTAAACATGGGAGTAAATGAAAGTAATGGGAGTCAAGGAATGAAATAGGCCCCAAGCAAAATGAAGAAGCTTGTTTTGGGGGAGAATTTGGAGATAAGGTGGGAAATGTAAGGGGTAAGCATATTCTGGAGGCTAATTGGAAGCAATGAAATGATTAGAAGAGGTGCAATTATTAGTGTGGCAAAGACAATTATAATGTATTGTGCTCATGATAGTAGTATGAGAGACCACTAAGGAACAAGTAACAGTAGTCAAGGCAGCATATGATAAGTGAAGGAATAACTATTTTGAATATTTTTAGGTGAAGGTGACTGAATACAAACACAATAAAAGCTCCTAACTGCCTTATTATAGTTAAACTGTGAGGTGTGCTCAGCTACGGTCCCCTCTTGATACACATACTCATTGCATGTCCTACAAAACTCTGTAATGCTTTTGTCATGCAAAACTTAAGACAAAGTAGATATTTTTTTCATAAATGAAAATCTATTAAAAATAACACTACAGAAATAAAAATAAAAATAATATAGACTGCACAGACTCCCTCCCCAAGAGAAGTCTACTTACAAGTAGCAAAACACAAGTAATCAAAGTGATCAGTAGACCAATTATAATTCCAAAAATTGCTGGCCAGTCTGGTTTTAAAAGTGGTGGTGACATCCTTGCTATTCCATTTCTGATGACATGTCTGGGCGCAGTAGGGAAGAATGGCCCATCTTCATAGCATTGACCTCCAATAGGCATGACCCTAATATACTACAACACAAAGAAATGGTGGAAATCATACATTTTATGACTGTTCCAACAACAGATTACTGATACTTAATTTAATCACTTGTACTGTACAGAGAAAATATACAGATAAATTATTTTTTTTCTCAATAATATTATTAACATGTGTTGCATAATAACTATTGAATAAAATAACGAAAATCGAAGCCAATCTCTCAGGAATCTGTCTATTGTAACTAGGTTAGCTAATATACTTAAGCCAACCCAATTTAAATGAGAAATAAGGAATTTTATATATTATAATTACATGACCAGCTGCAGGCAATACAATTTACTCTTGGTTTTTATATACTTCTCATTCTCTATATTGTTTGCCTCTGTAAATTATTCTGATATCTGGTATGTTCTGACACTAATCATTAATTGGTTCCTGACCTTAACATACATGGTTACATAGTAACTGAGGTTAAAAAAATACTTTTAGTCCATCAAGTTCAACCTTTTTATAACTCATCTCGTCTGCAATATGCAGATTAATCGTTCATTGTTAATTGATCCAGAGGAAGGCAAACAGAAGTCAAACTTTGCAAATTATCTCAAAAGGAGAAAAAAAAATCCTTCCTGACCCAGATACTGGCAATCGGAATCCTCCCTGGATCAATACTCCCTCTCTAATTATCCAGGATAACCCTGAATGCCATTTTTATTCAAAAATAAATCCAATCCCTTTTTAAAGTTATCAATTGAATCCGCTGTCACCACCTCCTTTGGTAGAGAATTCCACAGATTAACCGCTTTTATTGTGAAGAACCATTTTCTTTCATGAAGGTGGAATCTTTTTACTTCTAACCTAAAGATATGCCCTCTTGGCAGTTGAAAACTACTTGAAAAAGTTCCCTTGACAAATCTTTATATTGACCCTGGATGTATTTATATAAAATAATCATATGCCCTCTTAGACGCCTTTTTTCTAGAGAACTATATAATATAATTCTGTTGTCCTTCTCTGTACTTTTTCCAGTTCTAAAATGTCCTTTTTATAATATATCTTCTGCATGCATTAAACAAAAAACTAAATATGTTACTATGTCTTAATTCATATTGCTCTCCCCTGCAGTTTGTGCACTTCGACATTTGCAGTCTACATTGGCCTTGGCTTTGTTCTTATACTATATGTCTCAGCCAAAGGGATGTTTTTCTTAAACAATTAATAGATAATTAAATTAATACAAGATAAAGTTAAAAAACATTGATGAATATTATAAAACACTAGCGACTTGCCCGTCAAAAATGATGGAGCAATAAAATTTGAAGCCATGTCAATGCTGTTTGCCACACAATGTGAAGGTTTTTGTACTGTGAGGACCTTCGGTGCTCATTGTGAGTCTCTCCTCTGGTGTACTTTTGCTCCTCTGAGCAGCCTCTACGCTCATCACAAAGACAGATACATATGTCTATATTTTTGTAAATAATAATCAATTGATTAGTTAATTAATTAATATACTTTACCTATTTGAAATGAGTATGTCATCAATCAATAGGCTGAAGAGCTAACAATATGTTTTCATTTCTCCCCAGCATATAATGTCCAGTTGGACTGTTGCTGGCCTATGTAGATAGTTTTATGAATGTCCGAACTGTGCATCAGCAGTAGGCTGCGTGTGCAAGGGCAAACCGCTGGTTTATTTCTGTAAAGCGCTACTGAAGATGGGTAATGTTGTGATTTGCAAGTTCGGAGTCTAAAGTAGCGTTGTTTGTGTATGTGCTACGCGGTTCACGAGTATTTGGCGTTCTTTTGTAGTAGTGTATTTTGTACCTTGGATGTTCCTGTGTGAAAGTTTTACGCGGTTGGCGGTGTGTTGCACGGACCAGGGTCGTGTAACCTCGTTTTCATTTTTTTTTGGCTGCCATTTTTTTTCTCAGTTAGCTAATTTTCGAGTTCAAAAACTCTTGAAAATCGACTTAAATTCGTATTCCACCTCACTCCCAGACGTCCTGGCTGTTCCCCCATGCTTTGTGTGATGTTTTTGTTGGTTTTTTTGTGTGTATTTTTTGTGTTTTTTGTTTTTCACGGTTCGGCCGTTAACTTCGTATTTTTCCTACCTTGTATTTTATTTTATAAGTCCCGCATCTCGTAATGGGCTATTTTCTAAGTTGCGTGTTCATCAACTGCTTGCAGTCTAACACCCTTATTAAATTGCGAATTGGGCAATTGAATAGGGCTCTATATAAGCACATAGCATATTTTTTTTACAGAATTGTTTTGTTAGTGAACTTCTATGCAAAAGCAAGGTGTTCAGTAACTAAAAACTTATTTTTTAAAAAGATGCTATGTGCGTATAGCAATTGGACGAATGGCAATTTAATAAGTCGGTAAGGCGATACCGAGTTTTCTCCGCGAGGCTCACAGGCGATGAGCGCCTTTGGCGCTCATTACCCAAGTGCTGGGAGTTGTAGTGCCTTAATGGCTCACCTCGCTACGCGAGGTGAGCAGGCAATAAGCGCCCAAGGCGCTCATCACCTAAGTGCTGTGAGTTAATGGCTCGCCTTGCTATGCGAGGCTCGCAAGCAATGAGCGCCTTCGCAGCTCATCGCCTAAGTCGTACGCACCACGCAAAGCGTGACAACATCTCATAGTTCGACAATTATAATATGTGATTCTAGGATATTTAACTAACCTTGAACTTATCCTGCCCCGGCACTTAGCTTGTTTACTAAATCCAAACATGTGCAGCCTGCCCTGACCTTGATCTGTCTCCTGGATTATTTTACTTGCCTAGGACACAGTGTTATGGTTGTTCTTAAACTCCTTGGCTCAGCCAATGGATTAAGTTTCATGAGCCGCAATGTGCATCATTATATAGGCTAAAGGGATAGAAAAAAAGATGTCTTGATGGATATTGTGGGTACAAAGTAATCTATGAGGAATGAACCTCTGTCAAAACAAAATAAAATAATCTGTAGCAATAAAATATCAATGAGGCTAAAAGAACAATAAGTGAGACTGCAGTAAAACACATCCTCCATCTTACCTGCAGATTCACAGGTAACGTTAAAGCTTTGTAAAATAAGCCCCATATAAAATATTTATAAGGTAAGCTTTTTGATATTTTTTTTTAATAATGGTAATATTCCGCTTAATAATGTATGTTTTTATATTTCCTGTTTTCTACCCCCATCAGTCACTATGTGGTGCAGCTGAGATTTGAGTCAATTTCTTGTGTAAACCTTATAATCTGTCACTACCCTAAACCTTAACCCTAAACCTTAACCATAGGAAATTGACTAAAATCTCAGGTGAAATTGCCTAAAATAGTGGCCACGCCAACTAGTGGCAGATGGCTGCCACTGCTGGTGGTCAGAAAACAGGAAATGTCCAAGCTTTTTTTTAGATATTATAATATATAAAGGAATGAATATTCAGTTGATTTATTGGCTAAATTTACACTGTGGCTCAAATATAAGCAACCTGCATTTTACAGATAATTACCATCATTTTATAGGGGTTGCTGCTTAGCTTAATAACATAAACTCCTGGCTCTTGGAACTGAAACAAGAAAGAAAAAGCAGATCTTGGAGAAAGCCATATCTCCTCTTCCAGGGAACGGAATGTTCCCCAGTCAAATGTTGGATTAGTGTTGTATAAATTGTTCCTGTAAAATGGAAAAATAAATATGTAAATACAATAGAACATTTACTGTATTGATGTAAGAAAATACCAGTTATAAAAATGACATGGAACGTGCAAATTTCCTATAGTTCATTAAAAAAAAAACCATCTTAAACATTACATACTGTGTTTTTCTATTAAATATATACATTTTAAATGTATTATCTTCAGTTGTTGCCCAGAAACACAAGCATGATTAAGTATTGTTCCACCTTCTCCACGCTCATTGTGTGATTGGCTGACCAACATGCAACATTTTTGTTAAACTGAAAGAGGGTACAGTTATAGAATGCTTGTGGTGAAAATTAAACATTTTCTACTTTCGATTATTAATTTTTAAAAGAAAAAAAAAAACTTGTTCTGTATCAGATATGTTTCTGTAAATATATGAAAAAAATCTACATTTTTATGAATAATATAAACATTAGATCTAAGTTAAATAGTTACTTGATCATATTCAAAAATACAAAATAGATAAAAAATAAAGTTTTAATAGTTATTACTATTTGAAAAGCTAAGGTGACATGTAACCAATTTTGAATTGAATAAGTGATCTTTGGAGTTAAAGGGTCACTGCAGCCCTATACATGAATGACCACTGTGGTCAATTATTTTTCTATATGGCCTTTTAAATAACATAATTGATAATGTGCAAAATTATGTAAAAATAAATAAGTAAAACCTTTTCATCTTCTTTACTTACCCTGCTTCTTACAGCTTCTGTATCAGCAGGACGTGTCCTTGTACGCTAATGAGCTTTACATTACAACTAATAATAGCAATGTATATGCTACCTTCTCATTGGGTAGATACAAACTTCCCGTGCATAAAATGGCTCCTCCAACACAGGAAGTAGGTCACTAAACAAAAATCATATATATACCAGAAGTATAACTGCATGTAAAAATAATAAATTAGAGGCTGTATTTTTTTATTTTACATTCTAAAAACATGTTGCCTATTTTCAAGTATATTTCTTCAATTAGTTTATTTTATCTTTTGGTTCCGGCATTGGGAGGAAACTTTGACTGCAGTGGAAGTTTCTATCTGCATAGTGTCAATCTGGCAGCTCAGATTACAGTGCTTGCAACAGAACTAATGGAATACTCAATAGTTTACAAAGCAGCAAAGCATCATGTCACAAAATAAAATGGAACACAAAATGTAAAGGTTGTGTTTTTTAGTTTTTTCTCTTTAAATATTTTTTGAATCTTCATGACAAATTTTGTAACACAAAAGCAGTTCACAACTCAAGTGATATTGTACATCCGGCCAATTATACTATTTTTAAATATTTTTCCCCTTTACCCCTCCCACTTTCCTTCCCCCCTTTTTTTATTGCTCTTGTTTCTTTTATAATGTTTTCTCATTTCTCCCTACCTTACCCATTCCAATATAACACTTTGCAGCATTAATCATTTTAACCCAAGCTCACTCGGTAAGCTAACAATTTTAATCCTAACCAGGTAAAACCAACATTTTTCAATAAGACATATGTTTTTCCAAATGTATATCTTGTACATTTCAATATTGTTTTCAGTTAAATAAAATAACATGTCCCCCTCCTGGTCTAGGTAAGGAATCATATGTTTAGTTTATGTTCAAATCCTCTTAAATGTATCTACCCTGTCATTTATAGTAGTAGGTATATTTTCCATTACTAAAGTACCATTTATTTGATGTATAGGATGACAGAGAGGTAAATCTTTTTGTATCCTAATAGTTATGCATATATTTGTATATAGTATACTGTATGTCTAGTAGCATTTATAACATCAGCTAAAGTACCATACTTTTTGGGGGTTAAGAGAAGTGGCAAACCTAGGAGACAATAAACTGGTTAATGCTCATTTCAAGAACCTGAGCTCGAATTTGATCTGCTTTGTCTCATACATTTTTAACAATTGTGCATTCCCATACTATATGTATCAATGTATTTCTTTGATTACAACAATTGGTCCAAAATGCTAGAATCCATTTTTATTGAGTATAGAAGGTGTGACGTTACGTTTTATGAAGGTACATTAATGATGTGACCATCAGAGGGGCATTTTCTACTGCCAAGTCTTCAAATCTTTTTTCAACTTATTCATAATTGATGGATAATTTACTTTGTAAACGTTTGCAGAATGTTGTGGTATATTTGCCCCTAAAAAATGAATATAATCAGATTTCCAATGAAACTCAAAGTTTAAGTTCAATCAGTTTCTGGGTAACATTAAATATTAATTTGTAAGCCAGAACACATACTAAATGTGTACAACATCTCATTTAAATTAAGTAAAAATGTAGATAGATCATATGATGTCATCTGAAAATAGGCAACATTTATACTCTTGTTGTTTGACTTTTGGGCCTGTGATATTGCCATTTTGTCTAATTTGTATGGCTAGTGGTTCAATTAGTGATGTCGCAAACAGTTTGCCCGCGGACTATTCGCAGCGATTTTGGCATGTTCACGCTCGCAGCGAACATATGCGCTTTTCGGTTCGCCCCCTATTCTTTATCATTGAGGAAACTTTGACCCTGCACCTCACAGTCAGCAGACACATTCCAGCCAATCAGCAGCATACACTCCCTTCCAGAGCCTTCCATCTGAAGGACAGCAACCCAAAAAGCCCTTTTTAGGGCTAGAACATAATTTATTTTATTTTATTTATTTTTTCTGTGTAATCTAATTGCATATGCCTGCCTGCCAGCGTGTGTGTGTGACAGGCTAACACCTAACAGCTTATATTGTGCTCAGTGAAATAAAACAACACTTTTTTGACTGTAATAGATTAAATATCAGTTGCCTGCCTACAGGCGTGTGTGTGAAGCCTATTGCATCTACTCTGCCAACTTTTGCCAGTGCACAGTGGGCCTATTGCATCTACTCTGCCAACTTTTGCCAGTGCACAGTTATACGTCATATCTGGTGCAACCGTAGTGTACAGTGACATAAAACAACACTTTTTTGACTGTAATAGATTGAATAGCAATTGCCTGCCTACAGGCGTGTGTGTGAAGCCTATTGCATCTACTCTGCCAACTTTTGCCAGTGCACAGTGACACTCATATCTGGTGGCACCTTAGATTGCACGCTCAGTGCCCCAAATTTGAAGTGGGAGGACAGACCAAGCATCTTTTTCCATCTCCCGCTTCCAAAAATCCATGCCATATACACGTCCCCTGATAGTGGACGTAACAGGGATTAAACCGATAGGAATAGTACTACTTAACAGTACACACCTTATAATAATTCAGACAGAGGCAACGCGTATAATCTTCCATGCTGTGCAGTGGAAGCCCCCAGACTCTGACCTGTGTATAATATTCCATGCTGGGCAGTGGAAGCCCCCAGACTCTGATCTGTGTATAATCTTCCATGCTGGGCAGTGGAAGCCCCCACACTCTGACCTGTGTATAATCTTCCATGCTGGGCAGTGGAAGCCCCCAGACTCTGACCTGTGTATAATATTCCATGCTGGGCAGTGGAAGCCCCCAGGCTCTGACCTGTATATAATCTTCCATGCTAGGCAGTGGAAGCCCCCAGACTCTGACCTGTGTATAATCTTCCATGCTGGGCAGTGGAAGCCCCCAGACTCTGACCTGTGTATAATATACCATGATGGGCAGTGGAAGCCCCCAGACTCTGGGAGTCTGAAGAAGAGGAGTCAGAGGAGGAAGGTGGCTTTGAGGATGTGGAAGACACAACACAGCAGGCGTCCCAGGGGACTTGTTGTCATCTTTCGGGGACCCTTGGTGGCTGGGTGGAGGAAGAGACCTTCAATGACATCAGTGAGGACAAGGAACGGGACATGGCTAGCTTGGTATCCAACCTTGTGCAAATGGGGAGTTTGCTGTTGTGCAAAGGGACTGTTTGCGGTTGTTTGCGGTGCAATAAACGGGGAGATTGGTCTGTTACTGTGAAGTGGGTGTAACCCTTACACTACCTGATCGATACAACATCATACCTGATGTTTTAAAGCATGTTATTCCAAACAATTTAGGAATGTTAGGTGATTTATGCCCTTTATGGCTTAAAACCAGACTCTGCATCAACTATGTAATTTTCCGTGGGAGTTTTGCCATGGATACCCCTCCGGCATGCCACAGTCCAGGTGTTAGTCCACTTGAAACAACTTTCCCATCACTATTGTGGCCAGAAAGAGTCCCTGTGGGTTTTGAAATTCGCCTGCCCATTGAAGTCTATGGCGGTTTGCCGATGTTCGCCCGTTCGCGAACATTTGATGAAGTTCGCGTCCGCTGTTCGCGAACCCAAAATTTGATGTTCGCGACATCACTAGGTTCAATAGTAATCACAGATTGCAATAATGGACAACCTGGTCTTGTTCCTCTTTTTATAAAGAATTTATGAGAATAATTCCCATAATTTGTACTTGTCTCATTAGTCTGTTGTATAAAACTTTTAAAGCCTGTATAAAGGAACTACTGATGCCAAATCTATGGAGTGTATGAAACAAGTAAGAACAGCTAATTTTATCAAAAGCCTTTTCTAAATCAAACGTTAGTAAACAGATTGGCATTCTTGTCTGTTCTGCTATCATTAATAAATGTAAAACTCTTTTAATGTCTGTCTTTTCAGGATAAACCCTACTTGCTCATTATGAATTAACAAGGGAAGATATTGCTTTAAATGTGTCAGTAATATTTTTGTAAATATTTTAAGATATATATTCAGTAAAGATAACTGAAAATGCTTACACAATAATGGAGTTTTACTCTATTTAGGTATAACAGATATATAGGCTAATTATATTTCATCTTGAATATCATTACACAATATAATTATAGAGTTTTAATAGACCACAAACCTCTGGGCCTGCTGATATGAACATTTTCAGACTTTTGGTTGCCTCTATTATTTCCTCTGCATCTATCAGTGAATTTAGATTGTTCCTTTGTGCTTTACTAAGTGTTTGAATTTAGGGAATTACTCTGTTAAGATACTGGGTCAAAGAACTAATTTACTAGAGGAAACAACAGATCAAATCTTGGAAGCTCAAGAACACGATAGAGCTGAAATTTCAGCCCTGGTGTCTAAAGTTTTAGCCCAGGAAGAAAACATTGATGATCTGGAAAATAGATTGAGGCAAAACAACGAGTTTGTGGGGTACCAAAAGTAGTTCCAGATCTGGTGCAATATCTCACTGCCATAATTTCCAATATTTTATCAGACCTTGCAGATGTTTCCTGGGCGATCGAACGAGCTCATAGAGCTCTGGGAGCCTCAAGAAACCAAGAGCTCCCCAAAGTCATCATTGTACGCTATTTGATATGGACTTATCCCTATTGACATTGGAAAAGTGCAGAGCCCTGAAACCAGTTCTAGCCAGTTCAAGCACAAAATACCATACAGATGGGGATTTCCTTTTTCCCTTTCTTTTCAAAATAGGGGAACTTCCTATTCGATTCATTCGCCTTCAATTAGCAGCTCCACAGGAGATCTGTACTACCCAGGATCAATTACCCATCCCAAGACCTTCCAAAATCTGGTCGACATCCAGAAAGCCAAACCGCCCGGCTTCTGCTTTAGACTTCAACCGACTCTTCCCACAGATCCTTTGAGCATTCCTCCCAACAGGCCGGAACCTGCTCAAGCAATGACTGAAGGATGATTGTCTTAATTTTTATTTGTTTATCTTAAAAACATAGTTAGAGTATTTTGTAAGTCTAATTTACAGTTTAAGAGAGATGATTCAATTGCAATGTAGTTAGAGTTGACCTAACACAATATCTAAGATTTCTATTTTCTTATGCATTCAATAGTTAACTTGTTGATGCTTTTCTCTCTTTTACTATGTCAGACTTCAGTTCTGTCTTTTTGGACTGTAGCAATATAGCAGTTTGGGGTAACTAATTTAGTGCCTGTCTGTCCTACATTTATATTCTTAGTCACAGGAATGTATATGACTAAGTTGTTTGTTTATAGTTGTTTTCACACTGTTTTCCCTTCAAGAGTTAAAGTTCCATACTTCAATGTACTGAATAATTTCTCTACCTTTCCTTTACTTAAAGGCGTTCCTAAACGTTCCAGTCTGACTCCTCTGATTCTACAGGGAGCGGTACCGTTGTTCCCGCAGGTCCTTGACGGTCAGCTTGTCTCAGAATCTACTAGGGTAATAACACATTTGTGGTCCTTGCAGACTTCTACACTTCTTAATGGCTAGTTCACAATATACTTTCATCACACACAATGTCAGGGGTTTTAATTCACCTAACAAAAGGAGGAAAGCCTTTATCTCCTATAAGAAAATCAAACCCTCTGTACTCTTCCTCCAAGAGACCCATTTTGCACAAAACAAAACAACTTCTTTCTTGCATTAGGATTATCCAACATTTTATACCTCTAACCAGAAAACCAAAAGCAGCTATACTGATCCACAAAAAATTCCCTTTTAATGTAACCCATAAAAGAAAAGATAAGAAGGGTAACTTCATTATTCTTACAGGAACCTCACTAAGCACTAAGCTTATCCTAGTATCTATTTATGCCCCTACTACAGCTCCACATAAGGCTCTCATAAATCTACTGGAAACATTAGATTCTCAAGAAACAGGCAAGATAATCATAGGGGTAGATTTTAACCTGGTTTTAAACTCAGATCTGGATAGGTCCAAAGGGCTGAGTTCAAATCAATTAGGAACCTTTTGTTTAAACCCGGCTTTGTTGATGCCTGGAGGGGGCTCCTGTAAGGAGTATACATTTTACTTCCCTATGCACAAATCATATTCTAGGATTGACACACCTGTTATAGACGCCACATTGCTAGAACAAACCAAATGTTCAGATATTATCCCCTGCCCCTGGGCTGATCACAGTCTAGTGTCATTGGTTCTGAATTTAAACCCCAACTTAGATACAACCTATGCGTGGCGTATAAATAACAGGCTCTGTATAACCCCATTAAACAAGATCAAGTCATAAAGGAATTTCAAGATTATTTTCAGACAAACACTAACCCCTGCACTAGCATAGGTTGGCTTTGGGCGACAAGGCTTTTATTAGGGGCACATGCATACGTTTAGCCTTCTCATAAGAAAAATCTGAATGAGCACGAAAACTCATTGTCGAAAGAACTTCTTAAACTCGAGAAACAAAACCAGCAACATCAATCAGAATTAATCCGCCAGCGGATTGATACTATTAGATTGGAACTAGATAATATTCTTTCTGTTCAAACAGAGAAAGCCTTGATGAAAACCCAAAGCAAATTTCTTTGACCAAGCAAATAAGGCAGGCCCCCTTTTAGCTAATAAGTTGAAAGCCAAATATCAGCAGCCAAACAACATCTGGCTCAGTTACAATGAATCAGGCGCAGATTCAGGATACCTTCCTTAAATTGTATCAGTATATTTATTTATACCTCACATGCAAATAGATGAGGTAACCCTAGCTAACTTTTTAGATAAACTGAACCTCCCCGCTTTGGAAAACTCTAATCTGGAGATGCTTAATTCTGAGGTAACCCTAGAAGAACACATGATTAAATCTTTCAAATTAGGCAAATCTCCAGGGCCGGATAGCTTCTCTAATTTATATTATAAAACATTTGTAGATGTTTTGACGCATCATTAGGTAACAATATATAATGCTATTTTACTAGGGGAACAGATGCCACCAGAGCTAAATCAAGCGAACCTTGTCTTTTTGCCCAAGGCGGGGGCAGACCCACTAGAGGTTAAAAACTATCGCCCAATCTCCTTGCTAAACAGGGATATTAACAGCCTTATTAAATTGCAACTTGGCCAATTGAATAGGGCTCTATATAAGCACAGAGCATATTTTTTTACTGAAGTTTTTATTTAGTGAACTTCTATCCAAAAGGTCTTCACTAACTAAAAACTTCTGTAAAAAATATGTTTTGTGCTTATATAGAACCCTATTCAATTGGCCGAATCGCAATTTAATAAGGCTGTAAGTTAGTAGCTAGAATTATGGCAAATAGGATTTCCAGATTCTTGCATAAATCTCCTGGGCCAGATAGCTTCTCTAATTTATATTATTAAAAAATTGTAGATGTTTTGACTCATCATTTGGTAACATTATATAATGCTATTTTACTAGGGGAAAAGATGCCACCAGAGCTAAATCAAGCGAACCTCGTCTTTTTGCCCAAGGCTGGGAGAGACCCACTAGAGGTTAAAAACTATCACCCAATCTCCTTGCTAAACAGGGATATTAACAGCCTTACAAAATTGTGATTTGGCCAATTGAATAGGGCTCTATATAAGCACATAGCATTTTTTTTTTACAGAAGTTTTTAGTTAGTGAACTTCTTTTCAAAAGGTCTTCACTAACTAAAAACTTCTATAAAAAATATGCTCTGTGCTTATGAACATTCTCCCTAGAGTCTTATATTATTTTAGATAAAAGGACTCCTTGCTACTGTGCCTTAGGGAGTAAAGCTGCACCTCACTGAAAAGGCCCATAGAGGCCAAAATGCGTCTTGGGTTTGCTGTTTCTCCTGTTCAGGGAGAATTGCCTGGTATTTAGGGGCTGGGTCACTCTTTTGAGTGAGACCAGACTGTTATATTACAGGATATTTATCCATGTGAATGGCACAAGTGAGCTAAACGAGGTTGTTGCTCTCTGAGTAGGTAACCAGACCTATAGAAAACCCCACTGAGGTATTTTTTTCCGTTCTCAGATGAGCACCTCTACTCTATTTGCATAACTATTTTAGATCCCTACCTATCAAAGTTCTCATTAAAGATCTAGATAACTTTTAAAAGCAAATTATGAGATTTATTTTGAGTAATAAACCTCCTAGAATTACTAAGTCTACAATGGTTAGACATAAAGATAAATGTGGTCTTGCGTGCCCACACCTCAAGCTTTACTACAAAGCGCTGCAAATGTCAGTTCTACCCCAAGCGCAATCCTTAGAACACAACCGATTTGGGCTTTGATTGAGAACCATCCGTTACAACCCCTAGAGTGGGATACAATAATATGGCTTCCTAAATCTCAACGCCCCCCAAATAACTACCTCAATCCCATGATTAGATTGTCTTTAGCATGCTGGTCCTTGGTCAACTCCAAACGTCAATTGACTCCTGCCCTCTCCCCCCTTCTCTCCATTACTTCCTCTCCCCCCTTTTCAAAGGACCTTTCCACAGACTCAAAGGCTTGGTGGATTACACATGGTCTTGATAGAATAGATGCATGAATAATTGAAGATCAAATTATCAATTTTGAGTACTTCAAGGATAACTTTGATCTCCCCCTGAAGGAATACTTAATGTTCTGCTAGTTTAGACAGGTTGTAATGACCTTGAAGAGGACGTTTGGTTCCCCAAAGGTTAATTGGATCACTCACATCTGCAAAGATGCCCCACTAACAACAGGTATGCTCAGTGAAATATATGAGAATTTCAATAAACCTCTCAATAATCATAAACCTAAACATTTGATTAGATGGGAAGAATACCTGGGTCAGATTAGGGATATGGAAAAATGGGGACAAACTAGTCGGAGACTAGCCAAGGGTTCTTATAATTATAGCTTACTAGAAACTTCACTAAAGGTTTTCCATAGAACCTATATTTCCCCAGAGAGACTTTGCAAGATGAACCCCAGGAACCCACTTCCTGTTTTGGGGGATGTCTATATATAGCGACCTATATACACACTTGGTGGACCTGCCCAAAAGATCAAACTATATGGTCTGACATAACTGGCCTCAAATCTTTTTCATACCCAGATAATATATTCCATTGAAGTTTGTCTATTGGGACAACACTCACCTCTCCTAATTAAACCTCAGTATAAATTACTCCAATATATTCTACTAGCTGTCAAAAATCATATTGCCAGTAGGTGAAGGAGTGTCAATCTATGCTTAAAAGACATATTCAATAAGATAAACTTTATAATGATTAATGAAAAACTAATACACGTAATTTCTGACACTTATTCAATTTCCTGACCCCACAGTATAGATCTAGGATAAGGAAACACTAGGCTGGCACTCTTACTGGAGATCGGACTGAAATGAGAGTTGACGCTCTTTACTATTATTAAATTGGCTTTAGGAAGTTGAAAAAAAAAGGAACAGAAAAGTAATATATTGAAGGTTAAATCACCTTTCCTTCCCTCCTTTCCCCTCACCTAATTACCCTTGTTTTGTTTTATGTTTTTTATTGTTGATAACGGAAAATGGTTAGTGGTGATGCTCACATGGGAATCATTAATGTACAATCACATACCATGCTTTTTTTGTTTGTATTTTCTACACCAGCATCTTATATGCCATGGCCTGAAGTGGTTGTTCTTTTTTTCTTCATTTTAACTTGTATTTACTTGTGAGTCAATAAAAATTATTGGAATTAAAAACTTCAGTGGTGCTTTAAAAGCTAACATGGCTACGGCTTTCCTATTAGTGACAGGATTGAAGTTAACAGAAGATCAGCACTAGGGGGAGAAATATATTTATGAAAGATAACTTCCTGATATACTTTTTATTTTGATACCTCATTAACTACTTTATTCAAATTATAGATTCTCTTTCTTGCCATTTGCTTTTATAAATTGCTTCTAATTTACAGTTCAGAGTACTTGATAAGAGAGGGGAAATGATTCTAACTAAATGACAACATTGGGGGTTGTTGTTTTTGTCACCACAAAGACAGACAAGCAAACTGCAGTTCTAATTTATACATCAGCAATAACAACAATAGAGCTGTTCATGCAGAGAACCAGTGGTGTAGGTAATGAGGGGCAGGAAGGGTGTTGCACCCGGCGGTCAGTCTCTGGGGGCAGCGAAACTTCCCCTTCCCCAAGGCCACCTCACCAGCCCCTCACCCCAGCCCCCCCCCCCCCCCTGAGTTTTTTTTCATTTTTTTATTATCAGGTTTTTTTGGGGGGGGGGGGTTATGGGTTTGCTCGGTTCAGGGGTTAAGAGCATTGTTTTGCGGCCTCTGGTATTTTTTTTTCTAAGTCCCATGGCTCGTAATGTTGGCTCGCAGGCAATGAGAGAGAGGAGGAGGGGAAGAGAGACACAGGGTAAGGAGAGGAGGAGGGGAAGAGAGACACAAGGTAATGAGAGGAGGAGGGAAAGAGAGACACAGGGTAAGGAGAAGAAGAGAGACACAGGGTAAGGAGAGGAGGAGGGGAAGAGAGACACAGGGTATGGAGAGGAGGAGGGGAAGAAAGACACAGGGGAGAGAGAGGAGCACGGGAAGAGAGACAGAGGAGGAGGAGGACTAAGTGCTTTGAGTTAACGTCTCGCCTCTGAAAGTCCCGCTTTTGTGGGGGATTTGTTACAGAGTGACTGAGGCTCCATAGTGCTACCTCAGCAAATGCGGACACTTACTTCGGCTTTGGCTCATTGCAGTTTATGTTCCCCTCGGCAAATCCGGCCCCTCGCTTCACGAGGGTCCACATTTGCGGCCTACAATTATTCTTTGGCTCATTGCAGCCGACGTTGGAGCCTCCACCTCCGCAAATGTGGCCCCTCGTGTTGCAAGGGTCCGTATTTGCTGCCAGAACGGCGTCCCTCGCTTTGCATGACGATGGCTCACAGTTTGACAACTATTATATGTGATGTGTGCATTAGCAATATACAAATTGGGACATTATTGCAGCGGTTTCTAATCTACATGCATAATTTTTTCTATTATTTATTATATTAATATACAGTGGTGTTTTCTATTTCACATATATAGTAACATAGTTTTCTTATCTTATTTTATTCAAGTTAACCTTACCAGAGTAGGAAAGGTTCCTGATTTATAGCTCAAGGGGGTAATTGGTGGATCCCCGGTTCCACCATTAGAATTAGGGATAGATCACTATTAGGTAGTACAATTGTATTAGTTTAAAGGAGTAAGTGGCGGGCTCTGCTACCACCAAACATATTAGGGATTAGAGAGTACTTCAATTTAAAAAAAAATATTATTTCAACTGCTGCTATTTTGTCTTAGATTTATTGTGATCCTTTATTTGTATGTATACTTTTCTATATTGGCTGATATCTAATTTATTTATTTTATAAGGTATTTATTTTTGATAGATTGATTTTTATAAGAACCACCTCCCATACTGTTTCTTCTATCTATTTAAAGTACCTCATTTTTGGTCCAATTCCGTTCCCAGTGTTTTTGGTTCTTGACACGTCTCATAAGGTGAAAAACTGCTTGACTGCTTGAAATTCATTACTTGGAACTGATCAATTGCTCCTAACTCAATACTTGGGACTGATCGCTCAGAAGTCGACGCAATGTCAACACCACGCTCTTGTCTCTGCAGCCTGTGCCTGTAAGAGGCAATCTACACTCTGTGTCTGTAAGAGCTAATGTGCCCAGAATATGTCTATAAGAGCAGAGTAGGATGTGTAAGAGTGTAGGATGTGCCTGTAAAAACCAAAGATCCAATCTCTCCTCTTTCTCTTTGTCTAAATCGCCACCATCCCATTGGGCCCTCAAGTCCTCTCAGTACAGTTAGGATGAAGTTAAATTCTCTGTTATTTGATGTAATTATTGTTTTTTATTTATGTTTGTTCAGTTTTACAGTTTTGTATAAAAAAACAAGACCATCAGTTCAAACTAAAATGTGAAAAATCTTTTGTCCGTTACGGATTGTTTCAATTTACATTGATTCCTATGGGTAATGCTTGAAATATATACAGTATACACAAACATGCCCACATGCACACACTCATTTCCCTACATAGCCCCCAACACTGCGGATATACAGAAAGTTGCTTCATACACAATATACATGAATACTATAGATATCGCCAGAATCTACAAAACTACACTAATTTATACATACGTTATAACACACATAGACATAGAATGACATCACATACCAGGTGGATAATAAAACTCCAATTATATATACTGTATATACTAGGAACTTGCCTGTCAAAAATGATGGGATTAAAATTGTAAGGCTGGCAATGCTGTTTGCCACACAATGTGAAACTTTTAGTCCTCTGAGCACCTTCGGCGCTCATTGCGAGCCTCTCCCCCTGTGTACTTCAAGTTTCCTGCTTTGCACTGATCACCTTCACCACTCATCGCAAGCCCCACACTGAGCGCCATAGAAACTCATTGCAAGCCTTTTCTATGACCTGCGCTCAGTGCAAGCCTCTCCTCTCGCAGTACTCATCGTGAGCCCTGCGATGAGCTCCTTTGGCGCTCATCGCATGGGTTGCAATGAGCGCTTTCAGTGCTTATTGCGAGCCTTTCTTCTCACCTACTGTACGGGCCACAATTTTAGTGCTTGGGAATGCCATGTGTCTCTTTGCAGCATCTCCACCTGTACCTTCCCTGTGTCTTTCTCCTCGGTGACTGACGCTGGTTTTATTTTCAAAGTCCCGCATGCCTGGCATTGCTGTTGTAAGTGTTAGTGTTCGGTGTGGTGTATTTTATAATTTCCCCGTGCCTGGCGTTGTTCGTGTAAGTGTTACTGTCTTCAGCGTCGTGTATTTTGTAAGTTTTGTGAGCCTGGCGTTGCTAAACCTCTTTTTCATGCTGTTCCCGAAATTTTGCGGTTTTCGTCCGCCATTTTTTTCCTCGCTTAGGCGATTTTTGGGTGACGAAAAACGCCAAATATGGGTGTAATTCGCTTGCAGCATCACTCCCAGACTTTCTGTGTCTCCCACTCATTTCAAACCGAAGTACTGCTCCGC
Source organism: Discoglossus pictus (assembly GCA_027410445.1). Lineage (NCBI taxonomy): Eukaryota > Metazoa > Chordata > Amphibia > Anura > Alytidae > Discoglossus > Discoglossus pictus. Next base: position 112,630,914 of record CM050169.1, read on the forward strand.
TGCTTCATTCCTGTCATTCTAGCCTAACCTAGAAGACTCAAACAATCTCAGTGATACCACTAACACATTCTGAATAATTGAGGTTGAAAAAGGATTCTGAGTCCATCAAGTTTAACCTTTTTAGATGTGAATTATTAATTAACCAAAATAAATGCAAACAATTTGGCAGTTGTCTCATAAGGGTAAAATACTTTCTTCACCAAAGTATTGACAATCTGATTACTCCCCGGATCAATATCCCTACTATTCTAATTATCCAACATAGCACAGATTGCCCTTTTATTCAAAATGTTATTTAACCCCTTTTTAAAGTTATCTATTGAATAAACTTCTTTGGTAGTGAGTTCCACAATCCGTGAAGAACTATTTTCATTCTTTTATAAATATTACCATTTGTTTCTGTAAGATTAGGACAATTCATAAGATTATTATGTACATTAGTTTACACATTCCAGAGGAAATCTATTAATATATTGCAAAATGATTAACTTACACATCATACACAGGGTAGTTGTCCTTGGAAGCAATAAACATAATGAAGTCATTAACATTTATGCACGTGGTTGGGTTGAATATACCGGAAACCTCCTGTGATCCAAAGCTTCTCTCTTGCACTGAAGAACAGAATAAAGTATATTTTAGATACTTGTGTACAAATAATAATTAACATTTTAGACACTTTTACAGCAAAGGGTGCCTACTGGGCATTAGAAATTAAGTCAAAACACTTATCCTAAACTACAGGGTAGTTATAAAGATCTTTGGCAACTTTAAAATGTAATAACTTTGGATGTATACCTGATAGAAAAGCACTGTAAATGGCACATAAAAGGTGCATTTTTATTGTTAATTATGTATTAGTGTTGATAATTTTGGATTCATTATTTTTTATTTATTTTCAGATCCTTTAACTGATTGAAAATGCAAACACTAGAAGAAAGGGTCAACAGTGTGTTATGGCTTGAAGACTGTAGGTTTATAACAGCTATGAGAAGAAGATTCAAAGATGCACCACAGAGGAACTCAATTACCAACTGGAAGAAAAGGTTTAGGGAAACAGGGTGCAGGTTTGGGAGGCCATGAATTGGAAAATAGAGATGTCGCGAACATCAAATTTTCGGTTCGCGAACAGCGGACGCAAACTTCCAGCAAATGTTCGCGAACGGGCGAACCCGGCGTACCGCCATAGACTTCAGTGGGCAGGCGAATTTCAAAACCCACAGGGACTCTTTCTGGCCACAATAGTGATGGGAAAGTTGTTTCAAGGGGACTAATACCTGGACTGTGGCATGCCAGAGGGGGATCCATGGCAAAACTCCCATGGAAAATTACATAGTTGATGCAGAGTCTGGTTTTAAGCCATAAAGAGCATAAATCACCTAACATTCCTAAATTGTTTGGAATAACATGCTTTAAAACATCAGGTATGATGTTGTATCGATCAGGTAGTGTAAGGGTTATACCTGCTTCACAGGGACTCCTGCTGTGTTTGGTCTTCCACATCCTCAAAGCCACCTTCCTCCTCTGACTCCTCTTCTTCAGACTCCTCTCTCTGCGTTGCCTCTGTCTGCGTTATTATAAGGTGTGTACTGTTAAGTAGTACTATTCCTATCGGTTTAATCCCTGTTACGTCCACTATTAGGGGACGTGTATATGGCATTGATTTTTGGAACAGGGAGATGGAAAAAGATGCTTGGTCGGACCTCCTCCTTCAAATTTGGGGCACTGCGCGTGCAATCTAAGGTGCCACCATATATGAGTGTCACTGTGCACTGGCAAAAGTTGGCAGAGTAGGCGCTGTAGGCCTCACACACACGCCTGTAGGCAGGCAATTGCTATTCAATCTATTACAGTCAAAAAAGTGTTGTTTTATTTCACTGTACACTACGGTTGCACCAGATGTAACGTATCACTGTGCACTGGCAAAAGTTGGCAGAGTAGATGCAATAGGTTTCACACACACGCCTGTAGGCAGGCAATTGCTATTCAATCTATTACAGTCAAAAAAGTGTTGTTTTATTTCACTGAGCACAATATAAGCTGTGAGCCTGACACAGGCAGGCAACTGAAATTAGATTAAAGGAAAAAAGGTTTTTTTTTTTTTCCAATGTATGGTACACCAACTATGACTGGTGAAACAGAGCAGAATATTAGCCTATCCTTCAGATGGAAGGCTCTGGAAGGTAGTGTATGCTGCTGATTGGCTGGAATGTGTCTGCTGACTGTGAGGTGCAGGGTCAAAGTTTCCTATATGATAAAGTATTGGGAGCAAACCGAAAAGCGCATGTGTTCGCCGTCCGCTGCGAACGCAAACATGCCAAAATCGCTGCGACTAGTCCGCGGGCAAACTGTTCGCGACATCTCTATTGGAAAACCAGTTTTAAAAATGTGTCAAAATCATGGTGGTTATGTTGAAGGATAATAAATAAAACTGTATTGCTTTAAAAAGATTTCAGCTTTTTATTTTCTTTAAAATGTGTATATCCAAAGCTATTAAAGTTTTAAGACTCAGAAGGACTTTATAACCACCCTGTAGAGTAATAGCATGCTTCACATTTCCAGTTATAAGACAGACACAGGGCCCAATAGGTAGCTTTAGCAATATAGATTTTTTATTTTTATTTTGAGGTTTCTTGAGTTGGATCCTGAATTAAAATGTGAAATTAAAATTCCACTAATGTAAATTAATAAATCAAAATAAGGCCATAACAAATACACCAGCTTTAAAACACATTAAAATACCAAACTGAAAAAAACACTGTATCTAATCATTCTTTTATCATAGTTTTCATTAAATCTTTTAAGCCACTGAAATAAATTAAATTGTCATTAAAGCTGTGATGTAAGTTTATTTTGATAAAATAAGGTGTAAAGTATTCACTAAAAGTGGTATTTCATTAGCTTCATACCTACAGATAGTATTAAAAAAACATCCATTAGCAGCTGTGCAAAATCCATATTATTTTAAAAAGTCATATTTAACATTAAATTTACTTTCAGGTTCAGCTGCTGAATTTAATATTGAATATTACTTTTGGTAGTAAAAAAATCCAATGCAATGCTGTTTGCCACACAAATCAAGGCTCTCACCCTTCTAAGTTAGGGGCCTTGCAATGAGCGCCTTTGGCTTCGCCGCTCATTGCAGGCCTTGGGCAACCCAGCAATTTCATGCCTCACAATGAGCGCCTCTGGTGCTCATTGCACGCCTCTCCCACCGTGCCTCGCAATGAGTGCCTTTGCCGCTCATTGCAGGCCTCGGACAACCCTCCACTTTCATGCCTCACAATGAGCTCCTTTTGCACTCATCGCGAGTCTCTACCCACTCTCTGACCCCTGTGTCTGTTTCCCCCTCTCCCTGGCCTGTTTTTTGCCCCCTTATTTCCCTCCTTTGTATCTCTTTTCCTCCCTCTCTCACCCCTGTGTATGTTTCCCCCCTCTCTCTGCATGTCCCCCCCCCTCTCCCTGCCCTGTGTTTTTTTTCCATTTATTTCCCACCTCTGTGTCTCTTTTCCATCCTCTCTCACCTCTGTGTCTCTTTCCACCATCTCACCCTCCCCTGTGTCTTTCTGCTCTCTGTCCCAGTGTAAATCTTGCATGCCATTGTTTTTTTTTCAAAGTCTTGTGGGGCTTGGGAGGATTGTCTGTGTTACGCACTTCAGCTTTGTTTTGATCTTTTTTGCAAACAGTTAAGTTTTTTGGTCCGCCATTTTTTTACTCGCTTTGCCATTTTTCAATCACTGAAAAACGGCAATTAGGGCTTTACTTAGCTTGCAACCTCACTCACAGGCTCCCTGGCTGTCCCCCTGAGTTGTGTGTGATGTTTTTAATTTATTTTTGACTTTATTTTTCTATTTTTGGCGGTCTTGAGAAAATCTTGTCAGTTAAATTCGTAATTTTGTTCAAAGTGTTGAGTGCCTCGCGATCAGTCCTACGTCCTTTGTCGCTAATTGCATGCATCGCCTTCAATCTCCTTCCAACCTCCATCGGTGGAGCATCCTCTGGCAGATTAAATCTGTGACGGGACAGAGGACCCTTAGAGTGATCCTACGTGCTCATTGCAGTAAAGTCATGCAAGGCTTGCAATGAGCGCCTTCGGTGCTAATAGCGCATGAGCAAGGTTTAACATTGCGTTACCACCATTAGTAACTTAGCTCAACTATTATATTTGATAAATAAATGTTATTAGTGATAAACGCATGATTAAAACAACAAGCTCATCTTGTTAGGACATTACACTGACCCTTTAAGTTTATACATACCAGAGAATTTTGACAAAGGTGAATTTTCTTTACCGGAAAAAATGTTTTTGACAAATTGAAGGCTAGTGTTGTAAATTCCTAAAAAACCTTGTCCTGCAAAGAAATCAGAATCAAAATGTGCATGTAATATATACTGGCTGTAAAGCAGGAAATATATAAGCAACACCATGAATCACACTATTACAGAACTGTGAAAGCAAAGAAGGTAATGGTTTGTAGCAGTGGCATAGCTTGAAGGGGTGGTGGGCACCGGGCAGCACCTCCTTGGGGGCAGTACTTATGGGGGAGGGGAGACAAGGGGGAGAGACAAAGGAGAAGGGAGAGACAAAGGGGGAGGGGAAGAGAGATAAGAGGGAAGGGAGAGACGGGGAGAGAAGAGTTGGAGAGACAAGGGAGAGGGGTAAAACAAGGGTGGGTAGAGACAAGGGATAGGGAGAAGCGGAGAGAATATTGAGAGAGACAAGGGAAAAGGGGAGAGACGGGTAAAGGGAGAGACAAGGGGGGAGGAGAAGGGGAGAGACAAGGGTGGCGGGAAAGACAAGGAGGGAGGGGAGAGAGGGTGGTAGAGACACCGGAGAAGGGGAGAGACAAGGGTGGAGGGAGAGAGAGAAGGGTGGGAGAGACAAGGGTAAAGGGAGAGACAAGGGTGGGAGAGAAAAAAGGGGGAAGGGGAGAGACAAGGGTGGAGAGTCAGAGGGGAAAGAAAAGAGAGGGAGAGACAGAAGGAGGGAGATGCAGAAGGAAGAAGGCGGAGGGGGTGAGGCAGATTGGAGAGAAGAGAGGGAGAAAAGAGAGGAGAGATGGAGAGAAGGGAGAGGCAGGAGGGGGAGGTAGAGTACGGAGAGGGAGAATGAGGCGGGAGAGAAGGGAGAAGCAGATGAGAGAGAGGATGAAGGGAGAGGCATATGGGAGAGAAGGGGATGCAGAAGTGAGAGGGAAGGGGAGAAGGGAGGAGGGATAGGAGAGACAGAAGGGAGAAAGGGAAGCAATGGAGAGGTGTAAGGGAGAGGGAGAGAAGTGAGAAGTAGTGAGAGGAGGGAAAAGGAGAGGGGGGAGAGAAAAGGAGAGGGAGAGGAAGGGAAAAGGAGAGTGAGAGGGATAAGGGAGAGGTAAGATAGATGGGAGAGGGAGAAAAAGAAGGGGGGGAGGAGGGAGAGAGGGAATGGGGTAGACACAGAGGGAGAAGGGAGGTAAAAAGAAGAGAGAGAGGGGAGATAGAAGGAAGGGAGCATGAGAGAGAAGGGAAAGGGAAAGATAGAAGGGGAGAGGGAGAGATAAGGGGGAGAGGGAGAGAGCAAGAGGACGGAGAGACTGCACATTGGCTCTTACTAGCACAGGCAGCACTGTGGCTCTTACAAGCACATGCTGCTACATATATATAGATATATTTCTGTAGTTTATGGGCCCCCTGTGGTCCCCCACAGCCAGACCCAACATGCACCCTGTGTCTCCCTGTGCCTCCTTGGCTCCACCACTCGCCTCCCTCAATCTTAAATTAGTGTGCCATTTTAAATAAGAGCAATTCTACTGAAGCTCCAAGAGGTGGTAGTGTGGAGCAGTTCAGCACACTGCATATGTGCATCAGGGAAAAAGGTAAGAGAGCTAAGTGACAGCAAAGTACAGGTTGGATGGGTTCTGTGAGGGATGAGCAAAGGAGATAGGTGCTATGCGAGGTGGGTGTTGAGAGGGCTTGTGTGCTTGGGTGCTGTGCAGGGATAGATGCTGAGAGGGGATTGCTGCAGACAAGGAATGGGTGTGGATGGATGCTAAGAGGGTTGGGTGCTGCGTGAGGAAGATATTTATGTATATATATATATATATATATATATATACTCCACTGGTTTGTAGAGTTAATCAAGAGTGATAATAATATAGCGCTTAGGTTTACATAAACTCTGACATTGGATAACCTTGTACAGTTAGTCTGACTAATAAAACATATTAGGTTGGATTCCCATGGAATATGTGGCTTTGCAGTATAAAATGTATTTAAAGTGGTTTAAAGGAATGAGTACATTTAAGATGAGGATATACATCACATAATAGTAGTTCCAGGGGCGGATCTACTAGTGGTGCAAGTGGTGCAGTGCACCAGGACGCTCCTCTGGGAAGGCCCAGTGCGATTTCATTTTTATCTATTTTTTTTGTAGCAGGGGCAGAGTTACCCCCAGTGCAACTGGTGCAGTTCACCAGAGACATGACCTACAGCAGGCTCCTGCGTCCCCTCTAAGCCCTCTATGACCTCCCTAAAGTACCTCAGACCTCCTGTGACCTTATCTGCCACCATGTAGGCCCCTCAGCCCTCTTGTGAACTTTTCTGTTCCCAGCAGCCCTTCTGCGGCGCTCTCTGGTCCCCCAGGCTTTTTCTAGCCCACAGCCCCACTCTGTGACTCCCTGCCTCTACTTATGGTCCCTCTTCCTCACTTGTTTCTTCTCCCCTTTTCCCACTCATCTCTTCCCTTTCTCTCTCTCCCTTTTATAAATCTTTCCCTTCTCTTCCCCTCCTCTCTTTTCCGTTACTCGCCCCTCTTCAACCCTTTTCTCCTCCTTTCTCACCCTTTTATCTCCTCTTATCTCTCCCCATTTTCAGGCATTCCTCCTTTTCTTTCTACCCTCCTCTCTCCCCAACCTTTCCTCTTCCCCAGCTTTGCTCTCTCTATTCTCTATCCTTATGTTGTCTCTTTCTCTCTAACTTATTCCTCTCTACATCCCCCTTCTTCTCTTCGCCCTCCCTTTCTGCCTATTCATTTTACCACCATTTTCTATCACTATCCTCTCCCCTCTTGTTCTCTTTGTCCTTTTACACCTGTTTCTCTCTTTCCCTCCTTTTCATCCATTTTTTTCCTTCACCTACTGAAGTCATGGACTTTGAAAGGGGTGTTAGGGGTATGTATTTTTGTAAGTGGTCTCCCTTCAAGGCTCCTAAAAATAACCTTCTGGCTATGTTTTAGATATTTTTGTCCATACATATTAGTGGTCCAAGTATGAGCTATATTTACCAGGTTTATAAAATATACTAACTTTATAAGGGAAACAAAAAATTATATTTCACTACTATACCGTTAAGATAAAAAGGTCATAAAAGTTTTGTTTTGCATAGAAAATGTGTGTTCCAAGAGTTTGTTTGTCACTCTGCGCACTTCTTTTGGAACAGCCCTGGACCTCCTTTGGAATAACAGATAGGGAGATGCACCAGTTTCTCCCTGTAGTGGCTGAACTTCATGCAGAGGGTGGTCCTAACTATAGAAGTTTGTATAGCGAGAAAAATAATGTTTTAACCTGCAGCACTATTTTTTGCAATGTTTTAAACTTATTATTATAAATGTCTGATTGCACATTTATGACTTCAGTGTGCTTTTAATCCTGATGGTGGTGTACCTTTAGATATTTTACGAGAAACCAATACTGATTGTATATTTTATAATCTGGGAATGATATGAAATATAACCCACAGATTGAGATATAAAAAAAGACAATTTTAATGCCAGAAATTGGGAAAAATAAAGATTTCCCCAAAACAAATACAACTTTTAATCACAATAATCCCCAGGAAAAAATAAGGGTGTAACTATTCACTATTTCATAAAAATATATACTTAAAATAATAAAATATTAGGTGGCTTATAAATTTATGAAAATATTTAAAAACAACTCTAAATACAAAGGAGTGATGACCAGATATAGAACTACTTTTTCCATTATTGTTTGTTCTCAGATCGAGCCCCTCTGACTTTCAGTTTTGCTTATGCAAATGACCCTTAGGGTTTTGTCTCCCTAAGGGTGATAGGGGACTCCAGATGTAGACTCCTTGCTCACTGTGTCTTACGGAGTTCAGCTGCACCTCACTGATGAGGTCCAATGTTTAGAGTTTGCTGTTTCTCCTGTTCAGGGCACAGAGAGGTTTCCCTGTATATTATTTCATGCAGGAATATACCTAGTGAATTCAAAATCTCAGGTCCCAGAAATGCCCTATTTTACACTGTTAAATTATGCAAAATTTACAAATAGGTCAGAGAATGCATAGATCAGGACATCCTTTGGATTTATTGTTGTTTTAAGTTTGTTTTCATTGTTTTTATGAGCCACTTTATAATTACAGTATTTCAAGTATATATATTTATATAGAATCAAGTCCAGTTTTAATTTTATCCTTGAGATTTTGGTGATCAAAATGTGTACTTTTTCTGGAGAAATTCTTATTTTCCCAGATTTCTAACACTGAAACTAATACTCACCAGTTGTTTTTACCACGTATACTGAATGGACACCGTTCTGTTTTGAATAACAAAGCGCATTATCCAAAGGGTGATAACCAGCCAACACTCCAGACATGTCCTGTACTTTGTATAAAACCTACAGAAAAAAGTATGCATTAATGTGCTTAAACAACATTTTGTTTATTTTCTTTGCGTATATTACATTAAAGGGACTTAGCAAAGGTCACAATTATTTTAGGATGATAAAGTACCAAATAAATATATACATTTGCAACTGAAAACTATTAAGAAATGTTCCTTAATTAAAGAAAAACAGCTTTAAATGTACTCATTTTAGGTCATCACTCAGCTCAGGAGATCTTTCCACTGCACTGACCATCTTGTCAGTATTTAATTTCCCTCATTATTGATAAATGTCTGTTTTTTAATAGCAGCTTCACTTTACATATAGTTTCTAGGATGTCCGTCTATGAACAGCCAGTCTTTATTGTTCCCATAATGTTACATGTAATAGGAAGCCATTAATACACTAATGAGGTGATTAGATACTGAAAACTATAATTGTTTTATTGGAGGAAACATCCTTCCTGATTTCAAATGCCCTAGATAAATATCCTATCTATCTATCTATCTATTATTATTATTTATTATTATTATTTATTTGTAACGCGCCAACATATTCTGTAGCGCTATACTTAAGTTAAGTTACAGGCAATGACAAGTTCAAGATTCACACATTGCAATGAATGGAGGGCCCTGTCTTTGAGCTTGGAATCCGGTGAAACTCGCAGACTTACAATATAAAGGTTGAAGTTTGTATGTGGTACAGTAGGGAGAGAGTAGTGCAGAGCATGTTAGTGGGGTGAAGCGAGGCAATGAGTTCCAGAAAATTGGAGCAGCGCGAGAAAAGTCCTGGAGGCGGGAGTGAGAGGAGGTGACAAGAGTGGTAGAAAGAAGAAGGTTGTTAGCAGAACAAAGAGGGCGTGTGGGGGAATATTTGGAGATGAGAGCAGAGATGTAAGGGGGTGCGTTGTTATTGAGTGCTTTATAAGTTAGTGTCAAGATTTTAAACTTTATTCTGGAGGCTAAGGGAAGCCAGTGAAGTGATTGACAAAGAAGAGCTGCCGATACTGAACGTTGTGTACAGAAGATGAGTCTGGCGGAGGCATTCATTATGGATTGAAGTGGGGAGAGGCGAGTGATGGGCAGGCCAACAAGGAGCTAGTTGCAATAGTAAAGACGAGAAATGATGAGAGAGTGTATTCGAATCTTAGTTGTGTCATGTGTAAGGTAATGGCGTATTTTGGATATGTTTTTTAGATGGAAAAGACAGAATTGGTTAGAGACTGTATGTGTGGGATGAAAGACAGAGCGGGGTCCAGTAGAACCCCAAGACAACGGGCTTGGGAGGTGGGAGTGATGATGGCATTGTTGACAGAGAGAGAGATGTGAGGATTTGAAGCTGAAAGTAGAGGGTGGGAAGATTAAGAGTTCAGTCTTAGACATGTTGAGTTTCAGATGGTGGGCGGACATCCAAGAGGATATACTAGAGAGGCAGTCGGAGACGTGTGCTAGAAGAGAGGGGAATAGATCTGGTGCTGAGAGGTAGATTTGGGTGTCATCTGCATAGAGATGGTACTGGAACCCGAAAGAGTTTATTAGGGTGCCGAGTGAGGATGTGTAGATGGAGAAGAGGAGGGGGGGCCTAGGACTGATCCTTAGGGTACGCCAATAGGCAGGGGGTGAGGAGAAGAAGATGTGCTGGAGAAGGAGGCGCTAAATGATCGTTCTTGGAGTTATGATGAGAGCCACAAGAGAACAGTGTCTCGAATGCAGAGGGAGGAGAGAATGTGGAGTATAAGTTTAAGTAGAAGCTCTATCTATCTATATATCTATCTATCTACCTATCTATCTATATATCTATCCTAACCTTCATAACCTTAAATGCACAATTTATTTAAAAATTTACCCAACCTCTTTCAATATATAAGATATTGAATCTGATGTCACAACCTATTTTTGGCAGTAAGTTCCACGATTTGATTATCCTTACTGTGAAGATCCCATTACATTTTATAAAGTGACATCTTTCTTGATGTTACCTTAAAAAAAGAAGAATACACATAAAAATAAAATAAAGCATCTATCAATATTTTACATACTACAAGTCCCATACATACACCAAGTGAACAATATTATAGGATATCCCTGTATGAAGACTGCTGTAATAAGGTGTCATATCCAGTAGCATAGTAAGGGGGCTGCGTGGGGGGTGGAGCGGCCCAGGTGCCACCTCTTTAAGGGTGGCAAAAATGCCCCCACCTGCCTTTCACCGCACGTGGCTCTCATTCCCCTTCCCCCAGTGCCCTGCTCCTGCTACCTGCTCTCTGATTGTGTCTACTGGCAGGGCAAGGAGCCAGCAGAGGGAAGAGCCAGCAGACTGGCAGCAGGGACAGGAGCAGGAGGTAAGAGACGAGGGGGAGAGGGGGGAGAGGGTAGACATAGAGGGCGAGAGAAGGAGATATGGACGAAGGGGGAGGCATGGGGAAGAGAGGCATGGAGCGAAAGAAGGAGACATGGAGGGAAGGAGAGGCATGAGGAAGAGAGGCAAAGAGGAAAAAGGGAGATACATGGAGGGAGAGAAAGAGAAGGGGGAGACATGGAGGGAGAGGGGGAAACATGGGGGAAGAGGAGGAGAGGTAGCCATGGAAGGAGAGACATGGAGGGAGAGGGGGAGAGGGAGGCAAGGAGGGAGAGGGAGAGACATGGAGGGGGAGAGAAGGAGACATGGTGAGAGGGAGAGCCATGAGGAAGAGAGGCAAAAGGGAAAAAGGGAGACATATGGAGGGAGAGAAAGGGAAGGGGGAGACATGGAGGGGGAAACATGGAGGAAGAGAGGGAGAGGGAGGCAAGTAGAGGGGGGAGGCATGGAGGGAGAGGGAGATAGAGGCATGGGGGAGAGAAGGAGACATGGAGGGAGAGGCATGGGGAGAGAGAAGGAGACATGGAGAGAGGGAGAGGCATAGGGGGAGAGAACGAGACATGGAGGGAGAGGCATGGGTGCAGAGAAGGAGACATGGAGTGAAGGAGAGGCATGGGGAAAAAGGGAGACAAACGGAGGGAGAAAGGGATGGGGATACATGAAGGGAAAGGGGGAAACATGGGGGAAGAGGGGAAAACATGGGGAAGAGGGGTAGGCATGGGGAAGAGGGAAACATGGATGTAAGGGGAGAGGCCTAGGGGAGAGAGGCAAGGGGAAAGAGGGAGAAACATGGAGGGAGAAAGGGAAGGGGGAAACAAGGGGAGAAAGGGGGAGACATGGGGGAGAGGAAAGCATGGGGGAGAGGGGGAGACATGGGGGGAGAGGGAGACATGGATGTAAAGGGAGAGGCATGAAGGGGGGAGGCAAGGGGAAATAGGGGGACACAGGAATGGAGAGAGAGGTAAGGGGAGACATGGAGGGAGAGGGGATACATTGCAGTAGAGGGGGAGACATGGGGAGAGGGAGAAAGGCAAGGGGAAAGGGAGAGGCACATCGGGAGACATGGAGGGAGAGGGGGAAACATGGAGGAGAGGGAGGCATGGAGTACAAAGGGAGACACAGGGGAGAGGGAAAGGCATGGGGGAGAGAGGGAGAGGAATGGGGTAGAGAGGAAAGGGGGAAAAGGGAGACACATGGAGGGAGAGAGGGGGATACATAGGGCAAGGGGGAGAGCAAGATAAAGACAGAGGAAGAGAAAGAGGGGGAGCAAAAGAAAGATAGACTGATAGAATGAGAGGGGGAGTGAGGGACAGAAGAGAAAGGGAGAGAGAGAGTGAGGGAGGGGAGAGAGTGGAAAATAGGGAGAGAAAGAGAAAGCAGAGAGAGAGTGAGGGGAGAGAGGCCCAAGCTGCAGAAGACCGAAAGCTGCAGCGGGAAACAAACCAAATCTTGCTTGCCCAGATACAGCACCTGATACCTGCAAAACCTACCCCGATGCCGGAAACCAGTGGAAACATCAACCCAAATCGGTTTCTTCAGAAAACGAACCCGGATGAAGATGTGGAAACATTTCTCCTGATTTTTGAAAGAATTGCTGTCAGAGAAGCGTGGCCCCAAAGACACTGGGCCAGTATAGTTGCTCCATATTTGTGTGGGGAGGCTCATAAAGCATATTTTGACCTGGACACATAGCAAGCAATGGATTATGCCAGCCTAAAAGCTGAGATCCTAGCCAGAGCGGGAGTTAACAGAAGCGTTAGGGCACAGAGATTCCACACATGGAAGTTTGTGGAGAACAAGAACTCACGCGCACAAATGTTTGAATTGCTGCACTTAGCCCAAAGATGGCTAAGCCCTGAAACTAATGGACCAGGGAGAATTATGGAACTACTGGTAATGGATCACTACCTGAGGAGTCTACCCCCAGGCTCAAGAGAATGGGTGGGACAAAATGAGCCGGAGAATCCAGATGAATTTATTTCATTGGCAGAAAGATATTTGGCTATGAATGAATTTTCCTGTCCTTCAAAAGTGGAGACCTACAGTATTCAAAGGCGGCCTAATCACCCAAAGACTCAAACCTCTAACCGCATGAGAAGGTCGGGAACCGGACAAAGACACCTGTACCCGGAAGTGAAAAGAGTCTGCTTCAAAACAAAGCAGAAAGGGTGATTCCTGAAGAACCCTGACAAAGAGGCAGCCCCGCAAGCAAGGGGACGTGTTTTTTTTTGCGGAGAATCCAGGACACATAGCGGCTTACTGTCCAAGTAAAGAGGAAAACATGCAATGCAACATGGGAGAAAGTCCATACCACTGTAACGTAATTAACCTGGTGGGGGTGACAGAAAAGGCTCATCAGTTTACCAAACCCATAAAGGTTAACGGTAAAGAAACAACAGCCCTAGTAGACTCAGGAAGTGCTGTGACTCTTTTCTCAGGAAAACTCATAAGACACAGTGATATAAAAACCTCAAGACGAGTGGGCATAAAATGCGTACATGGTACCGTCAATCTCTACCCTACCAGCACTGCAACACTGGAGATACAGGGGAGGAAGATGGTAATCACTGCACCCATTGTAGCTACCCTGCCTTATCCGGTAGTACTAGGCAGAGACGTTACCCACTTCAAAGATCTTCTTCCTACTGACCGATGGGAAAGAAGAAAAGAACCTGTGGAGAGTGTCCAAACTGCTAACAATTCCGTATGTCCACATCTATCATGCTTAGAGGATGGCTTATTCTCCAGACCCGGGAGAGGCCGAAAAACAAAGCGGGAGCGGCGAAGAGCAAAAAGGATGGACACGGAAATACGAAAGAAAGCGTTTGAAGAAGCTTTAGCCGCAAGCCGAGATAAGGAAAGGCGAGGGGCACACAGAACGGGTCCTACAGCTCATAATGATGAAAGAGAGGCGGAAACAGAAGAACCTGGAGAGGAAGAGCTGACACCACAGCAGTGCTTCCAGGACAATAATAATTTTGCACGAGACCAGGTTTCAGACCCAATTTTGCAAAATGTACGAAATGAACTATCAGAAGTAAACGGTGTACCTGTGCCTGACAGGCAAAGGAGACAAGGACCGTATTTCATTTTACGAAATGATCTGTTGTACAGAATTGTTCCCTCAGGGATAGAGACACTGGAGCAGCTCCTAGTCCCTAGAGCACATAGAAGGAAAGGCCTTGACCTGGCACATCGTAACCTCCTTGGGGGACACCTTGGAAAAGGTAAAACACTGGGAAGAATCCTGAAACGATTTTTCTGGCCTGGTATACATGCTGAGGTAGCCCAGTATTGTGCATCCTGCCCAGAATGCCAGATAACTGCCCCTCGACCTAACCTAAGGGCCCCATTGATACCCTTGCCCATAATCGAAGAGCCTTTTTAGAGGATTGTAATGGACCTGGTTGGCCCTCTCGAAAAATCAGCCAGAGGACACCAGTTCATACTGGTAATACTGGACTAGGCCACAAAATATCCAGAAGCGATCCCACTACGCACAGCAACCTCTAAAATTATAGCTAAGGAGCTCATACAGCTGTATTCTAGGGTGGGGATACCCAAGGAAATCTTGACTGACCAAGGGACACCCTTTGTGTCTAGATTGATGAAAGAAATGTGCAAGCTCCTACAGGTGAAAACACTAAGAACCTCGGTTTACCAACCTCAGATGGATGGATTGGTCGAGCGCTTTAATAAAACCTTGAAGAATATGCTCAGAAAGGTTGTAGCCCGAGACGGGAAAGATTGGGACTTACTTCTACCCTATTTGCTCTTTGCAGTTAGAGAGGTCCTGCAAGCCTCCACAGTGTTTTCCCCTTTACAACTCCTCTATGGTCGGCATCCCAGAGGCATATTGGACATACTACGAGAAGAATGGGAAGAACAAACCGTGCCTGGTGAGAATATCATAGAGTATATCAGCAAAATGAGGGAAAGAATCTCCCAAGTTGGCCCACTGGTACGAGAGCACATGGAAAAAGCCCAACAACATCAGCGTACATATTACAATCGCACAGCACAGGTGAGGAAGTTCCAACCGGGAGACAGAGTACTAGTTTTAGTGACCACGGCCGAAAGCAAACTACTGGACAGATGGCAAGGCCCGTACGAAATTATTGAGGCCATAGTAGATGTGGATTATAAAGTGAGGCAACCAGAGCGACGAAGAACAGAGCAAATATACCACGTAAACTTTCTAAAGCCTTGGAGAGAGCAGATAGTAGAGGTAAATATTTCTTGTTTTGATGAAGAGTTGGATGATGTCGGAGAAAATATTCCGACCACAGAGGCAATGCAAGTAGAAGCATTTGTGTCACAGGATCTGTCCCCTGAACAGAAGGAGGAAACGTACAAAGTTATAAACCGAAACAGGGATGTCTTCTCTACACAACCAGGTCGCACCACCGCTATTTACCACAACATCATCACTAAGTCTGGGATCAGGGTAAGGATGATACCCTATCGAATACCCGAGGCTAAACGAGAAGAAATAAGAGCAGAAGTAAAAAAGATGCTAGATCTTGGGGTTATTGAAGAATCCCAAAGTGAATTGTGTAGTCCTATTGTGATGGTCCCAAAACCTGACTGCACCATCAGATTCTGCAGTGACTTCCGCAAATTAGATTCTGTATCTGAGTTTGACGCATATCCCATACCTAGAGTGGATGAGTTGATAGAGTGGCTTAGGAAAGCAAGATTTTTAACGACCCTGGAATTGACAAAAGGATATTGGCAAATTCTGTTGACACAAGCAGCAAAACTGCCTTTTCGACCCCAGATGGGCTCTTACAATATAAAGTACTACCATTTGGACTCCATGGAGCTCCAGCCACCTTCCAGAGACTGATGGACAGGTTATTACGTGAACATTCAGAATATGCTGCTGCATATTTAGATGACATAGTGATCTATACCACAGATTGGGAGACACATCTTACAAAGGTGGAGTCTGTGTTAGAAACCCTAAGACGGGTAAACCTTACAGTGAATCCTGCGAAATGTGCCATAGGACTTAGTGAAGCAAAATATCTGGGTTACACTGTTGGACGAGGAATGGTCAAGCCTCACCTCAACAAAGTGGAAGCAATCCAAAACTGGCCTCGCCCACTGAGAAAGAAGCAAGTAAGGGCCATTTTGGGAATCATGGGCTATTACAGGAGGATTATCCCACATTTCTCCACAAGAGCCACCCCGCTGACAGAACTCACTAAGAATAATGCACCTGATGTAGTCAAGTGGAACAAGGCCACTGAGGAAGCTTTTGAGGACCTAAAGACTACACTGTGTCAAGGTCCCATTTTAATAGCCCCTGATTTAAAAAAGGAATTTATTCTACAAACAGATGCTTCAGGAGTAGGACTGGGGGCCGTATTGTCACAGGAGGTAAATAGTGAAGAACATTCCGTCTTGTTCCTTAGCCGCAAGTTGATGCCACGGGAACAGAAATATTCTGTGGTAGAGCAAGAATGCCTGGCCATAAAATGGGCCCCGGAAGCCCTCCGGTATTACCTATTGGGAAGAAGGTTCACCTTGGTCTCGGACCATGCCGCTTTACAGTGGATGCACCAGAACAAAGAGAAAAAAAGCCGCGTGACTAGATGGTTCCTGTCCCTCCAACCCTTCGACTTCCGTGTTCTTGATAGAGCTGGCAGCCTTCATGGCAATGCAGATGCCCTATCCAGCATACACTGCCTCACGGCGTTGGCCGCTCAACCCCATAGTGTCGAGCTGGGGAGGGGGATATGTAACAGAATCATTGATGGAGTATACGTGGGAGAGAGACTGAGCAGAGCCCTGTGTCCACTAAGGGACAAAAGGGTTAACACAGCAGGCTAATCAAGCAGGCCAGCTGGGTTCCACCTTTAAAGGTATGATTAGCACCCAGCTGAGAGGGAGAGATCAGTCTGAGCTGGACAGAGGACAGACGCCAGAGCCTGCTGTGGAAATCCCCTGCTACAAGGGAGACTTGATATCCCGTAAGCTTTTGTTTGGACTTTTGTTTTGTGTGAACTTTATCTTGCATAGTGAGGGAACTACAGCCAAGAGTAAAGTCAGTGCTTCTATTAGAAGCTAGGATTTTGTTTTGCACCATTTATGTTGTTTTGCTACACTCAAATAAATACTGCTGATATTTTAAAAAGGGCTCCTGAGTACTCCATTGTGGTGCCAGATACAAGGGCACGAACCCTGAGTTTGACAGCAGCGTTATCACAATATATATATATATATATATATATATATATATATATATATATATATATATATATATGTTTGCACTGGGGGGTGGCAAACTTTGGGACAGCCCGGGCGGCAAAAGATCTAGCTACACCACTGGCAATATCATGTTAATAGTATTATTTGTGCTCATGAAAGGATATCTTGAAATCCTATCCTGTGTTGTGACCTTAGTAGGGATTCACAGTTATAGATTTGTATTCATATGTTAACATACCTGGTTCCCAGATGACTCAGTGACTTGAAGATGATAAGTATTGTCATCACATATCATCTGTAGGAAATGCTTTTGTCTTCTTCTGCATTCAGCATTACAAATGCTGTCAAGGTCATCAGTCTGACAAATACAGAGCCCTAGCACCTTGTCAAAGCTGTGGTAATGTTCAGGGTGGGCACAGACCTGTCCAAAAATAGATTGAAAACCAAAAGTTACTGCTTGTTTTATTTAAATATCATTGGAACCACTGTATTACTGTATTAAATTATTTATAGTAGACACAGTTTTTGTTTTTATATTATAAGACTACTGTTCCCGGCAAATTTAAAGTATCATTGTAGTTTGGGTATAGCTGCACATATCTGTGAAGTATGTCACAAATCATTATTTGTAACAAATTCATGAGGATAAAGTAATTTTGGTAAAATATTTATTTTAGCAAAGACTGCTTGTGCTTGAAGAGTTCCATGTTTGTATTTTCCACATTTCCTGCTGGCTTTTAATCTGAATGGGTGTGTACTACTACTTTTCATTACTTATTCTGTAGTGGAAGGAAGGTAGGGGACAAATATTTGTTGCCTCATTGGTTGATTCAGATACGCTTTTGAAATTAAATTCCTTTGCCCTCCATTGTGCAGCTTGCAAGTAAAATTGCAAAACCTGATTGCCCTGCTCTATACCCACAGGCCTTCAAAATGATGTATTACTGCCATGGCAGCTTTCATACACTAGCAGATATTGAAAGGATGAATATTTTATGTGACAATGCATCCCTACACAGCTGCTAATGGTATTATTTTGTTCACAAACATGTGAAGTTATTCTGAATCTACAGTTGTCATTTAAGGGAGATTTAATATAGATTTTATCGCTCTGGTCAAAAAAGCAAACAATCCTCTGCCATTCTACAATACATTATTATAACACATTACTGTGCATTTGAAGGCAAATTGGTTAATTTTAATTTTGTTATGTACAACAAATGAAATATTTTAAGACAATTATAAGGTTCAGTTCTGAAACAACCTAAACCACAGAGAGGCAGATGTTGGGCCTTGCTGGTCATTTAATGCTAGGTAATTAGATAATGAAAACATTTTTAAACGTTGTTATTATGGGACATGGAATTCATCTATACTGTTACACCATCATCCTATAAAACAGGAGTAAAGAGTAAAAGTATTTGTTTGTAAATATGTAAAACTGATGTATATTCCACTGTTTTATAAGTGTCTTTATATAACACAGTTAACAGCACTGGTGAGATTCCTTCAGCTTCATTTACTTAGCAGCTTCTATAAGAAGCCTGCAAATGACAATAAACTTTGCTGCAACTAAAACATGTCATTTCATTCCTCTGAGTTCTTTAGACAATTTAATCTCAAAGGGAAAAATGTATTTATTATTGCAATATATAAACATGTAGAGGGAGCTCTATTGTTTTTCCAGTGTGAAAATGTTGAAAATGTCTTTATAATGGCTCAATAAATTGGGATTTGCAAGCCAGACTCTCCAGTTGAGAAAAGACACTCATTGCAAGCCACACGAATGTGCTCAGCGCGGGGCTCACAAAGAGCGCCGAAGGTACAGCATTCCCAGCCTTAAAATGTTATTCCCGTTTTTGACGGGCAATTTCCTAGTATTTATTATATAACCCATAAAAACTGTGTAGAATTATTTATTTTGGCTGAACAATCTCTTATCTTGTGAAAGTTTAGATCCTCTAAGAATTTCTTCATTAAATTGTTTAAATGTATGCCAAGAAGACATTGCTCCCAGAGGACAATGAACCTAACCTATCATTTGAGGCAGCATCTGCAAGTCCCAATTTTAACCACAATGCTCACCTAGCTGTCATAGTTAAGTCTGCTTCTGACGATGAATTACTTAATATTTCAAAATAAATATTGCATAAAAATATCAGTCACCATTTTTAAGATAGGAAGCAACTCTAGGTGTTCGCTGTTACAACCTCTTCAGCATGGGTAAAATAATTAATTGACTTTCATCAGATGTAGAGAGAAAGACAGTGTAAGTGTAAAAAAATCACTTGCCAGTGCATCTCGGCCGGCCTCTCCCAAGAAAGGAGTCAAAAGCAGTATTGTCATCAAACAAGCTTGGAGAGCACAACAAAGATCACAAAAGGAAATGTTCAGTGGTCTGTCTTATTCCACATGTACCTTATAAAACCTTTCTACAAGGGTGGGAAAATATTGTTCTTACATATACATGCAAAGGAAAAAGTAGAATTTACTAGTATATGATTATGCTACATGTGAAAAGAAACATAAGAAAATAAACAGTCAACCTTCAGCCTCCTTTATCTGTCACAAGTGTGAAGGAAATTGTACAAAATGTATGATTTCTTACTACATAGCATAACACAATTTTTCTATACAGCATGTAGACTGTTTATGTTGAAATGTATTAGGATGTGATGCTCTAGCATTATGCTATCCTGTAATGTAGCTGCAATTAAACCCATAAATACATGTATGTCACTACCAGTTTGGGCCATATATGGAGATACAGTTGTAGATTAAGAAGATGGAGATGGCAGTGAAGAAACAGAATACATTATCCAATTGTTCCTTAACACAGAACTTAATTTATTTATATATATATACTTTTGCAAATGTTTCACAAAAGGCCATGTGTAGATTGCATTCTGACTTCGCTTGGTTTAGAAGATAGTATTTTTTAGACCTTGTGAGGCATCAGATAAAGAATCATCTTTGCATTGTTTACAAAGTTGAAATAAACTAGCTTAACACATAGTAGATTACTCTTAATATGAAAATATAACACAATATACTCAAAATTCCCATTAAATACAATAAGACACATTGTACAAACATCTAGGCCCTTTTATATAGTAGACTATATATAACACAATATAAATTATGATCTAAATGTCAAGCAGTTTATCTACACTGTAAATATATATATATATATATATATATATATATATATATATATATATATATATATTGTATATACATGATAGACATTTCAGTTAATAAGAAAATTACAGTTGGAGCTGAGAGTGAAAGTAGCCCAGGAATTCCCCCCCACCCGCCCCTTTGGTAAATTAAGAGGATGATAATATGGCTTAAATTTTTGTTGTATGTTTAAAAAAATAATCTTTGGAATGAAGTTTGAGGAGTACAGGTGCGGTTGGTTTGTTTCAACTTATGTTCGTTTGTATTGGCAGGAGGTGAGTTTCCTGGCCCACTGGCCAAAATGGGTGTTGCCCTATCTCACAGGTGTGCCTAGAAAAGCTTTAGGGTCCCTGGGCACGGGGTCCAGGGCGTGATGTTACTGACCCTGGCCGGGCTCCTCCTCCTAAGTTAAGTTTTACATTTTTAAAATTCTGATATTAATAAAGCTTTGGCTTACTCCCAACTCTGAGTCAGCCTCTTTATTTCCTCCTTAGCCTAATGGGTCAAGTCCAGAATTATTATTATTATTATTATATTTATTTATATTGCGCCAACATATTCCGTAGCGCTGTACAGGGGTTTAGTACATGGCAAAAAACAAACTTAACACCTTATAAAGAATTAAGGGCCCTGTTTTTGAGCATATAATCAAATGTACATAGTGCTTGTTTCCAAGACACAGACACACAATTGAAAACTCGCAAACTTACAATCTAAGCGTTTAGGTGTGATACAAGAGGGCATAGTTTTAATACTGAATTACAGCACTGCATCACACTGTGAAAGTATCAAGTAGCAATAAATAAAGTTTAAAGCTGCAAGGTACTGTACACATTTACAGTTTTACTAACCAGTACTGCTCTGCTCCCTCTCTATAAATGTACAAGCCAACTGTTTAATGCATAAAAAATGATAGGGTACCCCACTAAAAACTTAACACCACAAAACAAAATTGAAGTTGCACATAAATCATGTGCTCATGTGCACATGTGAGCTCTTAAAGTGAAAGATACATGTACAGTGGGGGGAAAAAGTATTTGAACCCCTGCTGATTTTGAACGTTTGTCCACTGTGGTAGGTATATTTTAAAATTGAGAGACAGAACAACAAAAAAACAAACAAACAAGAAATATGCATGTCAAAAAAGTTATAAATTGATTTGCAGGTCAATGAGGGAAATAAGTATTAGGCTTAGTACTTGGCGGCAAAACCATTGTTAGCAATCACAGAGGTCAGACGTTTCTTGTAGTTGGCCAGCAGGTATGAAAAAACACATCTCAGGAGGGATTTCGTCCCACTGTCCTTTGTAGATCCTCCCCAAGTAATTAAGGTGTCGAGGCTGATGTTTGGCAACTCAAACCTTCAGCTCCCTCCACAAATTTTCTATGGGATTAAGGTCTGGAGACTGACTAGGCCCCTCCAGGACCTTAATGTGCTTCTTCTTGAGCTACTCCTTTGTTGCCTTGGCTGTGTGTTTTGGGTCATTGTCATGCTGGAATAACAATCTACAACCCATTTTCAATGCCCTGGTGGAGGGAAGGAGGTTCTTACCCAAGATTTGACTGTACATGGCCCCGTCCATCGTCCCTTTGATGCAGTGCAGTTGTCTTGTCCCCTTAGCAGAAAAACACCCCCAAAGCATAATGTTTCAACCTCCATGTTTGACATGGGGATGGTGTTCTTGGTGTTATAGGCAGCATTCCTCCTCCTCCAAACACGGCTAGTTGAGCTGATGCCAAAGAGCTCGATTTTGGTATCATCTGATCACAATACTTTCACCCAGTTCTCCTCTGAATCATTCAGATGTTCATTGGCAAACTTCAGACAGGCCTGTACATGTGTTTTCTTGAGCAGGGGGACCTTGCAAGCGCTGCAGGATTTTAGCCCTTCACTGCGTAGTGTGTTAGCAATTGTTTTCTTGGTGACTTTGGTCCCAGCTGTATTGAGATCATTAACAAGATCCTCCCTTGTAGTTCTGGGCTGATTCCTCGCCATTCTCAAGATCATTAAAACTCCATGAGGTGAGATCTTGCACGGAGCATCTGACTGAGGGGGCCTGACAGTTATTTTGTGTTTCTTCCATTTGCGAATAATCACATCAGCTGTTGTCACCTTCTCATCAAGCTGCTTGGCAATGGTCTTGTAGCCCATTCCAGCCTTGTGTAGGTCTACAATCTTGTCCCTGACATCCTTAGACAGCTCTTTGGTCTTGGTCATGGTGGAAAGTTTTGAATCTGATTGATTGATTGCTTTTATGGACAGGTGTCGTTTATACAGGTAACAAGCTGGGATTAGGAGCACTCCCTTTAAGAGAGCCTGGGAGCCAGAAATCTTGCTGATTGATAGGGGATCAAATATTTTTTTCCCTCACTGACCTACAAATCAATGTATAACTTTTTTGACATGCTTTTTTTTTGTTATTCTGTCTCTCAATATTAAAATACACCTACCATTAAAATTATAGACTGATCATCTCTCTGTCAGTGGACAAACGTTCAAAATCAGCATGGGATCAAATACTTTTCCCCCCACTGTATATGAATAATCAGAGTAGTGCTGTATATAGAGATACCTTTTTTATTGGACAAACATATTCATAGGTTTCATGACTAGCTTTCAAGAGCGCACCTCTCTTTTACAAGTCAGAAGCTAGAGATAGATAGATTCCCATTGAAACACAAATTACAGTTTACAAAAAATATATTTCAGTGCACACAGCCACACACAACAACAAGAGCTAAAACATCAGAGGCTCATATTCATGCACATCACATCTGGTGTACATAATACAATGTACTGTATGTGAGAGGGGCTGCTACATTGGGAAAACCAGCCAGAAACCACATTTACGGATAATTCTACAAACAAGCTCCATCACAAAGCACAATGAGGACAGTTACTGTACTTCAGTTGGAAACCACTTTTCACAAAACCACTCCATACAAAACCTGAAAAAAATGTTCAGAGGTCATTTTAAAAACACACAAGAAAGAAAGGCCTTTGAAATTAAAATTATAACACACTTTAATATGAAAAACACAGGTCTTAATGTAAACATGGAATTCCTGTTGCATTATCTAGAATTCTTTTAATGTTACATCACGGATATGTTTTGTGTTGGTTTTCACCCTGTTTATTTACTTTGACCTACACTAATAAAGACCTGTGCACAGCCCACTGAACAGAACATTTAGTTTTTTTTTTTTAAACTGTAATTGGTGTTTCAATGGGAATCTATTAGAGCTGCTTTGAGCTTAAAAAACAAGAGGTACTCTCTTGAAAGCTAGTCATGAAAACTATGAATATGTTTGTCCAAGAAAAAAGCTATCATTATATACTACAAAACTATGATTATTCATCTAGATTACTGGATAATACTCACGGCTACCTCACTCTTTATATATATATATATATATATATATATATATATATATATATATATATATATATATATATTATCACTGGCTGCATGAAAAAGATATAAAATCATAAGAATAATAGGACCTTCATCAGTTTAACAAGCATACTAGAAGTGCCATGTCAAGTTAAAGCCCACTTTTTAAAACAGCTTGCAATGAAAAGACATGGCATATAATAGCTATAGGTGTTTTAATTAATCACATATAAGTGATCGTATCTAACCATCCCATAATACTTTACCAGAAGTTAAATAAACGGATACTTACAAGCATAATTATATTAAATCACATTTAACCTTAAGGTAGTGAGATCCATCTGATTTACTGCAATAATAAAATCTGTAGATATCATGATATTATTCTACACCTATCTCTCAAGTAGTGTGAAAATCATATATTTTACAAGCTGTCATTCTGCAGTCTCAGATAGAAGTTGAAATAAACAAAAACAGCTTAATTACTCCTCCAACCTGCCAACAACATACCCCCCAGGTAGCTGGGCTTTGTCTAATCTCTGTCCACAACATATTCTTTGGGTAGTTGGACCGTATCAAGTCTCTATCAACAACATACACCCAGGTATTTCAACTTTATAATGTAAATATCAGGCAATTTGTAAAACCTTTTAGATAATAAACACAGTCTTTATAGCCTATACTACCTGTGACAGGGCAGGAAAAAAGACTGAAGGGCAGTTGGGAGGGGAGTTCCATTCAACGGTCTGATAAGAACCTTTTATTCCTGCCCTACCTATGAAGGATGTGGCCTATCTCTCTTGTACTGTGCTGACCTATGGAAGCTGCAGCCTGTTTCTCGGAAGCTGCAGCCTATCTCTCTTATACCATGCTGACCTATGGAGGATGCCGCCTATCTCTCTTTTACTGTACTGACCTATGAAGGATGCAGCCTATCTCTCTTATACCGTGCTGACCTATGGAGGATGCAGCCTATCTCTCTTGTATTGTACTGACCTATGGAGGATGCAGCCTTTCTCTCTTGTATTGTGCTGACCTATGGAGGATGCAGCCTATCTCTCTCATACTGTGTTGACCTATCGAAGATGCGGCCTATCTCTCTTGTACTGGGCTGACCTATAGAGGATGTGTCTTATATCATAAGGATATTCAATCATAAATCACATCACTTGTGCTCACTTCCTATTGTTTCTAGAGGCCTAAAGATAGTCTTAGATTCTTCCAAGACAACCATACTCTATGGTATCTGAGTTATCTGACCAGTGCCATGCTGCTTGCTCAGAACACTAATGCTGAACACTTAGGCATAGGCGTATACACGCACGCGTGCGTCATCACGCACGACGTTGTCCACGCAAACCAGGAAGTAACAACCATGCAGCATTAGTGTTCTGTGCAAGCAGCATGGCACTGGTCAGATAACTCAGATACCATAGAGTATGGTTGTCTTGGAAGAATCTAAGACTATCTTTAGGCCTCTAGAAACAATAGGAAGTGAGCACAAGTGATGTGATTTATGATTGAATATCCTCATACCGAATTTGCTATTGATCTCCCAAATAGTACCTATTTGTTTACCATACTATTCTTTATAATTCCATCATAGAAATGTCTGTACAAAATAAATTTCCTAATAAAGGTGTATATAACAGACGTTGTATAATTTTGGTACTGAGTTACCTTTAGTGGAAGATCACAAATTCTCCTTAGGGAGAAAAGAGAAAGTATCACATCTCTATACACTGTTTATGAGTGAAGTATATCACTATCCCTCAGAGGAGCTCCTTCTTCTCTTCATTGTTTTTAAGTATTTTTAATATTCCATTTTTTAATCTCGTCGTTGTTACCCTCAAATTAATAAACTTGTTGGCCAAATTGTAAATATACCCATATAATTTCTTTTTTTTGGATTACTTAGTGGAAAACACTACAAGGGATTTACCTCCCTAGGACTTAATATAAGCAAAAACCTGTAACACCAAAGACTCCTTTTAAAACCTTTGGGGGAACCAGCTACACCCCAGCCCCACCGAGAACACTGCCACCACCACCACCGCCCGCTGCACAGCCACGTTTCCGCCAGCCCGCTTCTGGCCCCTGTCACCACTGCCAGAAATGGGGACACTATAAAAGGGAATGTCCCCAGCTGCGAGACCGGTCCACCTGGATACGTCCAGGCCCACCACCACCACCGAGAGCAGCCGCAGCCCACCACTACCAGGACATAGTAGCCACGCCATATGGTTTAGCTGTTCCCATTACAACCGTGGAACAATGGGAGGTGCTGCACGAGGCAGATCCAGTCCAGGCCAATGCTGATAATCGGCAGCATCACAGGCAGACCGTATACCTGGAGGGTAAAGCGGTCCAAGGGCTGCGAGACTCAGGGGCTACCATCACCTTGGTAAAAAGTCACCTGGTTTCAGACCAGGCTAAACTTAACAAGACTGTGGCCGTCAGGGTAGACGGGGGAGCAGTATACCGGCTACCCACTGCAAGGGTTCATTTTCATTGGGGAGCGGGGGCAGGGCATTTGTAGGTGGGGTTGATGCCGCAGTTACCAGCGGAGGTTTTTTTTTTTTCACGTCTGCTTTTGAGCCCCAGACCCCCACCACAGGAGAAGCTTACCCTGTGGTCACCCAACAAGAGGCACGCACCCCAACCTACGCTGCACGCACAGAATTTCGGGCTCCAGTACCCCCAGGACCTCCACGCCCTCAGGGGTCTTACAACCAGCCCCGGGAATCTTACAAAGTGACATGTCATCACTGCAGCAACACCGGGCATATTGCATGTTATTGCCCTTTGAGATCAACCAATAACAAATGGAGGCGCCCAACACCCCACACAGAGACCCCGCCATCACGTCCCTCTGCTGCTCACTGCCTGAAAATCAAAGGGAGCCCTGAGGAGTGTTTGGGAATCTTGTATGAGGCCAACCCGTACAGGCTTCCTCCCCGGATAACCGCCAGCAACACCGCCAAGAGGTGCGTGTGAATGGACAGATAGCACAAGGCTTAAGAGACACTGGCGCTACCATCACTTTGGTGCAGAAACATCTCGTGAAACCAGAACATGTATCTAATCGTACCGTTGCTGTTCGTATCGCAGGGGGGGCTGTTTTTCGCTTACCCACCGCCCGGGTACACTTGGATTGGGGAGTCGGGTCAGGAAAGACCACAGTAGGCATCATGGACAATTTACCTGCTGAGGTTGTGCTGGGCAACGATATTGGCCCTCTAGCCTCAGCCTTTTTTACCCACGACTGCTGCTGCTTGTCCCGACCACCCGCTCACAGACCCTTACCGAGGACGATCCTACAACAGGTCGAGAGACCCAGGTAAGCCACAAGCAGACACTTAGCACTAACGCCACAGAGAGACCCATAGCATGGAACAACCCCGAAGAGCTTGGGAGGGAAACTAGACAGGACCCCACCCTCCAAAAGTACCGAGCATTAGCCGACGATAGAGGGGATGAGCGGGAACGTTTTATATGGAAAGGAGTTTCTATGGGACAGAGATTGTGGCCCACCTTTTGGACACTGGGATCCTGGACTGTTGGGATGGGATCCTGGATTTTTTTGGGTGGGTGTACAGGGGAAGCACAGTGGGCCCTGTACAATAGGGGCCCGACCACGAGCTGGGGGAGGAATGTACTCTGCAACTTGGGATGGTTTTGCTAAAGGACTTCAGTTCATTTGGAAGGCTGAGGCTTTTCTGCCTCATTATTTAATTGTCTGAAACCAGTTTGTAAAATGTATTTTCCCTCTCCTTGAAATGTTTATTGCTATGAATGCTGTATGCAGTAATGCTGATGGGTTGTCAAACTGTAGAAGTGACCAACAAATCACTTTGTCCGGACATCCCCAGGCCGATCCGTTGGGATCAGACCGTGTATGCCGGCTTGTGGGCAAGGGGGAGCAGTGTAGCGGATGGCCCTGGGCTGTCCTGCAATTTACTGTGAATAAGCTGCATTCGCATAACTGTATGTTGTACTTGTGTTAAAAGAAATGTATGTTGGTTTATGCTCTGCAGAATATTGTCTCAGACTATTGCAGCTACTTGGCATGGGACATAATCCTGTTACAGATAAGGAAGTCGATTGTATAAAGTGTTTTCATTCTCAGACATAAGAACAAAGAAGGCTGATCTAATCATTGTCTGATTATATCAAAGTTGCCAGGTAGCTTCAGGGAGGTATAACTCACCTATTGTCCCTCTATGTGTATTGCCTGTGAAATGTCTGTGTGTTATGGGTAAACGATACTTTTACTAACTTTTGAACCCCTGGTCTGATTCATGCCATTTTTTAATATGTTGTTCCCCTGGGTAAGAGCTACTGAACGGTGCTGGACTTAAAGGTGTACCCCCTGTTTTGGGGGTACATCCAGAATGTGGTTAAAATTGTGTCTGTTTTAATTGTGTTACCTGTTATCTGAGGGGAGGAGACGTGGGGGTTGAACCATGTATATAATTGGCTGTTGTGATAATTATGTGGGTGTAGCCCTTCAGAGGGCACCATTGCATAAAAGGAGATCCCCTGTTCTGCTCCTGAAACTGTGTGTCGTCCTGTTATTGGGAATGCGGTTGGGACATTGCTATTATTTTACCTGTTGGAAACCTTGCCTGTGGATTTACCATTTACTTGTTCCTGAGCCTCACTGGGATTATAAGCGGAGATAACCTGGGGAATATTGCCTCTCCGCTACAATTATCTTAGATTTATAGCTTTCAAATACAGTATATATATTGTGTTTCATTGTGCAGTGGTCATTGGTAGTGTATTATGGCAGCTTTCATGAGAGAGAGCAGATAGAACGGGGATGCTCAACAGTCAAGCATCTGTTACTCTGGGAACTTCTTGATAAGTAAAGTGTAAATTTTATATCACAATTACACTGATGATGATAAATTAATTAAGTAGCATAGTTAAAATGTTCATATAAAACAAGACAAATGGCCTTTTCCGGTCAGTTTCACTTAACATAACTGACACAGTGCTCATGCTTAGTTCCAACCGGAGACACTGATAGCAAATACTTACTTGATTCGAACAATAGTTAGACCATTCTTCTTTGGTCAAGCACCGACCATCTTGATTGCGGGTACTTCCATCCCGACAAATATCATATACAATTGGTACACATTTGTCTGCGTCATCTCCCAATAACTTGTATCCAGATCCACATACACAATGACTGTCGCTGGGCTGAAACATAACCATATCACTGTTCAATTTAAACCCAGGGCAATGGCAATAAGGTTTAATTAGTTATGTTATCACTGATTAACAATAAAATCAGAATAAGAAGAAAATAAATTTGACATTTGAACTTGATACTATAGCTTCCATGACGTGTGCTACACTTCACCCCCACTTAAGGAGTAAAAAGGATCGACCTAGAAAGTAGTCCTACATTTTTTTCTGTGTAGGTTTGCCTGTAATAGCCACTCTAGGGTAGATATTGTCAGGACAAGAGATAAAGACTCCTCTCAGGACAGCCACCTTGTCAGATCCTCTCCCACTGGTTGGACTCCTGGAAGTCAGGTTAAGAAGCAGTTTTGCTTTAATCCAAAATAATAAAGTTCAAATTTAAGTTTTAAGTGTTGAAAGTTGTTGTTTTTTTCCTCAATTACGCATGCATCTGCTACCCAGTTATTAAATAAACAAATGAACACTGCAGTGGCTCTTTAAGCAAATTTCTTCAACTTTTTAGTTTCATACATCAAAATTAAAATACAAGCTGCCTACAACCTTGCATATTACACTTTTGTTTTATGAGAAAATACTCTCTAGTGGCGTATTTGTGTAAATAGAAAGTTAATGTAAGAATGGGTGTTTGTTTAGTGATGTACATGCACACAAGAAAGCACAGTATGCACGTATGGTAGTGACGGTCAATAGGCTTCCTGTGGGACATACAGCAGTGTAAGATTTCTACCAAGCTCCTAACAGAGTAAGAAAGAATGATTGTGACAATAACCCAGATGGGGAGAATCCTTTAATACTGCTTCTCTTTCTTCCCCAAAGGAGTCTAGTCAGTCTTCCCCAAGGGAATGAATTTGCTGGGCCAGCCTAAGATAGACACGACACCCTTAGCTGCCCCTGTGATAACCATGGTTTCCCCTGTTTAGACTATTTAGGGTTTGTAGACCCACACCCCCAGCAAATACTCCTTGTGTCTGTGTGCTTTGGACCCCATGTTTCAATAAAGTGCATTACTCCTTTTGAAAGTATACAAACATGTCAGCATGAGGTGGAATGAAGGGTCTGTGTATCATCCCAGGCCTTCTGGGGTTGGTAGGAGGGGCCACTTGACCTAGTAGGCCCGGGAGTATAGGAGAGGGGGTGGCTAGCTGGGGGGTGGAGCCACTTATAGGCTTTTGTGAATAGATCCCACCACCCATCCCTAAATATTTGGAAAAGATGTGTTCATATATTGCAAAAAATAAATAAATATATCAATAAAGTAAGATTATAAGGATAATTTGGAGGTATTATCTAGTTATTGGCATTAGCACTTGTTGTGCTGGTCATAGTATTTCAGTATGTCAAATATGTAGTTTTGTATGTATTTGTTGTCACAGCGGCAGGAGGTGAGGGGAGTTGCCAGGACAGTGATAAAGTGGGTGAGATCCTACCCTACGGTTGTACAGATGTTCCATCACAGTAGGCCCAGGACGAGGGTTCAGGGCGTAGAGTGTACTGTCTCGGCTGAGGCTCCTCCCCTCACTTGTTAATGTTTACTTATTTATTGGTATTGTTATTACTTAAATTTTGTGTTTACCAATAAACGCTGTGGCCAGTATGTTACCCCAAGAGGTTTGTGTATAATTATTATATGCAAGGAGTGAAGTGTGTCCAAATCCTTATGCGTACATACCCACTGGGCCTTGCTCAGGTCAAGCGCTTTTCAGTCACTTGGCTTTATTCTAGCTGCCAAGGAATCCTGTATCTACGTTCAAGAACTGCATTCCTACTCCCCACAGCTCCTGGAGCAATCATCCTTCCAGGGGAACCCCTAGCACTGATACACAGAAACACACTGAGAGAGACCTGTGTGCGATTTAGTGTTCTTCAAGAGACATTCATAGCTTCTTCAAGAGTTAAAAATTGGAATTTCCCTCCTTATTGATTTCTAAAACAATATCCGCACTTCTTCTTAATATTCTCTACCTCTGAAGGGCCCGTAGGCCACCCTAGGCTTCCTGGAGTTGGAGGCAGGACGCCATTTTGTTTGGCGCCATTTTCCATTAGTATGCCCCCACCCAACTAGCCATGTGATTAGATGCCTACCTACCCATCCCTAAAGTATTGTTGTTTAAAGTAATGTATATGTTGTACTTTATAAAAAATAAAAAAAACTAAGGATGAATAATGGCAAGTTGTGGATTATTTGTTTATTGTCTGAAGCACTCGTTGTTGTGGATGTAATATTGAAGTATATAATATATGCCATCAAAGGTTTGTTTGTGTTGTTGTCACAGCGGCAGGTGGTGAGGGGAGTTGCCAGGACAGTGGTTAAATGTGTGAGATCCTACCCTACGGTGGTACGGATGTTCCAACACGGAAGGCCCTGGATGAGACTTCAGGGAGTAGAGTGTCTCTGTCCAGGCTCCTCCCCTCGTGGTTATGTAGATTTATTTATTGTTATGGTTATTACGTCATGTTGTGTTTACCAATAAACGCTGTGGCAAGTTATCTCCCAAGAAGTTGTCTGTGTCTAATCTTTATATTTAATGGGTGATTGGGTATAAATTCTTATGTGCACATACCAACTGGGCCTTGCTTAGGTCAAGGTATTAGAGCACTGCACCAACAGATTTAAGATGCTCTGGGGAGAAATTATTTACTTTCATTGACTGAAACTCAAATTTCCAAATCAGAAATTGTCAAAGGCACGTTCTAACATTATGTCAAAATTACATTTTCACTGTGTTATATGTGTTTAACCTTTGCATCATTCATTTTCATCCATAGTTATGTTTAGATCCATAGTTATGTTTACAAGTTACTAGACAAATATTTATGATTCATGTGCATTTAGCACGTGTAATGTTTAAGAGAATAAAAAAATGTCTCCAGTTTGCTTTGTTTTCTACTTTCTTATCCCTTTCTGTTAATTAGTGTGTTTTGTTGGTTGTAATTAAGTTAGAAAAGTATATTATGAAAACACAAGTATCACCTGAAATACACGTCCGTCCCCGTGGCAGATACATGTGGCCTGACCTTGTTCAGGTTGCATCGCTTCAGACCCACAGGGATAACAAGCCTCTTGTCCCACCATGTGATTAAAGAAGTTCACAGGACATTCTACACACTGATACACAGTTGTGGCTCTTGATTCTCTTCCTGGCCAAAATGTTCCTCTTGGGCAAGGAAGAACCTGCTCATTATCTTCAGAGCAGTAATAACCTAGCAAATAAAAAATAAAACACTTAAAATGATAATTATAATGGATGCTTTTATTTGTCATGGAAATGAAAACAAGTTTGAGAAGATAACTATAAGCTAAGTTTGTCAAATTCTAATCCTTGATGGGCAAAGCCATGTCAGAGTCTCATGATATTCATATGCAAGTGTTGGTAAGTGATTCAAAGTGTTTGACTTACCTGTACACAAACCATATATCCTAAGAACCAAGTGGGGTAAAAGCCATTGAGGACTGGAGTTGGCCCACCATCATAAACATAACCGAAACTGTGCACTTATAAGTCAAAATCAGGTGCATTTGAAAGGCTTACATTTGTATGAATGGTACTTTGTACCACTGACATTCAAGTCAGTCTACTTTTCTTGATTTATTCTACATGCACACTTAATAACATTTTTATGCATGTGCATCTATCTTCCTATTTATGTTGAGGGGCAGATCTACCAGTGGTGCAGGTGATGCAGTGCACCAGAGCCCTAGTTTGAGGACCAGCTGCTGTGTAATTTTTTTTTTGAATTTAATTAAAAAAAAATGTTTTGTAGGGTGGGCCTTCCCCACCCTGGCACATCCCACCACAGCACCCCCCACCTCGGTCTGAAGTTGGTGTGTGACTATTTCAATAAGATACTCTCTACTGAAGCTCCAAGAGGTGTCAGTGTGGAGCAGTTCAGCATGCTGGGGATGTGTACCAGGGAAAAAGGCAAGAGAGCAAGAGCTACAAAGTGGCAATAAAGTATAGGGGAGATGGGCTCTGAGAGGGAGGAAGTAAGCAGATATGGATAAATGATGACATGGGTTGGCTGCTGACAACGACTGGGGATCGATAGACGGGTGGGTGCTGTGTGGAGGTGATATATATATATATATATATATATATATATATATATATATGTCACATATATAGTTCTCAGCAGCGCGACCATGCCAAAATCCATTGGTAATGTAACGTTAAAACTGCGGCCTTGCAAAGCGCTTGTGGCCAGGCAAGAAGCACCAAAGGCGCTTATTCCTACGACCGCGTACGACGAAGGTGCTCACTGCGCTGGTGGAAATGAGCGCCATAGGAGCTCATCTCTACGACCCCATAGGACAGGCAGGGAGTGCCGAAGGCGCTCACTGTGCTGGTGCAGATGAGTGCCGTAGGCTCTCATCCCTATGACTCTGCACGCCTTGAGCATCATACCTACAACCCGCGGAACTACACTTCAACACAAAACTCAAATACACAATTCAACGTGCGAGATCCGTAAAAAAATCGCCTATAAAAAATATGGCCCGTAACACTTACAAAATAAAACCACCGCTGAGGAAAAAAAAATGTGAGTCGCAAAAAAATACAACACTAACAGCGACAAACACAAAAAACACACAAAATACAAAATAAAACAAAAAATACACACACACCAAGGGGTGACAGCCAGGACATCTGGGAATGAGGATACAATTTCAAGATTTTCACCACTCGAAAATCCCATAAGCGAGAGAAAAAATGGCCGCCTAAAAAAACGAAAACAAGGCTACACGACTCCTAAGCCAAGCACATACGCCTTTTCCACAGACCCGTACGACCTAATAAATACACTATTAGAAAGGATGCTAAATGCTCAACATACACACTCGCAGCCATTTTACCACAATCACTTAAACCTAATAACATTACCATTACAAAATGCGGAAGTACACAGCTAAACAAACGGTTTGCCCTCACGCTATTTACACTGCTGACACTTACACCTCAGCTCGCCAACAGTGCAAATCTACATTGTATGTTGCGGGAACATCAAAACAGATTGTTAGCTCTTCAGCATATTGCTTAATGCATATATTAATTACAAATAGGTAAAGTATATTACTTTATAACTTTACTAATTAATTATTTAATATTACAAAATACATACACATAAAAAAAAAACACACACACACACCAATAAACGCTAAAGGCGCTCAGCGCGCGCTTCACAATTAGTGCCAACAGTGTTTACAGGACCACAACTACACCAGGGGAGAGGCTCACAATGCGAGCCAAAATCCATCAGCGCAAAACTTGCAATGAGCGCCAAAGGAACTCTCATAACCAAACATACACCAACCAAGAGGCTAGCAATGACCATTACCTGCCTTACAATTCTATTGCCGTCATTTTTTATACTAGCGACTTGCCCGTCAAAAAATGACGGCAATGAGATGTGTATGTTTGGAAAGTTGTTTAGTTATTAATATACGTATTTGACACTTGTAAGGTTTTAGTGATGAAATAAGTACTATTGTGTTATTAAACATGTTTATTTTTGTAAAATGTTCTTTTGTTGAACAGTAACTGTTAAAGCATTTTGTATTAAAAGTATTAACATTTGAATGTAAGAACAGTTGAAGTTTAAATTAATTAGTACTGTAAACTTGAGGTAATGGTTTTTAACATGCAAGTTCTATCTCAAGAATTGTTAACTTAAATATACATTGAATCCAGAGGAAGGCAAACAGTAAAAACCCTCCTTGAAACGTATCCAATTGTATCAAAGAGGGGCAAAAATGAATTCCTTCCTGACCCCATTAACTGGCGATCAGATTACTCCCTGGATTAATGTTTAACATAAAAGACAACATTTACATTGCGACTTAAAACGTGGTTGAGCTCTTAACATGAACTTTAGAATATGTATAAGTAAGGAACTTGAAAGTATATTTTTTGAAACTTGAACTTTCTTATGTGTTTAAGTAAAGAACTTTAAAATATATTTTTTAAAACTTGTAACATTATAAACAGTAACATAGTTAATTAACATTTGAAGAGAATTAGTCAAAATAATGCAAGGCAAGTGTTTTGTGGGGCTAATCATGCATAAACAGTACTTCCATTAATTATGACTGAATTGTTTATTGATTTGTATTTTTGAATGGTTGACCTTTGTTTGTTGCTGTAGTAATTGTTTTAAATCGCACATATAGTTTCGTCTGTGGAAAAGTGTTTCTCTAAAAAGAGAACGGAAGAAGTTAAACTTGTAGCAAGCTGTGTTAGCAGTGTTCTGTATGTGTTTGACAATTTAATGTAGTTTAACAGGAAAATATTGTTTTTGTAAATGTAATTTCTGTTGCGTAATAATGAGCTTTTGAAGGTAAGGGAGATTTATGTGTATTTCTTTTGCAAAATTGGTGGTTATATAGTGGTTTTTGATATTTTTGCATTTGCTTTTAAATTAGTTTTGCATGGCTTTTGTTTGTTTAATGAAAAGTTAGAGTACTTCATAGTAGACAATGTTTTTAGTAAAAATACGTCCATCTTCTAATAAATCACCTTGACTTTCATTCTTTTGAATGTAAACTTTAATAGCCTGTGGATTTTTGCACCGTGCTAAGGCAACGTATAATTGGCCATGTGCAAATACTGGTTGTTCTAAGAAAATACCCACAGATTTGAAAGTTTATCCTTGTGATTTATCAATGGTCATGGCAAATGCCATAATGATGGGAAATTGTCTTCTTTGAAGTATAAAAGGGAGACTACTTTCACTTGGTGCTAAATCTTTTCTTGGTATGAAAACTCTCTCTCCTTTATGGGTACCAGTTAAAATTTCAGCATCTATGAAATGGTCCTTTAATTGTTGAACAATTAATCTTGTCCCATTGCATAGGCCTTTTTTCGGGTTCATATTTCGCAGTAACATGACAAATTGCACCTTTCTTTAGCTGCAAAATATGTGGTGGCATTACAGAAGGAGTTAGTGAGTTTATGAATTCAGTTGAAAAGTTTGCCTGACTTTCTTTGTCATCAGCAAGTACAGAATCAGCACTGTGATAATTTCTTTGGGGTGCATTCATTTTTTTAAAGATTTCATTATTGAGTATTAATGCATCCTTATTTTTACATGTTAGATGACTTGGTTGGCAAGCTCTGAATATTCCTGGTTATTTATGCTACCTTCAAATATAGCCGATATAAGATCTTGGTGACAAATTATATGAGGTGGGATGTGCACAGTGTCGTCAGGTAAATTTGGTATTTTTTCTGTTCTGCCTTCACCAATTTTAATAAGCCAATCATTGAAATCAGTTTGGCCTTCTGATATCATATTTTGTTGCAGTTGAAGATGGGTAAAATGTTTCCATAGTGTGCTTGACTTTATAACGGTTTCAATAATGTCAGTTCGATTTCCATGTACAACGACAGGTAATGTTTGTCTAAAATCGCCACCTAAAAACATTACCTTTCCACCAAATGGAAAAGTATTATCCATGACTTCACGAAGCAAACAGTCAATACATTGGAGTGCATAGCATGACATCATTGTGGCCACATCTATTATAATTAATTTACTTTTTTTCAATTTTTTTGCTTGTAATGATGTCATGCGAATATCTGACACAGAGGTTTCTAAAATAGGCACTGGCAGTTTAAAGCCACTACGTACAGTTCTTCCACCTTCTAACAAAAGTGCAGCAATTCTAGTAGTGGCAAACGGCAGTGCTATTTGACCTTGTGCTCGTACAGAACGCATTAATAAATTATAGAGATATGTTTTTCCTGATCCGCCAGGTCCATCAAGATAGAAATAACGCTCTTTGACCATGTCATCATCTATTGCATTTTTAATGGCATTAAATGCTTGCAATTGTAACGTATTTAGAGTTGCAAGTCTTTCTTCTGTTCTTTCTACTTGTAGTTGAATGTCATAGTCTTCAAAGTTTATGTCATCTTTAAGACCTGGGTCAGGCAAATTAAAACTTGCACAACTTAATCCATGAGTTAAAAATACTTCTTGGATTTCCATTAACGCTTTTAAGTGTGCAATGGGTTCATTGTATCGTCGCATAAAGTCTTCAGCCATATTACTTTTAAATGTCTCCCACAAAGCTAATGCACTTGGAGCATTTGAGTAGATACAAATGAATGCAAATTGTTCTCTCATCTTCCGTAGCTTTTGACATATTGCTGCTTCTTCTATACATCTTTCCCATTCTGTATCATCAGCTAGTAAGTTTCTATGTCTTGCAGCTAAATGGAAGGATTCATATACTATGTCATTAACAGTTCTTAAGTGTTCAAAACTTTGTGCTCCAGGAACATTTAAAAGTAATAGTCGTGAGCAGAAACGTTCAAGATCTCTTGGACTGACTGTGTAAATTCCTGGGATTATTTTATTTCCTCTGCTTTTTCTAGGTCTCCATAATTCATTCACAAAAACATAGTGATATGGAATTTCAATATATAAGAATTGTGTTGCTTCTGAATCTGTCGAATTTAATTCAAACCATGCAGTTAGTGTAGTGTGACGATGTTCACTTTGGTCCAATGCATTACTTTCATTTCCAGCATGGAAATACACTAAATGTCTTTGTGGCAAATGTACTGCTAATCTATATGCTGCTTGTGATCTATCATGCATTTCAAATTTTAAAAGGTGCCACATAGCTGGTGCACTTACATAGCGAGCATCTACATGAGATGCAAGTTCATCATGTACTAACTCAGTGCTTTCAGGGTTGTCTGCACTTTTGACGACTACAGTAGCTGCATCATAGCCTTTGTAAATATATGTGTACACATATTTAATGGATTTGATGGAAGTGCAGGCTTCTACATTAATGTGTGCATTATACTTCATCAGTTAATGTGGATTGTAGGGTACTACATATCTATTAGAAATAATATGTAGAGGAAAGAACAGACACCTTTAAATTCCAATCACAAGTTATAAACCCCTCAGCCATGTAAATTGGCATATTATGTTCTAACAAAAGAAAAATAAGGAACTAATACTATATGTGTATTAAAATATAACTTTTATTATATTTACAAAAAAAAAAAATGTATATACAATATAATTAAAAAGAAGAATGATCCAAATAGTATATCAAATACACAGTAGCATCAATAAATGGATACACCACAATGGTAAATATATCTAGATCAAATATCTAGTAAATAACTAACAGATGCTACTATATGAGCAGCATTACACATACATTATTGAATGAAGGTCGCCAAGTAGATCTATGATGAGGTAGTCAAAAAAAGGGGTGCAAAAAAATCTATATACATACATAAAGGACTAAAGTGGAGACAGAGGGGACAAGATACATTAACACTGTGGCCCTATCTGACGCTTATAGTGAAAGGCCCTGTCATACAATCTATGGGGACCCACTATTTATCCCCTATCCCTTGAAGGAATCTAAGCCCTATACTGCAGATACAGTAACTAGGATCAGTCCCCTCTGCTCCACTTACCTGTCAGTCCTTGTTACAGGCTTCCAAACCCCAGCACACTCAAAAATGGCTCCACGACAGCGTGCACACGCTGTTCTTACATCATCAACGGGCGACCTGCAAAACAGCTGATCGACGCACGTTTCGGGTATTTCCGCTTCCACCAGGATCAGTAAGGTTTACCTAATAAAACCTTTGGATGTGGCCGCTGTATGTTCTGCCCCTATATGATCAAAAGAAACAATGTGACTGATAGAATGGGTAGAAATATACCCTTAAAAGGGCTTTTTAATTGTGGATCACAAGGTGTGGTCTACGGTTTGGAATGCCCTTGCCCTTACAGATATATTGGGATCACGTCACGCACTCTTAAGAAAAGAGTGGGCAAACACATTCGTAACATCTGTAATAGCTTTAGGGACATCACGAATGGAAAGAAACTGATATCAGTAGCTAGGCATTTCAATGAAGTTCATATGTCCAAATCCAAATTACAATGCTGGGTACTCCAAAAAATATCTTTAGGTATCAGGAGAGGAGATCTTGAACATGAACTTCTTAAAGCGGAAACAAAATGGATTTCGATACTTGATACAGTTTCACCAAATGGTCTTAATAAATACAACAATTTTGGGGTATACGTTTAGAGTAAGATCAATGATATATAATTATTTATAATAATAATTATTTGTCAGCAATACTATATAGATAAGATATAACTTCACTATAATGACCCAAATATCTGACCCTTTATGAGCTTAGGGTACAGGGTCATTTGATTTATAGTTAGGTTATATCTTCTAATAGATATCCATTTAAAATCATATTGTGTATATTTATTTCAGCCAATCTCCTATTCTTAATTGAGATAAAAACAAACATTGGTCACAGTATTGGAAAGTATTGATCTGTAGATATATTTTTTTTCTTATTATACTTAATATACTATGGTTATGAAGATATTTGACACAAATCAGGTATTCATAGCAGATCTGTTACTATTTTTGTTATAAAGTATGGCCTGTTTCTAATAATTTACTATACTTATATGACTCACTATGGCAGTAAAATTGTTTTTCATCTATCTGCACTAGTAAGTGCTCAATTTTAATATACTATAGTTCATCAGTGTGTAGACTATAATATATTTGTATTGGATTTCTAGAGGGTATCTTTTAAATTTAAGAATGCAATTATTTAGATTTTAGTCATTTCAAGAATGATACTTGTTTAATGATTTATTGTCTTTGCAGGACCTATTACAATTATAATGAGTCTCCATCTGTGGATAAGAATTCGTCTGGGAGCTATAAAAGACCCAGGCCATTCCCCTAACGTTACTGATCCTGGAGGAAGCGGAAATACACGAAACGTGCTGTTTTGCGGGTCGCCCGTTGATGACGTCAGAACAGCGTGTGCACGCTGTCGTGGAGCCATTTTTGAGTGTGCTGGGGTTTGGAAG
Organism: Discoglossus pictus; assembly: GCA_027410445.1. NCBI lineage: Eukaryota > Metazoa > Chordata > Amphibia > Anura > Alytidae > Discoglossus > Discoglossus pictus. The sequence continues at coordinate 112,670,766 of CM050169.1, forward strand.
CCTGTAACAAGGACTGACAGGTAAGTGGAGCAGAGGGGACTAGTCCTAGTTATCTGCAGTATAGGGCTTAGATTCCTTCAAGGGATAGGGGATAAATAGTGGGTCCCCATAGATTGTATGACAGGGCCTTCTACTATAAGCATCAGATAGGGCCACAGTGTTAATGTATCTTGTCCCCTCTGTCTCCACTTTAGTCCTTTATGTATGTATATAGATTTTTTTGCACCCCTTTTTTATCTACCTCATCATAGATCTACTTGGCGACCTTCATTCAATAATGTATATCTAATGCTGCTCATATAGTAGCATCTGTTAGTTATTTACTAGATATTTGATCTAGATATATTTACCATTGTGGTGTATCCATTTATTGATGCTACTGTGTATTTGATATACTATTTGGATCATTCTTCTTTTTAATTATATTGTATATACATTTTTATTTTTGTAAATATAATAAAAGTTATATTTTAATACACATATAGTATTAGTTCCTTCTTTTTCTTTTGCTAGAACATAATATGCCAATTTACATGGCTGAGGGGCTTTATAACTTGTGATTGGAATTTAAAGGTGTCTGTTTTTTCCTCTACATATTATTTCTGATATATTATACACTGCTGATCACATAAGTTATTCCTTATGTTTATTTATGTATGGGTATTGATGCTATGATATAGCAAATCCAGATTAACATAAGGAAACTCCTATTATTGTTATTCACCTAAACAAATATTTTACTGCATATCTATTGTCAACTTTTTTGATACGAATAATGGCACTATCTCCTTCTCTTCTTTTATAAAGTGGATAGCCATCACAATTGGCATACATTTTGTCTCTATAATCTTTTGGACAATCTTTGGAACATTTATGATTTTCCATACATGGTGATTGTGGATTAAGCTCACCACAGGGTCCATGAATCATGCGATGCGTAACAATCTCATATAGTCTACCATATAGTTCTGGATCTGGTAGTTCAGCAACAATGACTGCATCCACGTTGTCAGCAGTATCTAATTTATCTTTTTCTTGAAGTATTATGAGAAGATGTGCATGTGGAAGGCCTCTTTTTTAAAAATTCAATGGTATATACATAAGCAAGACATTTGCCAAATAAGTGACTTATAGTGATGTCACATAATAATTAATTTAATTTAATCTTAAAAACTCTGGCTACTAAATCTGGTCTATCGGAAGGACTTTGGGCAAGAAGTAAATTTTGTGTTATTTCTGGCCATTGAGGATTACATGTAAATGTAATAAATAAATAGTTTTTTCCAAATTTGGTGACAATAGCCATAGCATCATTGTACCTTTCTCTCATATTTCGAGGAGATCCTTGAAAAGAAGATGGTAAAATGATGGCTTTGCTAGCTGTCATGTCTCTGCTTGTAGCCACCTCAGCAACATAGTCCATTAGTCCACAATATTGTTCTACACATAGTTTATCTTGTTGATATTTTATAAAGTTTAAATTATTGGCCTCAACTTGCAAATAGGAATCAATAATCCATTGTTGTGTTAGTTTTCCACCACATAAAATTGGATTAAATGTATTTCGAATGGCAATTTGAGCTACTTTAAATTCAAGCATAGAAAAATTATTTCGGATTCTGGCTTTAGCATTTGGGTAACTGGGAAGTGTTAATTTTGGTTGCCAACCTGGTTCTCCGTGTGCGAAAAAAATGGGATATGTCATTGGATCTAAATTTGGACTTAGGATACTGATATTAATGAATGGTTGCTCCTCATTTCTGGGATATATTCTAATGTCTCTTTGAAATGGTGGTTCTCCTTCATCATTTTGAAACACCATTGCAACCTCATTTGATGTTGGCAAGTTATAAAGACGTTTATCAGTATGTCTATCTCTTTTAATGTCATATTGACCTTTGGGATTGGTAATTGATGTCTTTGTGCATGAAGTTGTTGTTCATTTTCTACTTCTGCCAATTTTTTATAAGCTTTAGTGTAGGGGTTATTGGCCATAATGTTATCTAGCTCTATAAAACACTGGGTAAACATTTTTTATTTTCTTCCAGCTGCATACGTTGGTCAACAGCTTCCATTGTATCTAGGACATATAGTTGAGCGAATTTCAGCTAATAGCAGCTAATGTTGCCCCCATAGATGCAAAGGATATGGCACTATTGTAGGATCTTATGTTTGTCTTAAAATGTTTGTAGTTTGGAAAAGTAGGTTCAGTCATAATGTTTTGTAAATAGATTGGAAATTATTTTCTTTCTGGAAGTTTGTCCTTGCCTTTTTGAGAGCAACTAATAAATTGGCCATCTCTGGGTCTCTCCTGTTTAAAATGATAAGCCTCACAAAACTGACATTGAGTATTCATGTCCCCACAATTATGAACCTCTACTGCTAAAGACTTAAGTAAAGGACAATTTGCAAAGCATATATCAGTTTGATTTTCAAATTCATCAGGTGAAATGTCCTTTGATGTTTCAGGAACAAGTTGTAAATGCTTTGTTTTTTTGGTGGCTTTTTTCGTATATCTTTTATTTGTTTAGGTAAAATGTCATGTAATGTTTTAGGAAGAGGTTCTAATTGCTTTGTTTTTTTGGTGGCTTTTTTTGGTATATCTTTGATTTTTTCACGTAAAATGTAATTTGATGTTTCAGGAACAGCTTTTTTTGGTGTATCTTTAATTTTATCAGGTGATAGTCTTTTGCTTGCAATTCTTTTGCGTTCTTTTTCTCGTCGAATTTCCTTCTGCTCCGGTGTCTGCTGGCTGGCCAATCTCTGTAGTCGTTCTCTAGCCATGTTAATCTGTAAAAAAAGATTATGTATCATTAGTTTATTTTGAGATGTTAAGTTTGTTTTTTAAATGTTTTATTATCAACAGTTTGTTTCTATGTGATTGTAGTTGATTGTAGCGGTACTTTCTTTGTATTGTTAAATTGTGTTTTTTATTTTTTTGCTTTTACTTTCTGTCAACGTTTGTAATTTTAGCCTTACATGCATAGCACACTCAAGGTAATTACACTATAGCTGCTTCTAGATGTAGTGGGTGTATAGTGTTAATTGAAATCGATAATTTTTTTGGTTTGGTAATTTATTTTTTTGTTGTACTTTTGGCTATAGGCATAGTAGAGGGCAGAAATTAGTCTTTGTAATTTATCGTACAGGGGATTTTTATAATAGTATTTTTTATATTTTATTTAAAGGCTTATATGTTGGGGCTGTGAAAATGTTTCTATTGTTTTTTTTTTACTTTTAATTTTTATATTGGCGGCCATTAAACAAATATATTTCCTTTTTTTTTTTCTACTTCTTATACTATACCTTGATTGAAGTGTGGTTCTTGTCCAAATGACAGAGGGTCCCCTCCTGCCAATCTTAATCTGCCAGTCTTCTTGTAGTGTCTGTTTGAAAAAGAAAGTTAAATGGTTAATTGTATATTTCTTATTTTTGATTTTGCAAAGCATGGTCTTTTTCTGCATGTAATGTATTTTGCTATCTTACCTCTTCTTCTTTCTTTCTGTTCTTTAAAAGTAATTCTCTTTGACAGTCCACGGTGCAAATTCTTGAGGACGCTGTTGACTTCAGGTTATATATGTATTAGTGTCATATTATTTTTTGCTATGAGTTGCAGTAAATTAATGTCATTTAAATATACTTGTTTAATTAGTTTCGGTTAACATTAGTTTGTTGTAGGGCCTACACACATAAATGTGCGTGTCACATGTCACTATACATGAATCCCATTTTCATAGTTAAAGTTTGTATTTTTTTTTTTTTTTTTTTTTGCTGTCTTGGTAATAAAATGTAATATATTAAGCTTACCTCTCAGTTGTAATTTGCACAGTGTAAAGTAGGAAATTAGGAAATAATTCTCTTCTCAAGTAACAGCAGCAGTTAACTATCCAGTCACTCCGTTCATCACCTGAGTAGAAATGTAGAATTTTCTAGAAAGTAGGCAGTATTTATAAACTTTGAGGTGCCTCAGACCGTTAGAACGCAATACGCATGCGCTATTTGCGTTCCAGCGTACAATTTGCGTTCCATTTAATGCGTAGTAGTTTTCAAAATGGTGGTTAATATCAGTGTGGTATTTGCCGCATAGTATATGTTACGTACCTCATAAAGTTGACTGTAGCAGTGTTTCAGTTTTGCGAGTCACTGTAGTATTGTAGCGTTTGTATCTTCGTTTTCGTTTTGTTTGGCGGACATTTTTTCTCTCGCTTAGGTGATTTTCGGCAGTTTAAACTCGTTTTTTTGGACTTAAATGGTCGTGTAAATTCACTTTTCAAGGTGCTGGATGCCCCCCTTGCTATAAGTAAGCTTGTTATGTGTCCGTTGTGTTTATTTATTGTGTTTCTGATGTTTTCATGCGCGCCGTTTTCAGCCGTTTTTTGCGTGTTCGTAATGCAGTTGCGGACAAACACAGCCGATGTTGGAGCCTCCACCTTCCGCAAATGCGGCCCCTGGCTTCGCGAGGGTCCACATTTGCGGACAAACACAGCCGACGTTGGAGCTTCCACCTTCCGCAAATGAGGCCCCTCGCTTCGTGAGGGTTCGCATTTGCGGAGCGAACTGCATCCCTCACTTTGCGAGGGATGCAGTTCTTGCGAGCCCGCAAGTGTGAGCAACGGCTAGTATGCTCACAACTATATATGTGATTGGAAAGGGATCTTGGAGCAGCAATAGGTAAGGGTCTTGGGAAGGTTTGCTGTTATGAGAACGGGTCTTCAGGAGGGCAGCAGTTATGGGAGGAGGAGCACTGAGTGATTTGGTTCTGGCAGGGCCAGCGCAAACCATTTTTTATAACCCTCGAGAGGTGGGAGGAGGCAAAGTTCAATTCTAGCTCCGCCACTGGTTGAGACATCAGCAGCCTTATTAAATTGCGATTCGGTAAATTTAAAAGTGCACGATTTCAGCACAAAGCATATTTTATTTACAGAAATGTTTAGTTAGTGATGACCTTGCTTTTGTATAGAAGTTCACTAAGTAAAAACTTCTGTAAAAAAAATATGCTGTGTGCTTAAATAGAGCCCTTTTATCAAATCGCAATTTAATAAGGCTGCAGATAAGTAGTAGTTGCTAATAATACAAATTAAAGAAATTTTCTGATTTTTTTTAAATATTAGTAATAGATATGATTATATATATTGTAACAAACAATGTAAAATTAACTTGCCAAAATAACCTGGTCTATAAAAAAAAAAAAACACTATCGATAAGCTATAGAGACCTCTAGTGGTAATACATGGGAACTCATAACATGCGTTTATATTAAACTAGCTATTTGCCCTGTCAAAAATGATGGGAATAACATTTTGAGGCTGGGAATGCTGTACCTTCAGCGCTCATCACAAGTCCCATGTTGAGCGCCTTTGGCGCTCATTGCGAGCCTCTCCCTCCGTCTACTGAACGGGCCTGATGATGGGCGCCTTCGCCGCTCATCGCAAGCCCGGCAATGAGTGGTTTCGCCGCTAATTGCAGGCCTTGTCAACCCACAACTTTCGTGCTTCGTAATGATCACCTTCGGCGCTCATCGAGTGGCTTGCAATGAGCGCCTCATTGCAGGGCTTGTCAACTCACAACTTTTGTACTTCGCAATGGAATTGCCCATCAGAAATGAAGGCAATAAAATTTGAAGCCTGGCAATGCTGTTTGTCACACAATGCGAGGTTCTGCGCCCTCTGAGCACCTTCGGCACTCATCGCAAGCCGCTCGACGAGCGCCTTTGGCGCTCATTGTAAGCTTCTCCTGTCTACTTTACGGGCTTCGCGATGAGTGCCTTAACACCCTATAGAGATGGAGGGCCCTGTTTTTGGAGTTTATAATTAAATGTACATAGTGCTTCAGGACAGAGTTTGCCTCATTTTTTTATAAAAAGGGCATTTAGGGTCATGCTGCATAACTAGAGAAGGAGTATTGATCCAGGGAGGAAGCTGATTGCCATTATTTGGGTTCAGGAAGAAAAATGTTTCTTGGTTTTGGTACAATTTATTTTTATTTTTTTCTGTTTGCCTTCCTCTGGATCAATTAACAGTAAATTAACAATTAATCCAGATATTACAAAGGTCAGAGGAGATCTAAAAGGGTTGGACTAAAAGTATTTTTTCAACCTCAATTACTATGTAAGAATTGTTTATCTGGCTCCTTCCCTGTAGTGGCTATTGCCGGCAAATCTGCACTGGTCAGAAAATAAGACAGGATTCTCTGGAGATTTTTCTGCAAATATTATGAGCACTGCTGTGTCTCTTTAACATATATTCAGAAGGAATATATTTAAAATAAATATATGAGAAATATGCATTAAACAGAAAATTTGTTTATACACTTCATCTTAACAAACGTTTCTCTCTGTAGGTTATTGTTGTTGCTGTCGTGTCTGACTCTCCGTGACCTTATGGACCACGGCTCACCATGTCTCAGGTTGTGCTTATCTATAAGTTTTTATTGGCAAAGATACTAGATCGGGTTGCCCGTTCCTTCTCCAGTGGACCGTGGTTTGTCTGACCTCTCTGTTATGACCTGCCCATCTTGGGTCACCCTATATGGTATAGCTCACAGGTTCATTGAGGTAAACAAGCCCCTTCACCAGGACAAGATACAGAAAGGGCAGTAGGTTATAGCAAGCAGCAAATCCCGTGAGAAAAATGGCAGTGTTGTCAGAGGAAGCAGCCTGTGGTCATGTGATACTGTGGTGAAAAATGGCCGGGTGTCAGTTTTCTTGACAGATAATAAAATCATACCTCCAATACACCAGTGGCTAAAGAGGGACCCTCTTTCTGAGTAATATGTACCACTATGGTTATTTTTGCTTTAATTGCATTTGATAATTGGCAAAAAAACAAATAAACATTCACATTATTAACGACAATTTTTTTACTAGGCTACTACTTGCAGCTTTTGTCGCAATGAAATATGTTCTTGTAAATGAATGAGCTTTGTATAATGAGAGTGCTTTCAATTGTATCTGCCACATTTGCCTTGTATAAATAGAAGCGTGCTTTCTCCATTCAAATTCTCCTCAGGAAGTTAATCACTGGAAACTAAAATTGTAGATTTCACAGCATATACAAGTATTAAATTAGTTAATTAGAGGCTGTTTTATTTTTTTACATTCTAAAAATGTGTTGCCCTTGTTCAAGTGTAGTTCTTCAAAGTGGAAATGTTATATTTATTATAACAGTGGCTCTTTATTATGTACGTGCTGCTCAATCACATATATAGTTGTGAGCATGCGGGTTGTTGCTAACTCTTGCGAGCTCGCAAAGCGAGGGCCGCAGTTGCTGGCAAGGAGCGCTGAAGGCGCTCCTTGCGCTGGTGGAGATAAGCGCCGTAGGAGCTCACCCCTACTACCCCCTACGTCTTTTGTAAAAGCGAGGGGCCGAATTTGCGGAGGTGGAGGCTCTACGGCGCCTCACACGTGGTTACACACAAGCGGCACTTTACCAAAATAAATCTAACACGCAAACACTATATATACGGACTTATACAAAAAAATACAAACCACGAGACTTAGAGCACAAAATTTACGGACTTAGCCTAAAAAAATACGAAACGCGGAGCTTAGAAAAAAAAACATTACGACCTCGCAAAAATACGACCTTAACTGCCGAACCGTGCGAACCTGAAAACATTAAAAACACAATAAATACCCACAAAAAATACATAACAAGCTTACCCACAGCAAGGGGGACACAGCAAGGGGGACACCCAGGACCTCTGCAAGTGAAGTTACACCTCAATTTAAGTCCAAATTCACGAGTTTAGACACACGAAAATCCCCTAAGAGAGAAAATGAAGCTACAGGACACTAAAGATGCAAAACACCACCAAGCACATACAGCTTTTCAAAAAAGCCATACGAGGTACAAGATACACTCTTACCAAGGACGCAACATCATCCACAGCCACGTAGCACATACACATTCACCGCCATTTTAAATACACACAAAAAATACATAAAAAGCTTACCCACAGCAAGGGGGGGCACCCAGGACCTCTGCAAGTGAAGTTACACCTCAATTTGAGTCCAAAATCTAGAGTTTAGACACACCAAAATCCCCCAAGCGAGAGAAAAAATGGTGCCGAAAAAAACGAAAACGGGGCTACAATACCCTAAACACGCAAAACACCACCAAGCACATACAGATTTTCAAAAAAAACATACGAGGTACAAGATACACTTTTAACAAGGGCGCTACATCATACACAGCCGCGTACCACATACACATTCGCCGCCATTTTACAACACTAACTTACACAATGCGGAAGTACACAGCTACCCTAACGGCTTCCCCTCGAGCACGCAGCCTATTTATACTACACACTGCACACATTGCTGACACTTACACTTCAGCTCCCCAACAGTGCAAACCTACATTGTATGCTGCAGGAACATCAAAACAGATTGTCAGCTCTTCAACACAATGCTCCCTGCATATATTACTTCCAAATAGGTAACGTATATATTAATTTATTAATGTATTAATTATTTCATTGGCATACAAAAACAAATATACACAAAAACAAAAAAAAACTCTCACAATAAACACAAAAACCATTCACCGAGCAACTCACAACGAGCGCCTACGCTGCTCATAGCACACAAAGCCTTGCAATAAGAGCAAAAAGCAGATCAGCGCCGACAAAACAATAACAGCAAAAGCGCCTATCAGAAAAAAAAATACAACAGCCTTGCAATGAGCTCCGAAGGCGCTCATTGCGAGCCACGCGATGAGCGCCAAAGGCGCTCAGTGTGAGGCTCGTAAAGAGCGTCGAAGGATCTCGGACCACCAACAAAATGAATGTCTCGACCAAACAGCATTACCTGCCTTACAATTTTATTGCTGTTATTTTTTAACGGGCAACTTGCTATTATATATATACATATATGTAAACAGTACACCGCAGATGAGACATATTCCTGGACTTTCTGTTTCTCCTGTAATCTTGGGGAAATAAAATGGAACATAATTAAATTGAAATAGAGAGTGTTTCTTACATGTAGGACTGTCTGTTCAAAGAAGGACACTTGGGGGGTCTTGAAGAGACATATACGATTAAAACCTTGCAAACTTACAATCTAAGCGATATGCACAGAAATGTCTATATACACTGTAGGTTCTCCAGGTACTTACTGATTTACTGTATACTTACATAGACACATATATACTTCTGTATATGTGCGTGGTAGACTTATAATTGTTATCTAGCAAGGGGAAATGAGGAGTAGTAACCAGGGCCCCAATGATATCCCCTATATGGCAAAATTACAGCAGGTTTAAGAACAAAGTAAAAGTACTGAGCTATGGTAATCAAACATCCCAGAAACATTACGAGAGAACTGCTATATATATAGTTTCTTGCCGCAGTTACAGCACTTGTTCTCACTCATTATAATAATCATGCCATTCTCATTTTCTATTGGTTCCTAGAGCCATTTCTCATTTGTAAATCTTGGTTTGGATACATCCTACACTGAAATCTCTTGCAGATAAGGCTTTGAGTTACAGATGTGGGCTGAGTGCCATAATATTGTGAGCGAGAAGATTAACATAAATGTGTAACGTAGGGAAAAAAGCTCTCACGGGTGATTTATCGGTATACCGAACATTACACCGCTCAATTAGCATGGGGGCCCTGGTCGTTGAGGAGCGCACAAATCCAAATGGTCCTAGAGCAGCATAAAACCTAAATACGCTCTTGGAGTACAGGCCCAGGAAATTCTCACTCAAAGCATTAGAGATTATTTGATAACTGCAGGAAGGATATCCCAGTATTAGGTGTATCATAACGGGGCTAGTTATGATGTTATCATGCTCAGTTTATAGACACTATACATATATCTTACATTTACAGGTTGCTGCATCACCGCCTTTAGCTACACATGAGATGGCCCTGTCGTGTCTGTCCTTCAGGCTCCCCTTGTATTACTAGTATTCCAGTTTGTCTAAATGAGCAGCTACACTCAAAATGGAAGCAAAAATATCTGTCATTTCTGTCAGCATATCCGTGCATATGGTATGGAGTCAATGTCATTACAGGACTACTGTGCTCAAAAATGTAAAATAAGATGAAGATTTAGACTTCATAATAGGCAACATGTTTTTATAATGTAAAAATATAATACAGCCTTTAGTTTATTACATTTATATGCAATTAGACTGCCGTGGAGCCTGATTTTAATTTCCAGGGATATTCCCTGTGAGGTGGGAAGATACATGGTATACACAAGTTTATATCCATAAGAAATGTGGCATACAAAAGTAACAGTGCTCTCATTAGGTTTAATGGAAAGGTAAATAAAAGTAACAAGCAGGATCAGCTGTTAAAAGAAAATAATGAAAAATTGTGAATTAAATATAAAAATGTAAAGGCTGTCGTTATTTGATTAACTTCTATAACATTTTGCTCGTTATCAAGTGCAGTTATTCAAAGAACCAAATAGAAACTGGCTACAGTGACCCTAAGTGTACAGGCATCTAAATACACTGATGTCACCATATGCTCGCATCAGATACCCAGGGGGAATCATGTGGAAAAGTTGTTTACTTTTTAAATTGATCACTAAATAACAATATCTTCTGAAGCCCTCCTGTAAGTAGCTTTATAAGGGGTTTTCATGGGTTTAAATACATGTATATGTTTAGAATATTTGTTCCTTACGTTGTAGCTTCTGTTTTGTAGTGACCTGTCTGTCTTTTCATCCTAGATTTCTCCCTCTTTTTTAATATCCATTGGAGTAAAGGAATCATTCATATCGTCTTATCAATAACGCTTTGAAAGCACCATGGACCAATACAAGATAGGGGCCCACTGTGATTGGTAGCTGCTCTACCTTACTGAGACCTACCATGAATATATACCGGTATCTACCTTCAGGGTGGCAAATATATATATATATACAGTCAGGTCCATAAATATTGGGACATGGACACAATTCTAACCTTTTTGGCTCTATACACCACCACAATGGATTTGAAATGAAACGAACAAGATGTGCTTTAACTGCAGACTTTCAATTGTCCCCTTAAAAAGTGGGAGGCACATATACAAACTGCTGTGATTCCTACACCGTTCACCTGATTTGGTTTGCTTCACTGATAGTAACAGCTCTTTGGATCTCATATTGAGGGTTGACAGCAACAGATTCTAAATGCAAATAGCACACTTGAAATTAACTCTGGACCTTTTATCTGCTCCTTGTAAATGGGATAATGAGGGAATAACACACACCTGGCCATGGAACAGCTGAGCAGCCAATTATCCCATTACTTTTGGTCCCTTAAAAAGTGGGAGGCACATATACAAACTGTTGTAATTCCTACACCGTTCACCTGATTTGGATGTAAATACCCTCAAATTAAAGCTGAAAGTCTGCAGTTAAAGTACATCTTGTCCGTTTAATTTTAAATCCATTGTGGTGGTGTATAGAGCCAAAAAGGTTAGAATTGTGTCCATATCCCAATATTTATGGACCTGACTGTATATACACTAGGAAATTGGCTGTCAAAAATGACGGGAATGAAATTGTAAGACTGGCAATGCTGGTTGGCATCCAATGTGAGGCTTTTAGTTCTCGTTGGTTTTATTGTCAAACTCCTACGTACCTGGCGTTGTTAGTGTAAGTGTTACTGTTTTTACCCTTGTGTATTTTCTAAGTTCTGCGTGGCGGGCGTTGCTGCGCCTCGTTTTCATTCAGTTTCAGAATTTTTATGTTTTTTGTCCTCCATTTTTTCCCTCGCTTAGCCGATTTTCGAGCGGCGGAAAACAGCAAATGTGGCTCCAATTCATTTGCAACTTCACTCCTAGGCTTCCTGGCTCTCCCCCTGCGCTGTCTGTGAGTGTGTTATTATTTTTTTAATAATTATTTTGCTTGTTTTTTGCTTTTTTGTAGTTACGCGTTTGAACAAACTGCATGTTTTAACTGCTCGCCTCGCTTTGCAAGCCTCGCAGTGCAATGAGCGACTTTGGCGCTCATTGGAGCTTAAAGCCTGCAAGCCTCAACTGCTCGCCTAGCTTGGCGAGGTTCGCAGTGCAATGAACACCTTCAGCGCTCATTGCAGCCTAAGTCGTGCATGCGTCAACGGCTCGTCTCAGTTTGCGAGGCTTGCAGACGACTGTTTGCCTCGCTTAGCGAAGTTCCCAGGCATCAACGCTGCAAACCAATATATTTGACTACTGTTCATTTTTTCAATATTTTGTCCTACAATTCATATTTTACAGCAAAAATGAATAATACTAATGAATAGTTAACAATCAAATATCAAAAATGTGTTATTACAGAGATAAGAGTAATTTCCACAAAATAGCATCTAAAGGTGAGTTAACAATCATTATCTGAATGTACAATTTCCCAGCTGAGAAAAGCATTTGACGTCTTACCTGGTGGACACGTCACATAATTATCTTCAGAGCTGGCACAATTTGTTCCATCCTCACAGCTTGAATTCTGCTGGAGTGACTGTATATCTCCCAAATTACAAGACATTAATACAATAAATGCTAAGGTGTATAACAGAGACATATTCATCTGGACCAACTGAAGACACAACATCCTCAGCAGAGAAACCACTTAATTATTGATTGTGAGTGAAAGGTAAAATACCTTTAAATTATTGATGAACAGAGCTACGCACTATTGGTATTGTGTATCTGTTACGTAGTTGTATTTGTGAATAACCCTATATGATCTAAATAAAATAGGAAAGCACATCTAGTGGCGTGAAATAAATAAGACATGTTCATGGTTTCAATGTAAACTATAAATGAATTGCAAAAATAATATATTTGGACCACAAACACTATGAGGCGAAACACAGAAATAGATTTCAGTTCCATATATAAACCGAATAGAAAATGGAATAAAATAAAAAAAACATCTTGTTTACTATATGGGGCATCTTGATATCAGGAAATCACCTTATAATCAAAGATGGAATGCAGAGAAAAATGAGAGAATATAAATTAATTCATGTAATAGTGTAATTTTAGTTTAAATTATGATGTTTTAGTTTTGTTAAACTTCATTTAAATAAATCCCACTACTTAAACCTAACTACAGTACAATAATAAAATGAAAAGAAAAGAAAAACCTTACCCACAGCAAGGGGCAACACCCAAAATGTCTGGAACACAGGTTACACCTCGATTTCAGTTCAATTTAAAAAGTTTTGCCACTCGAAAATCCCCTAATCAAGAGAAAAAATGGCAGTAGAAAAAAACAAAAACGAGGCTATCTGACCCCAAAAGCCGCAAAACACCGCCAAGCACATACGAGTTTCACAAGAAGCTGTACAGGGTACAACATACACTATTAGCAAGGACGCTAAATCATCCACACCCGCGTACCACATACACATTCGCCGCCATTTTAGAACACCAACTTACAGAATGCGGAAGTACACAGCTACACTAACGGTTTCCCCCTTGCACACGCAGCTTATTTACACTACACACTGCAGACATTGCTGACACTTACACTTCAGCTCAACAACACTGAAAATCTACATTGTATGCTGTAGGAACATAAAAAAAGATTGTTACTGTATATACTCGAGTATAAGCCGACCCGAGTATAAGCCAGGGCACCTATTTTACCACAAAATACTAGGAAAAATTAGACTTGAGTATAAGCCGAGGGTGGGAAATGCGCTGCCCCCTGTGTCCCTCTTGTGCCCTCTGTGTCACCCTCTTGTGTGCCCTTTTCTTGTGTCCCCCTCTCTCTCTCCCCCGTGTCTCTTCTCCCCTCTCCCTCCCCTGTGTCTCTTCCCCCTCTCCCTTCCCTGTGTCTCTTCCCCCCTCCCTTCCCTGTATCTCTTCCCCCTCCCTTATCACCCTCCTCAACCCACCTCCTCATCCTCCCTCCTCAACCCCCCTCCTCATCCTCAACCCCCTACTCATCCTCAAGCCCCTCCTCTACCTCCCTCCTCAACCTCAACCCCCCTTTTCATCCCCCCATCCTCAACCCCCATCCTCAACCCCCCATCCTCATCCTCAACCCACCCTCCTCATCCTAAACCACCCTCCTCATCCCCCCTCCTCAATCTCACTCCTCATCCTCAACCTCCTTCCTCATCCTCCCTCCTCATCCTCAACCTCCCTCCTCAACTTCCCTCCTCAACCTCAATCCCCCTCCTCAACCTCCCTCCTCAACCTCAACCCCAACCCCCTCCTCAAACTCAACCCCCCATCCTCATCCTCAACCCTAAGCAATACAAAATACTGCTCCTGAGATCAAACTACATCCTACACAATAAAGAACTGGTCTTGCTGTGGGGTCAGCGACCAACTCACCTACACACGGGATTAGAGAGACACGGGGGGGTTAGAGAGACACAGCGGGTTAGAGAGACACTGGGGAGTTAGAGAGACACGGGGGGGTTAGAGGGACATGGGGGGAGAGTGACTCGAGTATAAGCCGAGGGGGCCCTTTTCAGCCTTTAAAAAAAGGGCTGAAAAACTTGGCTTATACTCGAGTATATACGGTAGCTCTTAAGCACATTGCTTGCTGCATATATTAATTACAAATAGGTAAGCTATATTAATTTATCAATTCATTTATTTTGTAATTAATTATCATAACAACATACATATATACAAAACTTGAAAAAACACCACAATACCCGATCGCAATAAACGGCAAATGTGCTTATTGCCAGCCACACGATGAGCGCCAAAGAGATGACCAGCCTGGGAGGAAGCCTTCCCCTGCACAGCTATGGCTACCAGCAAGGCCGGGTACAGACAGGTTAGCTGTGACTAAAAGTGTCAGGAGATCTTCACACAAGATGGAGGCTGGAGCTATGATTAGGTGAGAGGCCTGTACATGTGATATGTATATTATGTAAAAGAAAGTGTACATGTGGTGTGGTCATAAATGAATCAATGTGAAGTATAATATAAACCTGCAGCACATATTCACACATAAAGGTTGGAGCCAAGTGATATAGTGTTAGGCTGATGTTGGTGCAAGATCTGTTCATCTTTCAAGATAAAGAAAACACTTCACATGTCTGCACTTATGGTTCTATTATTTTTAAACCGTCTGTAACAACATAACTTTTATTGTCTTTATAATTAAAAATGTCTTCTTCCTAATGGCCAATAAAATAACACAAAAAGAAAAAGGTCTTTTTAATTTTTAACCCAATTTGTATAGCTTTTTAAAACATTCTTCCTATCCCCTTTAATTCTTGAGTAATATCAAGAATAGAACAATAATGACAATAATGATATATATATAATATATATATATATATATATATATATATATATATATATATATATATATAGTGGTGGAGGGGACCTGTGAGGTTATATCTGTAGTGTGCAGATAATTAGTATCTGTCTCTCTCTCTGTGACCTCTCTGTATATCTCTGCTGTGTATATATCTGTCTGTTTTTACCTTGTGTGGAGGTATATATATATATATATATATATATATATATATATATTATACCTCATAATGTTTTCTGCAAAGCTGGTGCTACTTTAGGCAAACTGTCCATGTAAGTAATTGTCAAGCGTTGGCAGATAATTGTTTACACATCACTGTTTTATTTTTCAGATTTGATTATTGGAGTCTGTGTTATGAGGGGGAGGGTGTGATGTACAAGATGGCTCCACTCTGATTAAATTATCTGAGGGTACTATATGGAGTAATGTCAGGTCAGTACCTCACTTACATCATGTATGAGGTGTCTGTATGTCACCCCCTCCCTGGTCTGCTCCTTCACATCATGTCTGCCGCAGCACAATGCTTCTCTGGATAACTGAAGAATGAATCATGTATTTTCAGTGGAGGTAGGATTGAAGAAGGAGAGAAGAGAAAGCATTTCTTAAATGGAGAAGATTTAAATTGACATCACACCCCTTCCCCATCACTGAACCAGAAGCAGGCTCCTTGCTTCAGGAAATGCAACCATATCTCTCCAGAAATGTAAATGCCCCTCTCACACACAAGTTCTACCTATGTATCATGGATTTCCTCAGGGCCCAGCAGAGGCATCACACTATTTTTTTTTTCTAATTAAAAACTAGCTGTTTGACTTTTTCCTGATTTCTTATGTTTTTAGTTAGACTCAACTTTTTCAAACAATTTCTGTATTCATTGTGCAGGGCCCTTTAACTCTCATAATTACTCCGTTTTTATGTGTGATCCAAGTGATCATGATATGTGTTTGTGTAACATAAGCTTGCTCCCTCAAAAAATGCATTTAATAAACAAGTAATTGCTCAGCATGTGTATGAGTAGTTATGTTGTAAAAATGTCTGTTATGGGGCAATGTCTATGATTTGCTCACACAGCAAGAGAGGAATATATACGCACACAAAAGGAAAAATGTGGTGCGTGCATACCTTGTACACGCACTCACAGGGACTCCACTTTACTGCCCAGGGGCTACATAAAGGTAGATCTGGGCCTGCATAGGGACCTGGGTTACAAAATGAAACAGGTCAGAAATTAGTAGAATTATGTGAAGATAATTCACTGGACATAATAACACCCTCTTCCAACAGTGTCACAGACAGCTCTACACGTGGGCATCACTAGATGTACAATATAGACATGTACTTTGTAGCCAACGGTGGAGGAGCCCAATACAGTCAGCAAAAACAAGACATGGAGCTGACAGCTGCACAGATCTGGAGCTACTTATTGCAAAGTTCAGAATTAAACTGAATAAATTATAACTAATAAATGTGCAGTGGAGGTAAAGAATAGATTTAAGGCACTAGAGATGAAAGATAGAATGACTGAAGACAGTGACACTCTCCACAATACAGCAAGAAAGGATATCCATAAAAGGATAAAAACAATGAAGGTAAACAGGCTGTCTGATGAGGCTTTGGAAATATTCAGGAAAGAGGAAAAACAACTGGTAATGGACATAGGAAAATATTTGTCCAACTGAATGCAAAATTCCAGAGAATAGCAAGAGTAGACAAGGAGACATTATATAATGGGTGATGTAAATAGATAGGAGATAATAAAATAATAGGAAAGTAAAGAGATCTAATCAAGAAAATGGTAGGGACTTAGAAGCAGATCAGATAAATAATAAATGGAAGGAGTACACAGAAGATCTCTACAGGAAGGATGTGAACAGCATAGATAACCTAGTAGTAATAGTTTATTAAATGAGCTGGAGCCAGACATCTTGGAGTGGGAATTGAGATGGACCCTAGGAAGCCTTGCTTATAAAAAGGCTGCAGGAGTTGAGGGAATTCCAGCTGAACTGATTAAGATCCTAGAAGACAATGATGCCATCAGATTTGAAAACACAACAATGGCCAGTAGTCTGGAAAAGGTCTGTCTATATACCAATCCCAAAAACAGGCAGTGCCAAAGAGTGTTCCAGTTATTGAACAATTGCAATCATTTCACATGTCAGCAAGGTAATGCTTAACATCCTGCAAGCTTGGCTCCAACAATATAGGGACCAAGAACTACCAGATGTGCAAGTTGGGTTTTGCAGAGGCAAAAGAGATCAAATTGCCAATATCCTCTGGATCATAGAGAGACAAAGAGAGTTCCAGAAAAGGACCATTTACCTCTGCTTCTTAGATTATTCTAAAGCATTTGACTGTGTGGATCACAACAAAATGTGTCAAGTTTTTAAAAAGAAGGGGATAAAAGATCTTCTTCGCCTCCTGAAGAATCTGTATGTGGACCAAAAAAATCATGATTTGAAGATACACAAAGTAGAGGATGACAGAGGCTGAGATGGATAGATAATGCAATGACAATGAGCGTGATGGAGCTCAGAATGGCAGTGGCTGACTGATGTGCCTGGCATGCTGAGGTCCATAGACTCATGATAAGTCAGACACAACTGAACAACTAAGCACCAACAACGTGAGTGATTTATCACTGGTCCATGTTCAGAAATCACTGTGGTGACATTTGACCGGGTAAATCAGCTTACAGTTATAGTTTGTTCGAAGTTCCAGGGGTCAGGCTACTTCATCCCCCTGCTCAGTGTTCCTGGTTCCCCGATGTTGGCTATAATGTGGTATGTTTCCCACTGGTAGCTGCACCCCCGCCAGGTAGTACAGAAGAGAATAACCCTCAATAAACTAATGTGTGGTTATCCACAGTCAGTGACTCAAGGAGAGTATCAGTTACAGCTCTTAACCCTCCTGTGGTTTCACTTGATAGACGTTTAAGAGAATAACAAGACAGGATTAAAGAGGTATCATTGCCCTTGTTATGTAATGCATGTAATATTTTGTATTTCTCCTATTAATCATTTTATTTTTAATGTTTTATAGGTACTAATAACCAATTCCCTGAAATCTTTGTTATCGTCTGTACATTTCTTACTGTACCTATATAGTTTTGTATTGTGAGTGAGGTCAGAACTCTCTATGATGTTACATGAACATTCCCAGTGATGTCATAAAGCTCTGTCATGTGATCACTGCTATTTATATATAAACCAGCTTGACAGTTTACCACTTTGTTCAGTGAGCTAGAAGGAGTGAGGTCGGACAATTGGCCATTTGTACTTGTTGAGTCTTTTTTACTTTGTTTTTAGTTTTTTGTATCAGTGTATTTATTACATATATTTATTTATATTATTATTTTACACATTTAGATTTATGTCTTACTTTTAAATAGTTAAACAGACAGACCAATATAAACATATATAGATAGAAAGACATACAGCATCATAGACAGATACTGATAACTAGTAATGGGGAACTCATTAAACAAGAAATTAACCTGTCTTCTGGAATGTAAAAGAAGGAGAAGGGGAATTCATATCTCTAAGCGTCTGTATAAGTCAGCCTTCCTGGGACAACATCCACCAACTCTAGCCAGCAGGTAAGAGACTTTATTTAGCACAAGGGCAGTACTAGTCCTTAAAGTGACACCAGAGAGTAATTTATCAATTGAATATTATTTACAAAAAAAAATGTATGTTTTTTCTAAATCATTAAATAGACCATTTATGAATCATCAATACCTAATTAAGTCATCTAGCTCCTTTTATTAGAGCATTACAGTTGTTCTATAATTCTTTGTATAAGTTGTCTAGTCCATTGTTCTTAAACCTCTCCCCAAACAGGCCATGATTTTGGTTTCACTGTGTGAACTTAGGAGGAGCAATTAGCATTCAACAGACTCTAATTTCATCATCTGTATTCAATCATGGGGGGTCTTGAGGAGAGGTTTAAGGATTGTTGGTCTAGTCCACCAGGACCATCTTTTCAGGCTGTGATTATATAACATTTCTTGGAAAAGTTATTATGTTTATTATATAAATACTAGCGAATTGCCTGTCAAAAAATGAATGTCATAAAATCGTAAGGCAGGTAATGTTGTAGACAAAGTAAGTAATGCCAGACAAAGTAAGTCTTTTGGACATCTGAGTACCTTCGGCGATCATTGCGAGCCGCTCAGTAAACTCTGCAAATTTTGGCTCAATTGTCGTGCAACCTGACTCCCAGACGTTGTGGCTGTCCACCCGTGCTGTGAGTGATGCTTTTTTTTATATTTTTGTTCATTTTGGTGTTGTTATTGTTGTTTTTATATGTGCACGGTTCGGCGGTTAACTTCGTATTTTTTGGACCTCGTATTTTTTTTTTTCTTAGTGACGCAGGTCGTATTTTTTTTTGTAAGTCTCGCTTTCCTTGTTGCAAGTGTTACGGGCTGTATTTTTTTAGGGCGATTTTTTCAAACTCCTACGGGTCTTGCATTCTGAATTTTGCAATTGATATTTGTGTTGATGTGTAGTTCTGCAGGTCGTAGGAATGAGCGTCTATGACGCTCATCTCCACCAGCGCAGTGAGCGTCTTCGGCGCTCCCTGCCTAAGTTGTACGGGGTCAAAGGGATGAGCTCCTATGGCACTAATCTCCACCAGCGCATGGTCCGCCTTTAGCACTCCTTGCCTGCAACTGCAGCCCTCGCTTCGCGAGCCCACAAGCGTTAGCAACAACCCGTATTGCTGAGAACTATATATGTGATATAATAATGGGTGCCATTTTTCCACCTAGATTTGAGCTGTCAGGTTTATGTATCCAGCCACCAACATGCTGTAACACCAAAACCCAGAACCCCTGTGACAGGGAGGTTATAATGATCGCTCTGAGACAATGGGAAGAAGAGAGAAGACCGATGAGGGCAAAAAGAGCTGCAGAGACGCGTTTAGCTGACCTCATGAGAGAAAGGTAATAATGCTGATAACACAACCTCATGGAGTACATTCATATTACTGGCTGACACAAACTGAATAAAGCACAAGATCCAAATGTAGTATAAAGTAATACTATAGAATCTATAGTATCTATATCTATAGTATTAATTATAAAAAGTACTTTATAAATGAAATGTTATTGTTAAAAAAAAAATGCATTTTCATTCAGTAAGTTACCATTGAAGTTTTCAATAGTTAGCTTTGAGTAAGTCGTATGATCATCACACAAATAAAGTTGCATATCTGTTGGTAATTAAATATTATTACCAATAATTTCAGGGTAGCTCATGTGAAAACAAAAGTTTGGGCATGCTCCCTGGGGTGGTTTACGATACTTATTAAACTAGACACCATTTTATACTGAGTAGTAGAGTGTTAATGCAAAAGTAAATTTAAAAACATAAGAACCTTTATTAAATTCCCTTATTAGAAAACATGTGAACTAAAAGTATCTTATAACTGATAAGAAAATGTTTTCTCTGCATTAAAACATTACAAACAAGTTTGTTAAGTCAATAATTGAAGCATAGATGAAGTAGAAGTTATCACTCTATGGGGATTTTTGACTAAAAAAAAAAATGTGAAAAGCTAATTTTCAGTTTGAAAAAAAAAATTGGACTCTATCTGTGAGGGGGGCTTTTACATTTTTGCAGAGCAATGCCTGCATCTATTAATACAAGCAGCCTGCTTCTCGGTCTGTAAGAGGAATCAGTGTGGTTTCAGTTTCAATCAAATCCAATTATCTTACAAATACTTCACAAGCAAGTGCTTTTTTTCTTAAACTACTGTGATTTGAAAACTTGAAAGCCCTGCTTGATTCTCATGAACCTAAACCTAATTAGCCATATTTAAATTAGTACTGAATATTCATCCTATCTGTATCTTGGGAGCAATATTAATAGCAAATAACCAAAAAGTTGTTAATCTCAACTGTTTAAATTAATTTTAAAATTATAAAGAAAAAGATACCTTGTCAATATTTATTATAATCTTTCTGTAGTAAAAGGTACACAGTACATTTAAAATAAGGTCTAATCTTTACAAGACCTTGTAATTTATATAGCTCAAAAAAATATCAGGAACTTTTCTCTGCAAAAAAAAAAGTGAACAGGCTATTGTATGCCGGTGTGTGAGCGTGCCTAGTCTTTTTCTGTGTAGCCAACTGCGTGAGAAACAAGGAACCCAATGCCTTGGCTATAATCAACTAATTATGGCAATATCTCATTAACCAAATAAGATAATCTTGTTTCTTGGTGGACAGATAAATATTCCAAGCTTCAGTTTTAGTTTACTGTGGGAAAATGTTATTTTTTCATAGCATTCCATATATAAAGTCCTTGTTATTATCTATGTTATATTATATCATATATTATATATTATAAATTATACGCTATGTGGAACCTCTGTTGTGTCACAGTGGACATGTTTACATTTATATTTAATTACTCTGACGACATTAAGAGTTTAGTATCTAAATTATTCTTTTTCAAACAATTATTTATTATTGTATTATTATTATTTCAGAACCTGATTATGTCTTCTCTACTTTTCCACAGAGATCTTAGCCAAATTAAACCTCCCCTGGAAATCGTGTTGCCGCCTGATCACAAATCTCTGTAAGTAAAGAACATTTTTAAAAGCAAAGTAAAACTCTAGAAAACCAGTGTCTCTTCCTTTTATTCCGATTATTATTATTATTATTATTATTATTATTATTATTATTAATTATTATTATTATATTCTTCTTTTAGCCTTTATATAAAAAAATTTTTTTTAATATAGTGGGAAAATGATCATCTTTATTTACATTTATTTACATTTATTTATAAAAACAACGACGCACACTTCAACATTTAAAAACAATAAAATAATGGGATAAAACACCCCCTTTTTATTTTTTAAATATTATTAAGAAATCAGACCATTCAAAATTGCACTTGACTCTAAAAATGTATTGGTCCTTCATATTTGCAATTTTTGTGTCGATATTAGAGACTTAAATCTGAGTTAACTAGGGTAGTCCACAATATTTTCAAGTGTTAATACATTAGAGGATATAGTACTCTGTATATGACAGATTAGGGAGTTTAAGGCAGAGGCCTGCCGCCCCACACGGTATGGTGACTTGTACCCTAATCCTATATAAGTTTCAGCTTGGGCTTGATGTCCTACCACATATGTAGCCTATATAGTATTCTTCTTGAATAGCTACTAAGGTTCAGGAGCTACAATTGCAGACCCCCACAATTCCAGAAGCCCTTGTTTTCCCTATTAGACTTGCCTAGCTGGCTTCGTCTCTTCATGACGTAGTCGTGTGACGTCACGCCGCACGTCTGACTCTCGACGTCGGCGTATGACGTAACGCCGCACGTCTGACCCTGACGTACGTTTCAACGCGATTGCGCCTTTCTCAAAGGGGAAGAAGGCGTGAGTCTCTGTTGTCATCTATTTTATAGTAAAAACGTTGCTATGGCAACCTTGGTAATAGCAAACTATGTAAAACGGATATTCAGTAATACTACATAAAGGAGTTATAAACTAAATAATTTGATGGCTAAGATGGAAAAAAATATGACTTATAGTATAAAGAATGACTAAGATGACAATAATGAAAATATCAATAATATTAAACAACCAAATATGTATAACCATATTCAGATTATTGTTTTTTAGTTTCATAGAGTCAAAATAATAATATATAATCGTGCATATTCGTGCATAGTTAAACTTGTGGAAATAATGATAATCCTAACTTACATAAATATTTAAGTATTAAGAGTAACTAAGAGTAATTATGAGGACTTACTCACAATAAAGTGTGGCTATATTCAGTGCTAGTGACTAAATAATATGTGTGAAGTGAATGGTTGCATT
The DNA here is from genome assembly GCA_027410445.1 of Discoglossus pictus. NCBI lineage: Eukaryota > Metazoa > Chordata > Amphibia > Anura > Alytidae > Discoglossus > Discoglossus pictus. The sequence goes on from CM050169.1 coordinate 112,693,828, forward strand.
TAGTGATATAAAGTAACATTCTTTTGTTCAATTCACTAATTATTATTATATAAATTGTGGTTATACTGAATTTGTTATAAATATATATCCAAGACTCTATGTGGATATGATTATGAAGCTTATTTATTATTACGAGAGAGGGGATATAATTTTTTAACCTCTCTAGATAAACATGCTTTTATTTAAAATTATATTAATCATCTTCAAAATTTTGACTAAGTGTCAAGATAGTACAGATGTTTTTCTATACTTATTACTCACCTAGAGGTCTCAGAATACAGGTAATCCCAGCCTCAAATCTAACAAATGATGAATTTATAAAGTAGTGGCAATCGATTATCAAGTTTTTCAGCCCTTTTTTTAAGGCTAAAAAAGGCGGTATATGCTAATGCCGCGACTTCACATGCGCGCCACGTCAAGAAGCCAGAAGGAGCGGAGGCCGGAGCTTCAGATGCAGGTAAGTGAGGGGAAAGGGAGGGGGGGGGGGGGGTATTTTGAGGGGTAGTATGAGTGGGGTGGTTAGAATGAGGAGGGGGAGGTTGAGGATGAGGAGGGAGGTTGAGGAGGGGGTTGAGGATGGGGGTTGAGGTTGAGGAGGGAGGTTGAGGAGGGGGTTGAGGATGGGGGGGTTGAGGTTAAGGAGGGGGGTTGAGGAGGGAGGTTAAGTAGGGAGGTTGAGGAAGGAGGATGAGGATGAGGAGGGAGGTTGAGGATGTGGATGAGGAGGGGAGTTGAGGTTGAGGAGGGAGGTTGAGGAGGGAGGTTGAGGAGGTGGTTGAAGATGAGGAGGGGGTTGAGGATGAGGAGGGTGCTGAGGGTGAGGAGGGAGGTTTAGGATGAGGAGGGAGGTTGATGAGGGAGGTTAAGGAGGGGGTTGAGGATGGGGGTTGAGGTTGAGGATGGAGGTTGAGGAGGGGAGGGGGGGTATTTTGAGGGGTAGTATGAGTGGGGGGTGGTAAGAATTAGGAGGGGGAGGTTGAAGATGAGGAGGGAGGTTGAGGAGGGAGGTTGAGGAGGGGGTTGAGGATGGGGGTTGAGGTTGAGGAGGGAGGTTGAGGAGGGGGTTGAGTATGGGGGGTTGAGGTTATGGAGGGGGTTGAGGAGGGAGGTTAAGGAGGGAGGTTGAGGAAGGAGGTTGAGGATGAGGAGGGAGGTTAAGGATGTGGATGAGGAGGGGATTGAGGATGGGGGGGTTGAGGTTGAGGAGGGAGGTTGAGGAGGGAGGTTGAGGAGGGGGATGAAGATGAGGAGGGGGTTGAGGATGAGGAGGGGGCTTAGGGTGAGGAGGGAGGTTTAGGATGAGGAGGGAGGTGGGAGGTTGATGAGGGAGGTTGAGGAGGGGGTTGAGGATGAGGAGGGGGGTTGAGGTTGAGGAGGGAGGTTGAGGTAGGATGAGGAGGGGGATTGTGGTTGAGGAGGGAGGTTGAGGTTGAGGAGGGGGCTGAGGGTGAGGAGGGAGGTTTAGGATGAGGAGGGAGGTTGATGAGGGAGGTTGAGGAGGGGGTTGAGGATGAGGAGGGGGATTGAGGTTGAGGAGGGAGGTTGAGGATGAGGAGGGGGTTGAGGATAGGGGGTTGAGGATGAGGATGGGGGTTGAGGAGGGAGGTTGAGGAGGGGGTTGAGGAGGAGGGGGTTTAGGATGAGGGGGTTGAGGAGAGAGGTTGAGGATGAGGAGGGATGATGAGGAGGGAGGTTGAGGAGGGAGGTTGAGAATGAGGAGGGTGGGAAGAGACACAGGGAAGGGAGAGGGGGGAGAGACACAGGGATGGGACAGGGGGAAGAGACACAGGGAAAGGAGAGGGGGGGAAGAGACACAGGGAAGGGAGAGGGGAGAAGAGACACGGGAGAGAGATGGGGACACAAGAGGGGGACACAGAGGGCACAAGAGGGACACAGGGGGCAGCACATTTACCACCCTTGGCTTATACTCAAGTCACTCATTTTACCCAGTATTTGGTGGTAAAGTAGGTGCCTCGGCTTATACTCGGGTCGGTTTATACTCGAGAATATACAGTATATCAAGATGTTTAATTAAACTGATAAACCTTATAATAGAAACTGAACAAACCAACCTAGAAGAAATCCGTTTGAAAATACCTAAGATACAAAAAAATTTAGATAAGTTCAAAGACGCCTCTGAATATACAAACAACTATGTTAAATTGAAAGAAAATTTGGAAAGATTTAAAAGAGAGATAAAGGAAATGAAACCGACAAAGTTCTCTAAAGATCAGAATGACTTTAAAATAGGCAGGATATATAAAAAGTTTTCCTCGCAAACACCAATTAGAAAAACATTTATGACAGATGTTATGATCACTCTGATCTGGAAGAACCATCCCTCTCTAGTAATAGAAACATACTCAATACAAGAGAAGTAAGAACAGGGCCTTGTACAAGATCAGCACAAGAGAAACCTCAAACCAATACTTTTTTAGAAGGGGGCTGAGGTACCAGAAAGAAAACATACAGAAACAACAAACTCAAGATGAACCAGTTCTCTTAGGAACTGGCATCAAAAGCAAAGATAATGATTTACAAGTCATATACTTTTCCACGTTTAATCTTAATCCCTCTCATATATCAGTATTAAAGAAGGGGTTATCTTTTGTACTCTCATCCAATTCAGACCTCTTTACAAATATAAAATATCTTAACCTTTTTCTGAGGAAATTGGCATTACATAAATTCTATAAAAATAGAAAAAATAGAGAATATCTAGATTGGGGAATCCAAAAAGCAGATAAAGAGTGTTTAAATACAATCATGTCTTTATTAGAAGATAATGAGGGAGATAATGTCTCTGACGAAGAATATAAACATACATTTAAGAAAAAAAAGGCTAATTCATCCCATCATTTAGTGAATATGCTAATATTTGTGTATTTGGACAACAAGTCACTGCTGATTTGGAAAAGTTATATGATTGTAAACAAAAAAAGATTTTCAATTTCAGTAGGCGAAAGAATCTTGCCTTACAAGAATTGGAACAGTGTAAAAGTATACAAATAAAAGCGGACGATAAGGGAGGGAATATAGTCCTCATGCAGACTGAGGACTATATCTCAATGTGCAATAAGATCTTAAAAGATTACACAATTTATGAGACCTTAAAAATAAATCCTACATTTGAATATAGAGGGATATTAAAAGGAATTTTAGAGGAAGCTTTACAAAAGGATATTATCTCCAGAACTACATATGAATATCTTTTACCTTTAAAACCAACTATTTCCACTTTATATGCATTATCAAAAATACATAAGAAAGTGACACCTATTCCTGGAAGACCAATAATCTCTGGAAATTATAATTTGTTAAAAAATTGTCGCTTCTTTCTTGACTACCGCTTAAAAAACTTAGTGGCAGCTTTACCATCTTACTTAAAAGATACTAGTGAGGTACTTAGAGCTCTAGAAGATCTAACCATTCCTGTAAGGGCTTGGTTGATTGGAATAGACGTTTATAGTACTATACCTCATAAGGAGGGAATCATGGCAGCTCAGCTCACATATATATACCATTGAAAAAGATCTTGATACACCCTTATCAAGACACATGAAATATTACCATAACAAAGATGTAAATTTGGTCCAATTCTATGCCATTGATGGGGCCAAACTAGGCCCAAGAAGAGGAGATATTGAGAAAATATTATTGAGAAAAGAATGTAAATGGATACATAAACTCCATGCACAAAAACAAGAAGGGCTAAATGAGGACTTTAGCTTCAGTGCCTACTTATGAGTGTTAGGCCAGGAGGTTATTCTGGCTTTCTTTCCTCTAGTTTATGCTGAATTTAGTACAGTAAATGAGTTTAAAATTAGGTCCAATTCTATGCTACTGATGGAGCCAAATTGGGCCTAAGAAGATGTTATATTGATATAATATTACTGAGGAAAGAATACAAATGGAAATTTAAACTCTATGCACAAAACCGGAAGGGTTAAATGAGGATTTTAGCTTCAGCACCTATTTATTATTTTTAGGCCTGGAGGTTATCCAGGCCTACTTTCCTCTGGTCTGTGCTGAACTCAGTATAGTACAATGAGTTTAAAGAAAACATATGAATAATAACTGGAATTCACATACTTATATAGTACGTGGTTTATCATCAATTCTCATCTTATCTTATAGCCTGGCTTGTTTTTCTTGTGATAGTGCTGAATTAGTGCAATGAGTTTAAAGAGAACAACTCTATGAAATCAAAATTCATATACCCATATAGTAAATGGTTAATCACCAATTCTTTTCTCACAGCAATAATAAAATGGAGAATATAAATTATTATGACTTATAGTTATTTCATGAGTAATAAGTATAGAAAAACATCTGGACTATCTTGACACTTAATCAACATTTTGAAAATTTTAAATAAAAGCATGTTTATCTAGAGAGGTTAAAAAATAATATCCCCTCTCTAGTAATAATAATTAAGCTTCATAATCATATCCACATAGAGTCTTGAATATATATTTATAACACATTCAGTATAACCACAATTTATATACCGATAATTATTAATTAGTGAATTGAACAAAAGAATGTTACTTTATATCACTAAATGCAACCATTCACTTCACACATATTATTTAGTCACTAGCACTGAATATAGCCACACTTTATTGTGAGTAAGTCCTCATAATTACTCTTAGGTTGAATAATTAAATATTTATGTAAGTTAGGATTATCATTATTTCCACAAGTTTAACTATGCATGAATATGCACGAATATATATTATTATTTTGACTCTATGAAACTAAAAAACAATATTTTGAATATGGTTATACATATTTGGTTGTTCAATATTATTGATATTTTCGTTATTGTCATCTTAGTCATTCTTTATACTATAAGTCATATTTTTTCCATCTTAGCCATCCAATTATTCAGTTAATAACTCCTTTATGTAGCATTAATGAATATCCGTTTTACATAGTTTGCTATTACCAAGGTTGCCATAGCAACGTTTTTACTATAAAATAGACGACAAAAGAGACTCACGCCTTCTTCCCCTTTGAGAAAGGTGCAATCGCGTTGGAACATACTTCAGGGTCAGACGTCTTCTTTAATACACATAGATATAGTGTTAAGCACTTTTAGTGACAGCGCAAAAAAAAAAAAAAAAATCCTATCAGTCCATTAATGAAGCCAGGGATGAAACACAATGTACATGTCACATAGGTGTAGGTTAAGACATAGAAAAATGCAATGTTTTAAAGCAAATAGGTTTATTAAAAAAAATTATAATGTGTATCTAGCAAACTAAGAGAGTTTTCCACACCCACTCAAAATAAAAAAATGTACTGGCGGAACAAAAACCATTGGCCAGACTGGAGTGGAAATTGCCCCTGGAAAATATATTGATGCTGCCCACCTGCTACTCATACTGAAATAAATATAATTAATAGTAATCTAAACCATTATTTAGTTTGATCATTAGTCTAAAACAACCAGAATTATTAGTGTTAAGGCTATATATATTGTAGTATTCACTTATCTTATTTATTTATGGTATTTTCGTTATCTGTGTCAAATTGTGTGTTCATGGATGGCTCTATACCAGGGTGAGGAGTCTTAAAGAGTCTAATAAGCAGCACCTGTATCTGTATATGGGATTTAAACCTTCTTACTTTACCCAAGGCAAAAGTGTAACATTATTGTAGAAAAGAATCTAATTATTTATAGAAGTATAGATGATGCAGAGAAGTATATAGAGTACAGTTGGGTATTAAATGCTAGATTTAAATGGATATAATTATCTGTGTATTGTTGAAGAAGGGCATGCTCTCCCACTCCAGAGTACAGGCTATGGGCCGCATGGGAAGTTCCTGATGACCCCGTGATAGCCTGGACATCCTGTTGCCCACCACTGCTCTATACATAAATATGAAGCATTTAATAGTTCTAAACCACTAACACAATAAGCAGAAATTCTCTGGCTCTGAATAGTCTATAAACAATAGTAATGGAGATTGATGTTTTATGGCCTTTTTTTGACATTTTGGATATTGTAACACATTGGTCATTACATTTCTTATACATGAGTATTGTGTGTCACTGGAATCTCCCACTTCATCTCTATAACACAAGTATCCATACTTTTTTCACAGTCTTAACTGTATAAGAAGGATCCCATTTGTGAGGCAGTTGAGGCGTTACCTCCCATACAAGTAATAAAGACCCTATACAGGTACGGTATACAAGTACTCTCTGTCTCTCTTTACATACAATAGAGCAACTTCCTTATTGAATAGACAGGGACAGGTTATGACAAATATTCAGATAGTTTCAGAGTTTTTCAATGTTCTGTTAAATATTACATTCACTAACAAGCAAAATAAGGTGAGTGTGGGGCCTTGTGTCTTATCACTGCAGAGAGCTTCACTCTTTCTCTAAGATTTCCTAAAATAAGGTCACTGCAGAGAGTCTTGGAAGCACTTCATTAGAGAGGTGTATGTTCATGTCATTATAACTAGAATTACATCTGTATATCTATTGCATTATAATGGAAATCACTGGTTTAATGTAAATGCCTTAAGTTTTTATATATTTATACTTCCTTCAGTTGTGACTTATATAATAATAAAAGTTGAATTAGAAAATGACAGAAGCAAATTGTGGATTATATTAAAAATAAATCATGGTAGGTAGAGATATATTTAGGGTTTAAACTGTTCTCAGACCATCCAAATGCATGCAACCACTCCCTCAGAAATAACTGTCCAACATTATATCTACATGTTTATATATACAGACTAGGGGAGGCGAAGAAGCAAAAGGCAAACTGAAAGGACATGGACATTGTGTAGGATAGAAGTACAGGATTAGAAGAGTATTACACATAAAACTTGTGTAACTTACATTGTACCACTAATCAGTTTCACCTATTAAACACTGTATCTGCAAAAATGTTTTCACCCATTGTATTTAATAAAACATAGAAATATACAATAAATAATGTTTGACGTCCCATAAAGATCTTTTGTTGAGACTGAAATATTACATTTTATTTGATAAATGTAAATGGATTTTAATTCTTTTTTGTTGCTCACACAGGACACAGGAGCGCTGCTCTTCCCTTACTACTTAAAGACGCTATATTAATAAACTTTTATATAATTTTACCTAAACTAACTGTTTTGCCTCTTTATTTGTTAACTAAGGAAGGATTCTGTTATGAAAGATGTGCTAATCAGTGACATCCATTAGTCTGAGATCACAAGCTGGAGAACATGAATGTAGTTTACACAAAATACTATGTGGTGATTGCAAAGAATAATAAATTATAGTGATGGCACTGAGTAATCTAATTTTGAAAATATTTGCCCTGAATTTAATTCAATTGAAAACATTGCATCATTCTGGATTTTGTGCTTATTGTAGCTTTTTAACTGGTTTAGGCATGTGGATACACACATACATGTACAGTACAGTTGCTATATACAGTATATATCTTTCCTACATCGATCAGTTACATAGTATTTACACATATTTTATTTAACTACCTAATGCTGAGACATTAAAGTATGCAAACATTTTTTTTGGCAAAAGATCTTTGTTTCATTTCTCTTTTACCACTAATTAGAAAATGCTTTTGTTCTTCATGAATTCAGCAAAAACATCAGAATTGACAAATTTCATTTTTCCTAGCACAGTAACCTTTTAGCGGTTATGTTCCAGGATAATAATATCCCTTTAGGGGTCCTGTTAACACTTGCTCTTTCAGCCTCCAACTCTGGGGTGCCTTCAGATATTGTATCCTGATATTTGGTGCCAAATGTTGTGGGAAAATTCTCCTGCAGCGAGGGGCCACATTTGCGGAGGTGAAGGCTCTACGCTGCTTTACTCCCGGTATAACAAAACCCAAGAAAGGCGCGGCTTTGAAAAAAAAAAAACAACGCTGCGGGAAAAAAATCACTAACTCAAAAAAACTAAATACGGGGTCACAAAAATACGAACCTAACGAACGCGTAAATCAAAAAATACAAAAAACAATGAAAATGAACAAAAGAAAATTACAAAAACATCACACACAGCACAGGGGGACAGCCAGGACGTCTGCGAGTGAGGTTGCACACAAATTCAAGTTGATTTTAAGCAGTTTCGAACTTGAAAATACAAAAAAAAAAATATTACAATGAGCATCGAGAGACAGCCATGACATCTGCCAGTGAGGTTGCACGCTAATTAAAGCTGAATTTAACGAGTTTATGAAATTGAAAATCACCTAAGCGGGAAAAAAAAGGGTGGACGAAAAAAATTAAAATGAGGCTACACGAACCCAAAATGCGCAAAACACCGACAGGCACGTACGACTTTTGCCAGGGACGTACAAGGTACAAAAATACACACTTAGGAAGCACGGAAAATGCTTGCGACCCACGTAGCACATAGACAAACAACGCCATTTTACAACACTAGCACATTACGAATCTAAAATGGAGCTTTACACAACTAAAGCCACGGTTTGCCCTCGCGCACGCAGCATATTTTGAATGCACACTTGGAACATTGATGACACTTTCTCCTCAGGGCAGCAACAGTCCAACTGTACATTGTATGCTGCAGGAAAATAAAAATAGATACTTAGATCTTCAGACTATTCATTGCTGGATATATCAATTACAAATAGTATATTAATTTAGTAAGTACCGTATATACTCGAGTATAAACCGAGTTTTTCAGCCCTTTTTTTAAGGCTAAAAAGGGACCCCTCGGCTTATACTCGAGTCACTCCCCCTAGTGTCTCTCTAGCCCCCCCCGTGTCTCTCTACCCCCCTGTGTCTCTCTAACCCCCCCGTGTTTCTCTAACCCCCCCGTGTCTCTCTAACCCCCCTGTGTCTCTCTAACCCCCCGTGTCTCTCTAACCCCCCTCATGTCTCTCTGCCCCCCTGTGTCTCTTTCCCTCCCCCTCCTCATCCTCAACCCCCGCCCCTCCTCCTCAACCCCCCTCCTCACTTTCTCCCCTCTAAATACCTCCCTGTCACCTGCTTCTTCTGAGGATGGAGGGTTGAGGAGGGGGGTTGAGGATGGGGGTTGAGGAAGACCAGTTTCACACAAGGATTAAAATAGAATCTTTATTGCATATATAACACATGAATATGAATATATATATATATATATATATATATATATATATATATATACCGTATATACCCGAGTATAAGCCGAGGTACCTATTTTACTGGGAAAATGAGTGACTCGAGTATAAGCCAAGGGTGGGAAATGTGCTGCCCCCTGTGTCCCCCCTCTCTCTCCCGTGTCTCTTCTCCCCTCTCCCTTCCGTGTGTCTCTTCCCCCCTCCCTTATCACCCTCCTAAACCCCTCTCCTCATTATCAACCTCCCTCCTCAACCCCACTCCTCATCCTCAACCTCACTCCTCATCCTCAACCTACCTCCTCATCCTCAACCCCCTCATCCTCAACCCCCCTCAACCTCAACCCCCCTCCATAACCTCAACCCCCCTCCTCATCCTCAACCTCCCTCCTCATCCTCAACCTCCCTCCTCAACCTCCCTCCTCATCCTCAACCTCCCTCCTCATCCTCAACCCCCTCCTCATTCTCCCTCCTCAACCCCCCCTCAACCTCACTCTTCAATCCCCATATCCTCATCTTCCCCCCTCAACCCCCCATCCTCATCCTCCCCCCTCAACCCCCCATCCTCATCCTCAACCCCCCATCCTCAACCCCCTCCTCACCCACCCTCAACCTCAACCCCCCTCCTCAACATCAAAAAAAGGGCTGAAAAACTCGGCTTATACTCGAGTATATGCTGTAAGACGTTTGTCCAATACAAAAGGTATCAAATTATATTGCAATACTCATTATTAATCTATGTATGTATATATATATGGATTAATAACTACTAAATTACTATATATATATATATATATATATATATATATATATATATATATATCACATATTATAATTATCCAACTACTATTCGTCGTCACGCTTGTTGCGTAGTACGTACGACTTAGCGGCGCTCATCGCCCGTAAACCATAGCACTTAGGCAATGAGTGCTGAAGGCGCTCATTGCCGGCGAGCCTCGCGATGCGAGGCGAGCCGTTAAACCGTAGCACCTAGACAATGAGTGGCAATGAGCGCCAAAGGCACTCATTGCTGGCGAGCCTCGCGTAGTGAGGCGAGCTGTTAAACACGTCACACGCACCCATCTCGGAACCAACCTTAACGTAACAAACACCCAAAACTGCATAAAAAGCTTACCCATAGCAAGGGGGGGGGCACCCTGTACCTCTGAAAGTGAAGTTACACCTCCATTTAAGTCCAAATTCCCGAGTTCAGAAAATCCCCTAAGCGAGAGAAAAAATGTCCGCCGAAAAAAACGAAAACGAGGCTCACAGGCGTCAGCCACATACAACTTACCAAAGAGGGGATCCGAGATAAGCTCAAAAACCCGCATTAACCCCACGGGATCCGAGATAAGCTCGCAGACCCGCATTAACCCCACATTAACCATGGCAGTGGGGATCCCGATTGCACGCAATCGGGGCCCCCCGCTGCAATGAAAATTCAAAATTCCTGCATTACCCCTTAAAGGACCCGTTATAAAATAAAACAAATATACACTGTTACCCTGTCAATCATGGGGGTCAAAACAAACCCCCATAAAACCCTAATTAACCCTGTTACTCATGGGGGTCAATTTAGACCCCCATAAGCCCTTCATTAACCCTGTCACTCATGGGGCTCAATACAGACCCCCATAAGCCCTTCATTAAACCTGTCACTCATGTGGGTAAATACAGACCCCCATAAGCACTTCATTAACCCCCTCACTCATGGGGGTCGATATAGTCCCCCATAAGCCCTTCATTAACCTTGTCACTCATGGGGGTCAATACCGACCCCATAAGCACTTCCTTAACCCCCTCACTCATGGGGGTCAATATAGACCCCCATATGCCCTTCATTAACCCCCTCACTCATGGGGGTCAATATAGACCCCCATAAGCCCTTCATTAAACCTGTCACTCATGTGGGTCAATACAGACCCCCATAAGCACTTCATTAACCCCCTCACTCATGTGGGTTGATATAGACCCCCATAAGCCCTTCATTCACCTTGTCACTCATGGGGGTCAATACAGACCCCATAAGCACTTCATTAACCCCCTCACTCATGGGGGTCAATATAGACCCCCATATGCCCTTCATTAACCCTGTCACTCATGGGGCTCAATACAGACCCCCATAAGCCCTTCATTAACCTTGTCACTCATGGGGGTCAATACAGACCCCATAAGCACTTCATTAACCCCCTCACTCATGGGGGTCAATATAGACCCACATATGCCCTTCATTAACCCTGTCACTCATGGGGCTCAATACAGACCCCCATAAGCCCTTCATTAAACCTGTCACTCATGTGGGTCAATACAGACCCCCATAAGCACTTCATTAACCCCCTCACTCATGGGGGTCAATATAGACCCCCATAAGCCCTTCATTAACCTTGTCACTCATGGGGGTCAATACAGACCCCATAAGCACTTCATTAACCCCCTCACTCATAGGGGTCAATACAGACCCACATAAGCCCTTCATTAACCCTATCACTCATGGGGCTCAATACAGACCCCCATAAACACTTAATTAACCCCCTCACTCATGGGGGTCAATACAGACCCCCATAAGCCCTTCATTAACCCCATCACTCATGGGTTTCAATAAAGACCCCCATAAGCCCTTCATTAACCGTGTCACTCATGGGGGTCAATACAGACCCCCATAAGCCCTTAATTAACCTTGTCACTCATGGGGGTCAATACAGACCCCCATAAGCCTTTAATTAGCCCTGTCACTCATGGGGGTCAATAGAGACCCCCATAAGCCTTAGTTAACCCTGTCACTCATGGGGTCAATACAGACCCCCATAAGCCTTAATTAACCCTTTCACTCATGGGGGTCAATACAGACCCCCATAAGCTCTTAATTAAGCCTGTAACTCAAGGATGTTAATACAGACCCCCATAAGCCTTTAATTAACCCTGTCAAACATGGGGGTCAATACAGACACCCAAAAACCTTAATTAATCCTGTCACTCATGGGGGTCAATACAGACCCGCATAAGCCTTAATTAACCCCATAACACATGGAGGTCAATACAGACCCCCATAAGCCTTAATTAACCCTATAACTAATGGGGGTCAATACAGACCCCCATAAGCCCTTACTTAAACCTTTCACTCATGGGAATCAATACAGAACCTAATAAGCCCTTGTTAACACTTTCACTCATGGGGGTCAATACAGACCCCATAAGCCCTTAATTAACCATGTCACTCATGGGGGTCAATACAGACTTCCATAAGCCCTTAATTAACCCTGTCACTCATGGGGGTCAATACAGACCCCCATAAGCCCTTAATTAGCCCCGTCACTCATGGGGGTCAATACAGACCCCCATAAGGCTTAATTAACCCTTTCACTCATGGGGGTCAATACAGACCCCCATAAACACTTAATTAACCCCCTCACTCATGGGGGTCAATACAGACCCCCATAAGCCCTTCATTAACCCCATCACTCATGGGTTTCAATAAAGACCCCCATAAGCCCTTCATTAACCGTGTCACTCATGGGGGTCAATACAGACCCCCATAAGCCCTTAATTAACCTTGTCACTCATGGGGGTCAATACAGACCCCCATAAGCCTTTAATTAGCCCTGTCACTCATGGGGGTCAATAGAGACCCCCATAAGCCTTAGTTAACCCTGTCACTCATGGGGTCAATACAGACCCCCATAAGCCTTAATTAACCCTTTCACTCATGGGGGTCAATACAGACCCCCATAAGCCCTTAATTAACCCTATAACTCATGGGTGTTAATACAGACCCCCATAAGCCTTTAATTAACCCTGTCAAACATGGGGGTCAATACAGACACCCAAAAACCTTAATTAATTCCGTCACTCATGGGGGTCAATACAGACCCGCATAAGCCTTAATTAACCCCATAACACATGGAGGTCAATACAGACCCCCATAAGCCTTAATTAACCCTATAACTAATGGGGGTCAATACAGACCCCCATAAGCCCTTACTTAAACCTTTCACTCATGGGAATCAATACAGAACCTAATAAGCCCTTGTTAACACTTTCACTCATGGGGGTCAATACAGACCCCATAAGCCCTTAATTAACCATGTCACTCATGGGGGTCAATACAGACTTCCATAAGCCCTTAATTAACCCTGTCACTCATGGGGGTCAATACAGACCCCCATAAGCCCTTAATTAGCCCCGTCACTCATGGGGGTCAATACAGACCCCCATAAGGCTTAATTAACCCTTTCACACATGGGGGTCAACACAGACCCCCATAAGCCCTTAAAAATACCTTTAACTCATGGGTGTTAATACAGACCGCCATAAGCCCTTAATTAACCCTGTAACACATGGGGGTCAATACAGACCCCCATAAGCCTTTAATTAATCCCGTCACTCATGGGGGTCAATACAGCCCCCCCATAAGCCTTAATTAACCCTGTCACTCATGGGGTTCAATACAGACCCCCATAAGCCTTTAATTAGCCCGTCACTCATGGGGGACAAAAGACACCCCGATAAGCCTTAATTAACCCTGTCACTCATGGGGGTCAATACAGACCCTCATAAGCATTAATTAACCCTATAACTCATGGGGGTCAATACAGACCCCCATAAGCCCTTAGTTAACCTATAACTCATGGGTGTTAATACAGACCCCCATAAGCCCTTAATTAACCCTGTCACACATGGGGGTCAATACAGAACACCATAAGCCCTTATTTAATCCTGTCACTCATGGGGGTCCATACAGACCCCCATAAGCCTTAATTAACCCTGTCACTCATGGGGCTTAATACAGACCCCCATAAGCCCTTCATTAAACCTGTCACTCATGTGGGTCAATACAGACCCCCATAAGCACTTCATTAACCCCCTCACTTATGGGGGTAAATATAGACCCCCATAAGCCCTTCATTAACTTTGTTACTCATGGGGGTCAATACAGACCCCATAAGCACTTCATTAACCCGCTCACTCATGGGGGTCAATATAGACCCGCATAAGCCCTTTATTAACCCTGTCACTCATGGGGGTCAATACAGACCCCCATAAGCACTTAATTAACCCCCTCACTCATGGGGGTCAATACAGACCCCCATAAGCCCTTCAATAACCACGTCACTCATGGGGGTCAATACAGACCCCCATAAGCCCTTAATAAACCCTGTCACTCATGGGGGTCAATACAGACCCCCATAAGCCTTGAATTAGCCCTGTCATTCATGGGGGTCAATAGAAACCCCCATAAGCCTTAGTTAACCCTGTCATTAATGGGGGTCAATACAGACCCCCATAAGCCTTAATTAACCCTTTCACTCTTGGGGGTCAATACAGACCCCCATAAGCCTTAATTAACCCTGTCACTCATGGGGGTCAATACAGACCACCATAAGCCTTTAATTACCCCCGTCACTCATTGGGGTCAAAAGAGACCCCCATAAGCCTTAATTAACCTTGTCAATCATGGGGGTCAATACAGACCCGCATAATCCTTAATTAACCCCATAACACATGGAGGTCAATACAGACCCCATAAGCCTTAATTAACCCTATAACTAATAGGGGTCAATACAGACCGCATAAGCCCTTATTTAAACCTTTCACTCATGGAAGTCAATAGAGAACCCCATAAGCCCTTGTTAGCCCTGTCACTCATGGGGGTCAATACAGACCCCATAAGCCTTTAATTAATCATGTCACTCATGGGGGTCAATACAGACCTCCATAAGCCCTTAATTAACCCTGTCACTCATGAGGGTCAATACAGACCTCCATAAGCCTTAATTAACACGATAACTCATGGGGGCCAATACAGACCCCCATAAGCCCTTTATTAACCCTGTCACTCATGGGGGTCAATACAGACCCCCATAAGCACTTAATTAACCCCCTCACTCATGGGGGTCAATACAGACCCCCGTAAGCCCTTCAATAACCACGTCACTCATGGGGGTCAATACAGACCCCCATAAGCCCTTAATAAACCCTGTCACTCATGGGGGTCAATACAGACCCCCATAAGCCTTGAATTAGCCCTGTCATTCATGGGGGTCAATAGAAACCCCCATAAGCCTTAGTTAACCCTGTCATTAATGGGGGTCAATACAGACCCCCATAAGCCTTAATTAACCCTTTCACTCTTGGGGGTCAATACAGACCCCCATAAGCCTTAATTAACCCTGTCACTCATGGGGGTCAATACAGACCATCATAAGCCTTTAATTACCCCCGTCACTCATGGGAGTCAAAAGAGACCCCCATAAGCCTTAATTAACCTTGTCAATCATGGGGGTCAATACAGACCCGCATAATCCTTAATTAACCCCATAACACATGGAGGTCAATACAGACCCCATAAGCCTTAATTAACCCTATAACTAATAGGGGTCAATACAGACCGCATAAGCCCTTATTTAAACCTTTCAATCATGGAAGTCAATAGAGAACCCCATAAGCCCTTGTTAGCCCTGTCACTCATGGGGGTCAATACAGACCCCATAAGCCTTTAATTAATCATGTCACTCATGGGGGTCAATACAGACCTCCATAAGCCCTTAATTAACCCTGTCACTCATGAGGGTCAATACAGACCTCCATAAGCCTTAATTAACACGATAACTCATGGGGGCCAATACAGACCCCCATAAGCCCTTAATTAATCCTGTCACTCATGGGGGTCAATACAGACCCCCATAAGCCCTTAATTAATCCTGTCACTCATAGGGGTCAATACATAACCCCATAAGCATTAACTAACCCTATTACTCATGGGGGTCAAAACAGACCCCCATAAGCCCTTAATTAACCCTGTCACTCATGTGGGTCAATACAGACCCCCATAAGCCTTTAATTAACCCCGTTACTCATGGGGGTCAAGAGAGACCCCAATAAGCCTTAATTAACCCTGTCACTTATGGGGGTCAATACAGACCCCCATAAGGCTTAATTAAACCTTTCACTCATGGGGGTCAATACAGTCCCCCATAAGTCCTTAATTGACCCTATAACTCATGGGTGTTAATACAGACCCCCATAAGCCTTAATTAACCCTGTCACTCATGGGGGTCAATACAGACCCGCATAATCCTTAATTAACCCCATAACACATGGAGGTCAATACAGACCCCATAAGCCTTAATTAAACCTTTCACTCATAGGTGTTAATACAGACCCCATAAGCCTTTAATTAACCCTGTCAAACATGGGGGTCAATACAGACACCCAAAAACCTTAATTAATCCCGTCACTCATGGGGGTTAATACAGATCTGCATAAGCCTTAATTAACCC